>VZTU01024832.1:38313-86240 GCA_013400835.1 Zapornia atra | reverse complement strand
AAAAAAAAAAAAAGAAAATCATGGCCAGGTCTGTTGTGGAGAAACTTATGTGCAGCATCCAGATTCCCCAGGCAGGCAAACAAACAAGCAAAAAAAACCCTCAAACCCCAACCCCACAAAACCAAACAACCGTGAAAAAAATCCACTCTCAAACGTGTTATCTTTTAATCATCTGTGATTTTCAAATGCTATTCCTTTGGGGAACCCAACCCACAGGTTTTCTGCTAACACAAGGTGATTTTACTGGAGAACAAACTCACTTCTCATCTCCAAAGCCTGGCTCACACACTAATGAATTCCTGTATTGTGTGTGCAAAGCCCACGGTCAGAAACCGCAGGGCAGAAATGGCCCTGTGCCCAGCACGTGCTCCGAAGGGGATGCTCCATGCTCTCTTTGTTTCTCTGTTCTAGTGCTGTGCTTTCCCCCCAAAGATGCCCCTGCCCCTGTGATAGCTTCCCCGTTGGTTCACTGGCCCTTCCTTTAACTGTGGGGGATGCATGAGGCTTTCCCATGGGGTGTAGCACCCACCCAACTGCACCAGAAACAACATTCCCAGGCAAATGTCAGTGCTTCAGCCCTTTCTATAGCCCTCACCCTGTGCTCAGACCCAGAGCAGGTGGAGAAGCAGCTGCTGCAGACCGGGGATGTGTTTTGCCAGTCCCAGCACCTGGACTGTTTCCCAGTGCCACCTCCAGTGCTTCACCGAGGACCGAATCCAGCATGTTCTTCTGGATCTCTTTTCTACAGAAGCTTGAGGTGGTCTCCTTACTCCCACACTCAGAGAGGAGCCTGTTTCTTAAAGCACTTATGATCTGGACAGACCCAGCAAGCTCAGACTGGGAGAGAAAACCAGCTCCTTTTGGCAGCCCTTCATACTAAACTTCTATATTTAAAATGACTACATAAACTAAGAAATTAATAACAGGTCTAAGCACTTTACAGGGCAAATCTGATTTCTACTGAGGAGAATTGGAAGGAATAAAGCTAAAAAATTTGCTTCAATGATGAGATTTAATTCAAAGTTCCAGCACCAGTTCTCCCCCTGCACTTGCAGGTTTAGAGAATAAACCTGCTAGCAAACAATCATCTTAAACAAGATCATCATGAATCCTGAATTCAGCTGTCAAAAAGCTGAGATTGCAGACTACAGGTGGACTAAGGAAATCCCAGTAATTTGCTTGTTAAATATTTGCAAACTGTCATATCAATAACAGATAATAAGAAAATTTTGGCTCTCCAGAGCTGGTGCATAACACAAATTGTTGCTGTACTGCACCTAAACTATTATCAATAGCACATCTATTATTATAATAGATGGAAAAACAAGCTTCCTGGCTGAAAAACAAGATCAATTTGAGCTCAAGCTATTTGGACGTATTCTAAATGTTGTAGTTCCAATGCAGCATCAATGTTCCTTACAAAAAAAAAAAAGAAGAAATAAAAAAGAGGTGAGAATAGCCCACCTAAATTTTCATCTGCCACCCAGCTCTGACTCAGTAACCTGAGAGGAAAAAAACCAACAAACACACAGGGAAAATTGCATTTGTGTCCAGTCAGACATTTCTCATCTTCAGGGCTCGATGCAGAGCTGAAGCTAACAGAGATTTTCCTACTGGGTCAGGATTTAGCCCCAGGCTTGAGGATTTGATGCAGGGAGTCAGCCTAGAGTGCGCTGAGCTCCCTGTGCAGCTCAGGATTTGATTAGAGTCCTGCAAAGGAACTCAGCTGAGCTCCATCATGCTGCAAAGACAACGGTAGTTTGGGGGGGCAGGGGTGGGGTGGGTGTATACCCCAAGCAACTGCAGAAAGAGATTTTAAAAAAGCCTCACCTGAGTGAAAGGTTTCACTCCTGGAGCGAGTGCCTTGGGGACAGAAACAGTCCAAGTGACATCCCCCCTCCGCAGTGCTATCACATCAATACCTGAGAGACAAACGTGACTCGCCTCCCCCAGCAAGAAGAGTCTCACAGACCCTTCCCTGGGAAGCCTGCCTGCCAGCCCTGCAGAACTGGGCTCCTCTCTTGTTCTGATAAAGAAGTGACTAGTGAGTTACAGCGATCTCCCAACAGCTCCCTAAATAACTGCACTCTCATACGTCTTCTAATCATAAACCCCACGGGGCTCATAACGCTGCTTGTGCAATCCAAATTGGCCCATCAGCTCAGTTTATCAAAGGAATCTAATTTAATCCCAGTCTTTGATGGAGACAGGAGCGGTCAAAGTCTGCCCTAATGATTTGCTAAGTTTACTTAGCTTGCAGATCTGTGGCGTGAAGGGCACTTGGACTCCAAGCACAGCATTGATAATGGGAAGCCACGATGAGGAAGACAAGATTGGCAAGAGCTTGACAGTCTGAATGAAGAAAAACCACAGCAGAAACCTGGAGCAGGAGTGGAGACTGGAAAGGCAAAATAGACCCCATGATGGGTGTCACCACAAGTAACATCGTGAGACCGGTCAATAAATTGTTGAAGGCAATGGCTTTCTTGGAGTGAATATCACTGCTGTGAGAGACCCACCAAGGGGGCAACTGGAGCAGATGAATCCAAGCCAGGAAATGAGGAACCAGAGGAAAGCAGGAGTGAAGTGCCTGGGATGTCAGAGCTGCTCTGACCCAGTGGCATCCCATCCCAGAGTAAGATGCAGAAGGCAAGAGAGCACATCTTTCAACAGAAGAGTGCCCATTCTTCCTCTAACAAGCTCAAAAAAGGTCCAAACCTTTCAGAGTTGAGCAGGTTTGGTCTAGGTCCATCTTTTAAAAACACTGGGGTGAGTTTGCTGCATCTTTTCAGCCTGGTGTGTCATCGGGCCCCAGGAGGTGCAGTGGAGTGACACACCTGAGAAGTTCTGAACAGACAGAAGTGACAACCCAAAGGAGCTCAAATCCCTGGCTTCAAGGGAAGCTGAACAGAGAATCAGGACTAAAGGCACTGAAGATAAGGTTTTTGCAGAAAAGCTGAAATCCCAACCTTCTCCTGAAAACCAAAGGTTGACAGAAGACTGTATCCGTGTTTCACTCCATAGCTGTGAGTGGTGGGTGTGAACACCACAAAAAATGAAAAATAAAACCAAAACCAAACCAAACCACACTGTACTAGACAAAACCAGCCACTTCTGAAGCACTCAATGGCTTTTAATAGTTTTCAGTTCAAACAGAAGAGAGAACTGAGAGCCTGCATTACAGAAACGTGATGGGGTGCTGCAGGCTGTGAGAAGTGAAAGGATGGTCCAAAGAAGGACCAAAGAAGTCCTCCAGTAGGGATGTAAAGGTCTATACTAGCACCTTCAGCTCAGAGGGATGCTTCATGGCACTATCAAAGTTTCACTAGAAGATGGATGGACCATCTGCCTGCAAACAGGCTAGGTCATTTATTTATTTTATGCAGAGAGTGCAGGTACTCAGGACAAGCTTTGAGGAGAAAAAGGACTGAAAAACAGTGACATTTCCTCCAAAAGTATAGCAAAGGGTGAAATGCAAACATTGCTCAGGCCAGCTAATCCCCACACAGGGACTGGCTGGTTAAAACCATGAGAGATCCTTGGTTTTGTAAGGGATGTGCTCTTTGGAGAAGTGGGGGAACCTCAGTTTGAGAAGATCTGGTTGCTGGGGCTGGGCAAGTAGACAAAGAAGGAGCAGAAAGTGCCCTGCCATGGGCAAGCAGCACCAGCCCAGGTCCCCTGAGCTCTGCCCAGGCACACAGCCTCCTGCTCATCACCTAGCAGATTCAGAAGCTGAAGCTTGGCAGCACCATAGTAATAATACAGGTCTCCCAGGAAAACATTGTTGGTGGCTTTTAGAACACCCTGGTCAAGGCTGGGAAGGCCACAGAACCAGCCTCATCAACACCAGTGGTACTTGTTCTGGCATGCTGGTAGAGGAGCTGGCCCTGCTTCACCAGCTACCATGTCCCCACTGACAGGAGGTCTGCAGTTGCTGCTGTAGCCCTCTCACCACACACCAGTGATGCTGTGATGAACACAACCTGCGTGACCTCCTCCAATTTCTCTACAACAGAAAGACTCACACACTGATGAGCCAAGGTGAGGCTGGGGCTCCAGAGCCTCCAGCACAAGTGAGAGACTGGAAAGAACAGCCTGACCATAAATAATGTATAGACAAAGGCCAGCTAAAGTAGGCTGAGGCCACCAAGGTCCACAGGCAGCACAAAACAGGCACACACACTCCCCATGGCTGGTAACAGCAGTGTGTCAATCCAGGGGTCCACAACACAAAGGCTGACTGTGGTTACCCTGATGCTTCTGAACTGATTTGCCTACAGAAGATCCACAGGGTCACACAAGGCTGTAACAAGAGGCCAGAGCCAAAGCAAGCCAGGGCAGATGTCCTCTTACCAGCAGATATTTGTCTCTGCATGATTTCTGCCCTGGCAGGGCAGTTCTGTGGGTGAGAAGCTTTTCTGGGTGTAGGAAAGTGGGCAGCATTACCCAGATCAACCCCCATGAAGACATGCTGTTGCTGGCAGCAGAGAGGCTGCATGAGAGGAGGAATAAGAAAGGTGCTGAGGGCTGGCAAAGTCATCAGGGAGAAATCTGAGTGACTTTTGGGGAGGGAAGATCAGCATGTGGGAATGAGGGGGATGACTGCTAAAGAAGAGAGTCATTTGGAGCTAAGTTGGGAGTCTGCAACAAGAGGAGCACCAGGCTGCAGCTTGGGAAGGGTGCATGGCTTCCACAAGTCAGTTCAGCTTCTTTTCTTTCCACACATGGGTAGATTGAGCAGGACAGGCTAAGCAGACTGAACAACATATGCAATGACAGAAAATAATCTAAAAAGTGATGTTTGCTCAGTTTTTGTGTCTTCAGCTTGGCTGCCAGTTGCCACGCTGCTGGATTCCAACTGCAGCTCTTCATTGCTCTGACTGAACTGCTATGTGCTGGTTTGGGTTTTTTACTTTCTGTAAGCATATTAAAATTTTAATTAAGCACTAAAGCAGGGTTTTAGCAGGCTTTTGGAGTTTTGCTATTTATCTTGTTGATTACAAGTCTCTCAGGTCCTTAGTTTTGTCCTAAATTTAGACCAATTCTGGCTGAGCCCAGCAGGATAACTGCAAAAACTATTCATTAAAAATGAAGAGATCAGAGTTGATCAGCTGAGAGAGGGAGCCTGCAGCGTGGCTGCTCTGCATCCTGGCAAGTCTTCTGATCTATAGATACTAGAGGTAGGTTAATGTTGATCTGCTGGTAAAAACACAGCATGGAAAGACCTTGAGAAGATGCAGCAGCTCCCTGATTCAAAGATCACCGAGAGACAACTTGTTTCGTTCCTTGCTGACCACCTGAGATGGATTTGAAGCAAAGCAATTATTTCACTTCATGCAATATCTGTAATGAAGTATAAGCCCTTTTCAAGGCAAAATGTTTAATAATCAGTGTCCCCTCATTTTTGTCCTTCTGAGAAGGACTTTGCAAGTGATGAATGAGGGTCCTGGCTCTGTAAAGCACATGTGCAGCTCTGAAGACGAAGCGATGCCACAGTTCATGTTTAGCCAGCTTCACTGGGGATTTTAGTGGGGTTTTTTTTCCAATTGCTGTGGAAATCTGAAGGCCCCACAGCACCTTCTCCTACTTGACAGGTTTATCACACAGGTTAACATGAAAGGCTAGTGTAAATCCAGCTATCAACATGCAAAAACCTGGCCAGATCTGTCAACATCTGGGGCCAGAACATCTCTTAAATGCTGTTTTAAAATTATATCACAATAACAAATGTAGTGATAATGAAATGCAGAGTCTAGTACCATCCAAAATTCAGCAGCTGTGGTATTTGCCATGAAGCTGAACTCCCAGGCTTAAGCTGCTGGTGCTTAAAAGTGTCTCTTGTAGCTAGGCAAAGAAATCCAACACAGAGAGGAGGAAATGATTCTTCTGTGCATGACCCTGGTTAAAACTGCCCTTTAACCACCCCTAACTGTGGCTCTTCCTTTTGTGCCACTCCCAGCTGTAATACACCTTCAGTTTTTTCTGCCCCAAGCAGAAGCCAAGGTGGTGGCTGCCATGGATGTTGGGGGTGCATCTCCAGGAACACAGCCACCTGCTCCTCCAGTCCCTGCAGACCCAGCAACACAGGTCTGCATGCTGGTTTTTGCAACATTCTGGAATGACAAACTAGTTTTCAAGCCATGGGTGACTAACTCCCCCAATGGCCCTTCATCACCAGTTAGGGGAGAGCTTTTCTGAAAGGTCTGAAGTAAATCACTATTTAATCATCTGAATTTTATTTAATCATCTTTTCTTTCTTTTCATTTTCTCCCCAGTTAATTCAATGTGAGGAATCTCAGCTGTTCTTACAAGAGTTGGTAAGACCTTGACCAAATAGCCCTTTCTTTCCTCCCTGCCCATCAGTCTTCAGCCTCCTTGCACAGCATCTCAGGCCAAAGCCAGTGAAAACTTCTCCTTTCACTCGCTGACGTTTCACTTTCACAACAGAACTCACATCCAGCTCACTGCTCAGGAAAACCACATCTTCCACCAAGGGAAGCCCTGCCCAAGGCTGCCTTGCCCAGCCCCATTTGGGTTTCCAGAGAGGAAACTGTTCCCCAAGCCGCCAAGCTTCTGCCTCCCAGCCATCTCTGACAGCACACAGCAGCTGCATCCGAGCCAGTCCCATGCAGACATTCATCTTCTGGAATCCTTCAGAAGTCCTCTTCTGAAATTGTGGAGCTGTGGGGAAAGGGAGGGGGAAGAGAGGTGCAAGTCCCTTGAGCTGTGCAGAGCGGCTTGCTAGCTAAAGGTGTTCCACTACCTCAGAAACAAGATGGAAATTTAAGGGTCCCACAGCCAAGAAGTTGCTCTGTGGAGCTGGAAATCTCATTTTTATGCTTATCTTATGCAAAGCTGGGAGTAACACTGGCCATACTTACAACCTGATAAGGGAAAAAACATGTTGAATAACAGCCAGCCCAACTGAAGGGAAACTTACTGCACACAAAAATACTTCACCAGAAAGCATCCTTCAGAAAAACAGGTACATACACATACTTCCAGAGGGAAGCCAAATGCCTGCAATCCCATGAAGGCTTGTGCAGCAGCATACCTACAGATCCCCACCAGCTCATTATTGTCCCTTAGCAGAAGATGGTTTCTGTAGGGCAGCCTCCAAAATAGCTGGTGTGAGCTTTCCTCAGTCTGCTCCAGGGCAAATTCCACCAACAGCTGAGTCTCCCTTCAGGGACAAGAGAAGCTGGTCAGGCAGCAGGCTGCTATTCCTTTATAGAGGTTCACATAGCTTTACATATACTATCACTGTTTTGGCTTCTCCCTCTGATCCTAAATCAGTCCTGAGGAATAAGTAATGGTCTCATATTGTGTGTTAAAGCTGTGCATGGCTCCATCTTCAACCTTACCGTATGGAAGAAAAGCTCAGAGACCTCAACACTCCACAGAATCAGGCCCTAAATCTTTGAACTAGTCTTGAGTCCATCTGAAAGCAATAAAAGGAATCTGAGGATGGAGTTGTGGCTCTAAAATTGGAGAGCTGCTATGCCAAACATGCTATTGTGCCACCTTCTCCAGCTACAGCAGGGGTAGCTCTTCAGGACAGCCCCCAGCTTGCTCCTGGCTGGTTGGCAGCACGCCCAATGGAAATCCCTCCAACCTGCCGGTGCATTGCAGATAAGTGGGTCCCCTCAGCAAAGCTTTATGGCTACAGAAGGGTGATACCAGCAACCAAGCAGGGAGATCAGAGGGGGACAAAGCTCCCAACAGGTGATGACAAGCCGCTGGGAAGAAGAAACTGTGTCAGCTGGAAGGGGAATGTAAACAGACCCTTACACTCATTCCCTCAGGCAAACAATTTCCTGGAGGGGCTGCAGGAGCAGCCCCCAGCCTCATGTTAGCGCTGTATTTATAGCAATTGCCATCCTGTTCATAACCTTCCCAACTATGAATTGCAAATTTTCTCCCCCCTGGCATTATGGCGATGGTTTGGAACATGGAGATGTTTGGAAAGGGGCAATTTGGCATCAGGAGTCTAAAAAAGCAGATACAGATGACATCCTAAATGTATCTTTTATGAGTTTGGAATGAATCCGTTAAATTAAGCTCAGAGTGGTGACAGCTTCTGGTAGTGCCGCCAGTAAGGAAATAAAACATAAAAATCAAGAGGTTCTGGGGCAAATGTAGTCTTCAGGCCCATGTCCTCTGGACACCTCACTTTCCCTCATGCCACTTGGAGCTGTGATGTACCAAGTACTTTGCAAGAAAAGCGCTCCAATAATTTTCAATAGTCTCTTCACCACATCTGCCCTCGAACCCCAACATACTTCCAAATTCAGGGTTTATAAAAAATTAAATGCTCCAATAATTCTAAATTGTGCCTGTTCAGTGTTACTGGAGCCTGTCCATTCCTTCAATTTGGGGATTTTTGTTTTGTTGGGGGTGGGGGGAGGGAAGAAATGCTTTCTATTTGTGCTTCAAATTGGAAGCCGGTCAAGCAGCATCATAGCAGAATGATTCAGCAGCCCCTGAGCTGATTCGCATTGTGTCATAAAGCAGGATTAGGAAAACAACAATGCCTGGAGGAGAAAGAACCCACACAAAGAATCACGGCAGGAGAACAATACCAGAAAGGAGAAGAGGGAATAATTCTCACTTGGCTTCTGAGGAGCAGGTCGAATGACCTAAGAGATGGCTTTCAATACCCTTCATTCCCTGCCGTGCCATGGGGTTCAGCCACCCAGATCCAGCCACCACAGCTTAACAAATGGCTCTGTATCGACTGAGCCTCACTAAGTGCTTCTGTGTGCACACCCGCAGCCTGTTGCCATTTACCCGACACCACGGTCGCCTCTGGCACAAGACCCAGAAGCTATCTCACAGCAGGCAGCAACTTATGCAGACCTACCAGTGGAAGTTCATGACCATCTAGGACAGGAAGCAAAGGGAACAATCTGAGGCTGTGAGTTTTCTGGTTATAAACCAAAAAGTGGGGTTGTCTCAGCCTCACTCAAGATGACTCACATCAAAGTGGCAGAGATGTCAAGCTAAGTTGGGAGAAGAGCTCCTTGAGAGCAGCCCTGCTGAGAAGCACTTGGGGATTGTGGTGGATGAGAAACTTAACATGAGCCAGCAGTGGCTCTTGCAGCTCGCAAGGCCAATGGGATCCTGGGCTCCATCAGCAGAGGGGTGGCCAGCAGGGACAGGGAGGGGATTGTCCCTCTCTGCTCTGCCCTCGTGAGGCCCCATCTGGAGTCCTGTGTCCAGATCTGGGGCCCCCAATACAAGAAAGATGTGGAACTGTTGGAGAGGGTTCAGAGGAGCCACAAGGATGATTAGAGGGCTGGAGCACCTGCCCTACAAAGAGAGGCTGAGGGAGCTGGGCTTGTTCAGCCTGGAGAAGAGAAGGCTGTGGGGGGGACCTCATTGCAGCCTGCCAGTCCCTGAAGGCAACATACAAACAGGAGGGGATTCAACTTTTTAAAAGGATAGACAATGGCAGGACAAGGGGGAATGGACTAAAACTAAAGGAAGGAAGGGTTAGATTAGATATTAGGGAGAAGTTTTTACAGAAAGAGTGGTGAGGTGCTTGAACAGGCTGCCCAGAGAGGTGGTGGATGCCCCGTCCCTGGAGGTGTTCAAGGCCAGGTTGGATGGGGCCCTGGGCAACCTTGTGTAGATCCAGGCCTAAGGTCGGTGGCCCTGCCTGTGGCAGGGGGGTTGGAGCTCTGTGATCCTTGGGGTCCCTTCCAACCCAGACCATTCTATGATTCTAAGTGTGTTCCCTAGCACCATGCTGAACAGGAATGGCATTAAACACATATTTCATGATCTCCTGAACCAAAGCATCAGCAACCTCCCACGACCAACCTGAAGATCCCATTGACAACTTTGTAAATTAGGCCATACCTGTTACAACTGCAGCCTTGGAGCGACAGAGGAAGGCAGGGACTCTTCCCAGGAGTTTTACTAGATGGTTGAATTACTTCTATGCACAACATGAAATCACAGCTTCATGCAAGCAAGGAAAAGCAGATCATTATATCACAACTCTGATACAATAGCTACAGCCAAAGTTTGGTAGAGAAACACAAAACCAGGCAGGAAAACAAAAAAAAAAAATCTCCTATGCCATGGTCTCTTGTAGACTGGAAAAAAAAATGACAAAGTGCATCCTTGTTTAACTCACTGCAGGATGCCTGGAATTTTATAGGAACTGCTGCATAGTGTGTCCCAGTGGGGAATAACTGAAGCATGAGATAAGAAATCAGCCATAACCTAACTTGCAGTGGCAAGTGCTGTAAAAGGAAATGCCCAATAAAGGCTTAATATATAGGAAGATGGCAAATAACTGCCTGGATTTCTGAAATAAGAAGGCATAAACCAATTCTTTAATCAAGTCTAATCAAACACCACCATCAGTTGCTAAAAACTTCTAGAAAAAAAGGGGCAGAGTGATGGTAGCATGCATATCTTCTTCAGTAGTGCTCTGGGAATATTTTAGCCTGCACAATTTAATTCCCTGTTATTACTTCTGAGCCTAGAGGCGAAAGTCATAAATCAGGACCATTCATAACATGCAATAATGGGGTGAAATGCTCATAAGAAGAGTTACATGATGAAATCCTTTGGGATTGTGTAACACTTCCAGTCCTTGATGATAGCATTAAAAAGTCTTCTTTTGGTAACATCTATTCTTCCCTAATTCCTATACTGGGTTTTCATTCTTTTCTCCCAACATCTCCAGATTTTGCTGTCGTGTGGCATTCCTTCCACCCTTCCTCCCTGCTGCCCTAACTATATGTTTAAAACAAAATCATAGGAGAGCATTCCATGGTTAAAAAGATAGGCAGGTTTCAAATTACACTGTATTTACTCATAAGGGTTTTTAATACCAGAGGAGCTTTCCCAGGGAGTTTTGCTCTGATTTCAGGACCCCCATTGTTTTTATAGAAGGCTATTTGGTCCTGTTTAGAAGGTGGCTACATTTTCAGTAATAAAGACTGCAATGCTATAAAATAAAACAACACTGTCCCCACCCTTCTTTTACCCTCCCATTGACTGAGTTTAAAAAAAAAAAATCCCAGGCCATGATGTGTTAGAGCTTTGTTTTCTGAGTAACAAGACTAATCATGTTTCCTCTGCTCGGGGTCTCTCTCTTCTCTTCCTTTTCTTCTAGGTCCTCTGGATCCACACTGACATAGAAATATCCCATGATGGAGAAAATAATGCACACAGCAAAGAGCAGAACAGTGAACAAGACAAATTCAGCCCACTAGGAAAAAAAAAAAGAGAAGAACAGGTCAGGGGACCCTGGACTCCCATGATTTCTCTGCACTTCCATGTGGTTATTAAAGAGCTGGGTGACAATTTCTTTTCAGGAACTCCAAGCTTCCACGATTGCTCACAAGATAGAAACTTTCTTATCCTGTTTTCTGGTAAACCCATTTACACATAGTGTAATTAGGAATACATGATATCCCTTGAAACAAAACAGTTAATTTGAGCTAGTTTCATTAAAATCTTTTTTTTTTTTACCAATCTCTCCTGACTGGAATATACCTGCCTGGGCTTTCAGCCTGCAAGAGGGTGTTAAGGAAAGGCAGTTCCATGCTAGCCAGAAACAAGCCCTAGTTCACACTTCAATGCCATCATCCCAGAAGTTTGATGGCCCGAATTAACCAGGTTCTGCACCACAACCTCTCTGTGCAAGCCCAACATCTCCAGGGTCTCACAGGCAGAGGGCTCTGAGGCAGTCCCAAGCGAGATCCTTGAGGAGGCTGCCTGCCCACTGGGCTAGCTAGATGAAGGCAAGCTGCTTTTGGTAGCAACTGCAGTGAGTGGCTGGCATTGAGTAAGGCTCCAGCCCCAAATACAGCCTGCTTGTCTAGAGCTGAGCTCTAGCATGGCACAGCATTATTTATTGCTGCTGGGATGCTCAGGGAAAGCCACAGTCCCAGGGGGCATTGGTGCCGAGGGCAAAGCAGAGCCCTGGCTGGGATGCAACTCAGTGCAGGATGCCATCGCTCCCTTGCAGGAGCCTGGAGCTGTGTGGAGAAGCTGAGTCTCCAGGACATGGACATCCAGAAGCACCATGCAGGGCCTGTTTTAAAGCATTACCTCTGTTTTAAGAGCAGAACCATACCTGTGCCATTGGTGCAGCCTGGGCAACAACAAGCACAAGGGTATTCCCAACAGCCACCGTGAGCAGCCAGCCTGCTTGCAGCACTGACTTCATGCTGGCTGGAGACTGAAAAGAGAAGGGCCTGATCAGTGGGTATCACACAGTGCCTTTCTGCCCTGGTTCACCCTTGTGATGTCCTGTATGATGCAGGTGTTCCTGGGCTCCTCCTAGGACGAGAGGGAATTTCCTCTGCAGAGTGGTTAATCTCAACATCTGCATACAAGCAGCTTTTGAAACAGGAGGACACATGAAGGAGGAGGAGATGCTGTTGTTGCAAAGCTGGATCCTGGTTATCTCTGAACTGCATCATCTAAAACTGTAAAATCAAGAAGTCCAGGGAGACACAACAATTCCTGCAACTTGGAGTCTGGTGCCATGTAGCTGTACACCTTTAGAAAAGGGACTGTATCTTGATGTTAACCTTTCTGCTGATGACAAATTTTCCACATTCCATGACAGATCATATTATCACCTTCATTAACAAACATCTGCACTTTACTCCTAGGATAAATTTGAGCACCCTCAGCTTTTTGATCTTATAATGTTTCAGTCCTCTCTTCTCATAAACCTTCTTCCCAGATAATAATGCATACTACAATCAACTTATCTCTTGCATACTCACTACCCCATCCTCCCTTGTTACAGACTTGGGTAGTCTCAGACCCCTCCAATCAGTCAGCTTCACACAGGTTCCAATCCCCCATGCCGCCCCGTAGTCCTCAAGATACCTTTGCCTTTCTATCACTGGTAAGTATGCACCACACTATATGTCACTGGGAGAAAAACCTGATATAACAATATTCAGAGCTTTCACATTAAAACACACTTCTATGCAGTTCTGTTCTGTGTTCTCAGCTCTACCAGAAAAGGAGTTTCCTGAGTACAATTGAAACTAGTTATCTTCATGGTATGAGTTAATTTAGCTTGAGGGCACCCAGCAAGCACTGTTATAATCCCACTTCTAGCTGAAGCACAGATAACATTGTCAGTAAGTGTCATGCCAAAGGACGTACTGCAAGTCAATGGCAGATGCAGGAATAAATCCTAAAGACTAATTGTAAGCCCCTTATCCTTAAGGATTATCAGGAATACCTGAGAGTAGGAGAAGGCCAGACCCGTAATGGAGAACATCACCTCCCCAGCAGATATTAATAAATATTGTGGTAACTGCCAAGCCATGTGGACATTGTTGGCTTTGATGTCTTCTGACTTCCACGTCTTAACAGCACCTCCAGAAACCTATCAGGAAAGTAAAGGCACATTGATTAGCTGCCCAAAGATCGGATCCTTCTTAGCCTGCATTCCAACAGCAAATTTACCAAAATTAAGTTTTAAGTAAAGGTGGAAGGAAAGTTCTGCCCTGGAAGAAAAACTCTGTGTCACATCCCTGCCACTTCCAAGCCTGGCTGACTCTTACCACACAGGGCAGAGGTGACAGGACAGAAGCATCCTATCTCATTCACTTGCTACAAGAGTTACATGAGGCATCACAAACAAACAAGTCGCCTTCTGTAGCAGGGCTGGGGAAAAGCACATGTGATACTTTTGCAGAGCCCATGACCTGCTGCTGTCCCCAAGGCCAGAAGAGGACAAGAGGATAAATGCTCACTGCACCCATGTGGTCGCTGCTCCCATTTCATCAGCACTGGACAACGACCCTATGATAACAATGGCACCCTAATAAATCCAGTTCAGGCATAGCAAGCATAGCAGAGACTGCCCCCTATCAGATGTACTCAGAGAGTAACAGTAGCTGTATACCTAATTGTTATTGTTTGCTTTCCCAGGTGTAATTAATACATAACAATGCACAGAGGCTCAGAGGCAGAGAGGTTTGACTAGCAGCCAGGAAATGACTGGGCTGAAATGACTTCAGGCAGAAAACCCCATGTTTAAGGAGAGTACTCAGGAAAATACAAGGGATGTTTACGATACGTATTTAATCACCATGCAGGGAGGCAAATCAAGAGACTGTATTTTAGCAGGCTAAAAGGGGTGAGAGGAGAGCTGTGCACTGCTCTTTAGCCCATAAAGAAATGTCACAAGCACCATACTGTAACTGCACACCAAGGAAGGCTGGGTAGAAGGCAGCATCCTCATGATTTAAGTATCACAGTTTGGCCGCATTAGCAGACTAATATATTGCATCTTGGTTCCTCTATGTAGCACTCCTGGCAGAGGAGCAGGGCTCAGCACAAATCACTCCAATGATTAAAAACTATCTTGGCCTGCAGCAAACTAACTCTCTACAGAGGAGAAAACCACAGAGAAAGAGATGGAAAAACAGAGGGTCAAAAAGATTAAAGAACTAGCACAGGGTCCAGAAGCGCTGAGGGGCTGAGGCACAGAGCCACCCCTTAGCAGCCATGGCTACAGCAGGGATTTTTGTAGATGGGACCACAAACTGGAATCCCTGCCCTCAGTGACATGGGACACATCTACCTCATCTGGCCCTGACTCAGTTGTGTTACCAGAGGCGCTGGGGCAATCTTCTTAGCTCAACATGACCCAGCACTGTTCACTCTCAGCCCAGAAAGCCAACCGTATCCCGGGCTGATCAAAACAAGCAGGACCAGCAGGTCTGGGGAAGTGAGTCTCCCCCTCGACTCTGCTCCCATGAGACCTCACCTGAAGTACTGCATCCAGTTCTGGGGTCCTCAGTACAAGACAGACATGGACCTGCTGGAGTGAGTTCAGAGGAGGCCACAAAGATGATCAGAGGGCTGGAGCACCTCTCCTATGAAGACAGGCTGAGAGAGCTGGGCTTGTTCAGCCTGGAGAAAAGGCGTCTCCAGGGCTATTGCAGCCTTCCAGTACCAGAAGGGGCTACAGGAAAGGGGACTCTTTATCAGGGACTGTAGTGACAGGACAAGGGGCAACGGCCTTATGCTGAAGGAGGGTAGATTTAGATAAGATATAAGAAAGAAACTTTTCCCTGTGAGGGTGGTGAAGCCCTGGCACAGGTTGCCCAAAGAAACTGTGGATGTCCCATCCCTGGCAGTGCTCAAGGTCAGGTTGGATGGGGCTTTGGGCAGCCTGGGCTAGTGGAGGGTGCCCCTGCCCATGGCAGGGGGTTGGAGCTAGATGGGCACTGGGGTCCCCTTCCAACTCAAACCTCTTTGTGATAACCTCCTCTAAACTGGTGTGACTTCCTTCCAGAGAGGCTCTGAGGCATGTTCTCTGCAGGAGAAAACCCTAGATATTTTCTGCAGATACAAAAATGGCTCACAGTGAAATTCTCTGTGTTCAGGAGTAGAGCATCAAAGTTCAGGAGGTCTCCATCAAAGGTCACAGCCTCATCTCTCTCATCATCACCTCAGCACACAAAATACAGTCAAGGCTACAAACAGGTATGCAGTTCCTAATGAGCTCTGCTATTAGCTGAAGAAAGACTGGCCTGGGAAACTGGGCTGTCTAAGCTGATGACAGATCAGTGTTCAAAAGGCCAGGTTGTATGGGGCTTTGGGCAACCTGGGCTACTGGAGGGAGTCCCTGTCCATTTCACGTGTTTGGAACTAGATGATCTTTAAGGCCCTTTTCAACCCATACCACTCTATGATTATAATATTCTTCATGCAGCTTCTCTACTGGGTTTCTCATCTGGGGAAAGAGGCTTGCAACCATGGAGGAAGGGTCTGGCCAACATCACTTCAAACGTGTATATGTTTTGTATTAGTAAATCCCTGCACTCACAGATGGCAGCATCTGCCTGTTCCCTCCAGGACCATGCATCCTGCTCCAGCTA
Source organism: Zapornia atra (assembly GCA_013400835.1). Taxonomy (NCBI): domain Eukaryota; kingdom Metazoa; phylum Chordata; class Aves; order Gruiformes; family Rallidae; genus Zapornia; species Zapornia atra. The sequence goes on along the minus strand of VZTU01024832.1, from coordinate 70,356 downwards.
CTGGAGTTTAAAAAAAAAAAAAGAGCAGGTGCTTTGCAGTTATATTTCCTCCCCCATGCATTTGGACTCTGCAGACACGAACAGCTCCCATTAATTGCCCAACAGGGAGATGTTACTGCCAGGGAGTAGCTGACAGCGTTTTGCTCTGCTCATCGCAAGACAGTAGTCAAAGTCCCAGAGGGCAGCTTAGCAGTGTGTCCTGTCAGACCTGGTTTGTCTGTGTGCCTGTGCAGTGGAAAGGTTAAAATGGGAACTAAGCTGATCACGTTCATCTCTGGCTCCTGCCAGCTGGACCAGGGTTGGAGTAGCATGCCTAAGAGGCTGGCAGGCAGGGAAAGGAACCCACCCTCTCAGCCGTGCTCACATCCCATCAAGGATAGGTTGTTCATAAAACCATGCCTTGACTTTACACCAGGCTACAAACAAGCTGCACAGACAGTGAGAGGAGACAAAACTGATGCACAATCTCACCAACCTCCTCTCCCAACACTTTGTCCCTCTTTCCCCCCCGCATAACCTTGGAAGATCAGCCTTTAGGCAGTAAGTTAAATGGCAGTTTCTGAAGAAATTTTCAAGTGTGAGGTACCACCAAGTACAGTATTTTAAAGACCATGAGCAGAGTCAGCTCTTGGCAGACTGTAATAGGTCTTTGCCACGTGCTGGGTCAGTGTTATCTGAACAAGGATGGTATGAGACCAGCACAAATCACAGATCATGACTTCCCATGAAGAATTCCCATCAAGGAAAAGATCTTACTTATTTAACCCATGAGATCTGACAAGATCAAAACGTAAGGCTGAACGAGTACACACCCACCATGGTTGGTGCCAAAACCTTTTAGTGGCCCTTGCAAAATGGACTGCCTTCAGATGGCTACTGCCCAGGTCTCACAGGGTGGAGAAAGCAAGTGAGAGACACAAATATAAGAACAAAAGCACTGGCAGAGGCTAGAACAGGAGCTGGTTACCATCACAGGCACACTTACGTTAGTTATCACAATGGTGTATGATGCGCCGAAGTCGAGCAGCCCTAGCTCCAGGTTGAATTCTCCCATTTCAGTTATGCATTTTCCATTATTATATCTAGACACAATGATGAAGTACAGCATTTCCCAGTTAGTCCCACAGACAAACAGCACAGAGCAGAGCTATCAAACATGCCCCTGCTATGGAGCACGGAGAATGTATGATGTAAAGATGCGATCATGTTTATGTCAGATGGTCACTAGAGTTCTCGGCATCTTTTCCTTCCAGGAACACTTGGGCACTGACTGGAGTTCACCTAGTGACCTGGGCTATTGCTAGCATTTTTACAAGGTTTCTGCTTCTTCCTAGTACTGATTTCCCACCACACCACCCCCCTCAGGTTTATTTTCCTTCCAAACCTTTCCCTGTTCCTTCAGGAACTGTGGGCCAGACACGTTAGCCAGGCTCAGCAGCCTCCAGGAAATCAGAGATATGCACCCACAAGCCACTTTGTTTCCTTTCAATAGAGCAAATTAGCCTTCATATTTGTTCTTTTGATTTTGGATGTGTGAGATGGCACAGAGGCTCAGCAGCATTGCCACAACGACTGTTGCATTCTACTAAATCGCAGCAATAAATATTTTGGATGGAGCTGATGCAGAGAAAAGCCATGAAGCTTGTTTTGAAACACTGAAAATGCCAGAAATACCCTACAGGAGCCAACTCCAATGCTGCCAAACCAAGGCCATATGGAGCCCCTGTCTAACAAGCCCAGCCTGGAAAGCCACGTACTGTTACTTGACATTACTACCCCCCATACCAACGCTTTGTAGCATGGAATATGACTTGGCCTTTTCCTGAGAGCACCTTAATGTTAAGAGCTTCATGAAGAACCACCTTACTCTGCTGACAGATGCATAGGAATGGCTGCCCTCTTCCCTCCAGGGCCCCACCTAATGCAAAAAAAGCTCAGAGAAGGTTAAGTGCTGTATATGGACTTCTTCAAAAGGCTTTTTGGGTTTCTAAAATTCCCCTGACCTGACTCTGAGAAAACTCAGATTACAGCCTAAATTAGAATGTCATTATACTCATGTCATAGGAATAACGTTTCCAAGCTTTGTCCCTACTGATTTTACCTTCCAAAAGCAGTAACAGCCATGGGAAGGGAGCTATCCCAGACACCAGAGGCTGAAACTATTCAACTGTGTTTTTCCCACAGAGGTACTGATTTGCTGTCCTTTGGCTTGGACACTTTGCAGACCAAACGCATGCTGCTTCTGCACACACACCAGTGGCCCAGAACACCTGCTCTGCTTTTTACAAACATCTGCCCCCACAACCAAATGCCAAGACAATAGCAATGAAGGTTTTGCTACTCGCCCAAGAAAAGCCCCATCATATCCAAGGCAATGCCTCAGCAAGGACCCTCAGCACAGCGAGGGAAACTTACTGGTCCCTCTCCAGCAGCGAGTACTCAGAAGCGCTGTAATTTTTCTGAACAGCGATGAACCGTTTGCTGTCGATGGTGAGGTTGACATCTTGGCTCAAACCATTAATGAATCTGCAAAGAAAACATATTTCATTGGGTTGGCAGACAGGCCAGGAGAAGCCTAAGATCAGACACTTTAGAAGCAGCTCACTCTCTCCCAAAGCATTCTGTAACTCCATGAGGGTATGACAGCCTTCCATTTGCCTGATTCCTTACCGAGTTTTTCAATGCAAGACCAGTTTTCCTTGCTGGGTAGATTTACCCTCTTGCTCTCTCTCCTATGAAAAGTAATCCTTGCTTAGTGTGGGTTTGGACTTCCAGACAATCTCAGAGACCTTCAAGGATTGTTCCACAGCTGTTTGAGAGGATAGAGCCCCAGCCCACCCACAGGATCGTGAAGAGATATTGCTCTCCTGCTACTGTCAACATAGGCTTTCAGATAAAAGAGTTGATCATTGTTTTACCCTATCTACAGTTTTTAGGGTGGGTTTTTTCATTGGTTGGGTTTTAGTTATTAGGGTTTGGGTTTTTTTAATTACAGCTTGGAATCCTCATTTTTTTCCTCTGCTGCTTCTGCATCTTTTTTCTATCTGCTGCTTGAGCATTTCAGCTGCCTCACATAGGTCTGGTTAAGGTGGTGCTGGAGGTAAGTGTGGTATCAGTGAGATGGCAGCTTGGCACAGACCAGCACAGGACTGTTCATGGACTAGCTCAAATTTGGAAAGCAGACTAGCTGCTTAAGCAGAGCCCAGTGCCCAGCAGAATTGTTTACAAGGATGTAAAAATGTTGTTGTATTAAATTTAGTAGGCATTTGTGCATGAGGTGGGGTGAGATAAATGAATATCATGGGTTGGCCAGTTCGTGCAGGACAAATGACAACATCTCCTTCCCAGATTGCTTATTCCCTTTCTTTCCCAAAGAGGTGGAACGCAGTGAGATCAATGTACCACTCTACCAAGGGAGGAGATCTTTTATGTTGCCATCTCAGCCCAGACTATCACAGGCTGTAAGCAGCAATAACACTCAGGTCTGCATGGCAAGTGTGCGAGGTGACATGCTGGCAAGCCTTGGCTGACACCCGAGTCTTGCACTTGAGAAGTGTGGACTAGATTCCAACCTGAGAACATCTGGGTTATGTTACATACAGTTTGCATGAGGCAAAAAGCAGTTTCCCCCACCCCACCACCTCGAAACCCTCACAAAAAGCCATTCCTACCTAACAGCTGCCAAACCGTTCTCTGGCTTTGCTTCCAAGTCTGTAATCTAAAGAGGGGAAGAGAAAAAAATCCAAACATATTTATTAATGCTGCCTTATAAATAATGTGTGGCAGAAAATACTAGTGTCTGTGGAGTTACATAGGATGTGTTGCAAAGCACACAGAAATCAACCCAACTCTCACATAAGCTTTACAAGAGGCCACAGAAGTGAAGTCCTGGTACAATGAAGCCAGTGGCAAAATTTCAGCTCCACCAAGGGTTTATGATTAGATCATACCTTTTTTTCCCCATCTCCTGTGTAATAAAGGCTACAGAGTTTCAGCCAGTCACCCTTCTACTGAGGCATGTAACACCCTCCTAAAATGTATTTGTTTTGATCTGAAGATAGCAAAAGAGCATTATCCACATTAGTCTCTTTCAGTGATTAATTACAATTAAACATGAGTGCCTTACCCCCACAAAACCTGCAACCACCTAACTTTGAGACCTTGGTTCTTGGCACGCTCATAGACTTGACAGAAGTATGAAGCCAAGATAAACCATTAGGTTACTTCTCAGATCATCATGTATCACTCGTATTTTCTCTGACCCTCAATACTCAAGAGATTAAACTGTTGTATGGTGCAGGCAGAGAGCAGGAAAGACCAAGATGTGCTGAGCTTGCTTGCTCTCAGTCTCTGCAGAGATAGCCTCTTGGTTGGTCGCACTGAGGAGTGAGTGTCTCTCCTGGAGATCACAGCTAGAGCATCAGCTCAATAGTTAACATGATCCACATTCATTTAGGGAGACCCTATTTTGTGCACGATGCTGAAAAAAGACAATAAAAGGCAGGCCTGCCCTGAAGATTGTCTATCAGACAAAAGGAATACAGAGCAAGGTTCTTGGCTGGTAGAAATACACAGTTGTGCCATGCCCACTTACACTGGCAGGACAATTTTATGGGAAAGCCAGTTTCAATTTGCTCTACCCAGAGACAGAACCCAGGCACACCAAGAGGGACTGACATCTGCCTTCAGAAACTGGCTTTATCTTAAAATTTTCCATCCCTTTCTCCACACTTTTTTCCTGATGTTAAGCTATGAGCTTAGGCAACCAAGGATCCAGAATGTCAGTATACCTATAAAATGTCTACAGTACTTCAGTGTGATATGCTGGATCCACAAATAACGTATGCCCTAAATAACAAATAGCCACAGTGACTAATAAATGTTAGAGAGTACATAATAAACAACAACATTAGGTTTTTCTGTGGGAGACACATGGGGTTTAACACTCTAGTCTGTTGTAGACAGGCCAGACAAATTACTATTCCTTTTCATCAATGATTCCCCAAAGCTCTCAAATTCATTTCCTGCCCACTCAACAGCCCACAGAGGAGACAGAACCAATTTCAGATTAGCTCCTCCCAGGACAACACGCCCACCTGAGCGAGTGGGCCAGATTTAGCAGCCAGGGAGGCTGGCAAGGGCTACTCCAGGGCAAACCCTGCAGCACAGCAGGGATGCTGGGGATGCTGGCATTGCCTTCTTTGTGTGGCAGTGCTGGAAAAGTGACCACCAGTTACCACACTGTTTTCCACACCTTCCTTATCTACAGCTGAGAGAGACAGGTCAATAGCATCACCCAACAGCACTGCTGTTTCCCATGCCAGGGCAGGCATTAAGTACAGGCTAGGTAGTTTGGGCAGCACAGAGAGGTCCTGAAACTCAGAGATTGCTTTGCTCTGCCCTGTCACAGGCTCTCTATGCTTCAGGACTGCATGAAAATCAGCGTGCAAGTATGCGCTTCTTAAGGTAGCAGCACAAAGTCATCAGGGTCACAGGGAAATTTAACAACACTGTGTGATAACAAGCCCCAGGCTCAACATCATAAAGCAGGAAAAAAACCCCAATGTCATGAAAAATAAATTCTTAAAACTCCTCATGTTTTAGAACAGTTATGTGATTTCTACTATACAACACTGAATGCAACCCTGCAAGGTAGGAGGCTGAGGAACTGTGAAGAGAATCAATATTTTAGCACAAGGACAGTTTCTGATGCCTTTTTCAGACAGACATACACACACAACTGCCACAACGTGCAGCAACACCATACATTTCAAGAGAGCTTCCTGGGATACAGCTGCATGTAAAAAATATCAGAATCCAGCCCTGTACATCCCACAGGCCTCTCTGATTGTTCTGGCAATACACAAAAGTCCAAACACAGACGGCTCTGCTGCAGAGCCTGAAATGAGCTTAATCATTTATTCTGCTCAGCAAAACAAATGGGCCTTCTGTGCATTTTCACTAAACACTTGCAATAACTAAACCCAAAATCATTCCTCTGATGCTTTTATTCCATACCCAGCCCCAGAGCCTCTTTAACATCTTTGCTTTATAGAATCATCTTTTGGGGAAAATCTCTGGCGCTCTGTTTCCTTAGCTTTCTCAGGCTCAGCTGCCTAGCAGGCATGACTCTGCTCTCCCACTGCAGCATTCACTGGATTAAAGTGTGCCCAGCAACTCTCAGATGCCATAACGCCTCTATTAATCAACCAGCAGAAATGTGTACGGATCCAGCGCCGCTAGCTAAGAAGTCAGGTTTAGAGCAATCAGACAGACACTGCAACTGAGCAAATGAATTAATGAGCCCATTACCCCATTGTATCATCACAGCCATTGAATTAATACTGTATTTACACTTCACTCCCACACTCACTAAGCGGCTTGATAGGCTTCCTTCTGCCTCAAAAACAATTAAGCTGTACACTGATTTTTCCTTCACGGTGTAGTTGAAAGCAAGAGACAATCCTTGATGTTGCAGGGTGAAGTGAAGGCTCTGTTGCTCTCCATTCAATATTAGTTTTGAGTACTCAGCTGGGTTCTGTGGAAAAAGCAAACTTGGTTATACTCTTTATTCAGATGGGGAAGGATCTGGCTCTTCCCCCAAGTGCAACCCTGTCTTCAAGGGAGCCTGTGAACAGTCAGAGCTGCCCTCTACAGCAAAGGCCCTATGTTGACCTGTAGGCTTTGGCTGGTCAAGCCAGAGGTCGGCGTAGCATCCCTTGCCAGACACAACCTGAAGGTCAGGGTGCACCTTCTGCTCACAGAACTACCCCTTCCCCTGACCCTGCTCTGCCCTGTTGGGATCATATCTAAAGCATGGCGGGCAGCTGGAGGCCAATGGACTCAAGTCCCAAACTAGCCTGTCCTGTAAAGTAATCTGGAAGCTGAAATAGGAAACAAGCCAGTGTCCATGCCCAGTTAACTGCCTTCCTGTTTCTTTCTACCTTTGCAGGTAAATGCTTCTAAGGTGCCATCCAGATCCCAGCAGCAATGCCTGGTCTGAGCACCAAGAAATGGAAGCTGAATGTCTCTTCAAGCTCATCTCAGGACAATTATCCTTTATTCCTAATTAAAGGTTAAGGTAGCTAGCCATTTCCTCATTTGCAATGGGAATATGTCTCTAAACTCTCCATTTCTGTCTCATCAACAGAGATAACATGCCCCATTTTTAAAGTCATTCCCATAGACTTCTAAGGCAGTGGAGGAGAACAAGCTCCACTACCTGTGGGCTTTATTAGATAGCGCCCAAAAAGCAGCCCACCCTTTCTTCAATGTGACACAGGTCAGACCTTCCAGCCCCACATATACACTTACCTGGAAAGCCTCCACAGGTTGCTGAAATAGGTCCTGGTCCTGGATTGTCACTTGAACAGGGTCTTTTGCCAAATTCAGTACCCGAATTAAACTTTCTCCTGGGACAAGTCGAGGCATATCAGTTTCCTAATTAAAATAAAAGGCTTTAAGTGCCATCCGTATGCTTTATTAGCACTTTAACATCTCTTTTAATTTTTAGCCATAATAGTCTTCCTCTCCCTAATGACACTTTTCCATCCCTTCCTCATCAGAAGTTTCACTGAGAGAAAACTGAACATAAATCTTATGTAGGGAGGTTTTCTCATAGTAGCTCAACACCTAACCTATCGTTCCTCCCAAAAACTGCTCTTCACACCGCTAAGTGTCCAGGCTACACAACTGTCGGGCAGGTAGAACAAAGTCGCTGCTTCTATTATACAGCTCCCTAGTGCCTGGATTTAACTAACTGCCATATGAGAATGGAAAAAAAAAGGTGCTTAGCTTTCAAAAGCAGTGACCAGAATAATTATTTCCCACTGCAGTCAGTGACTGGGAAAAAATTAGGCCAGAAGCGAAGCACATTTGAAAATCCCCGGCCAGCTCCATGTCTGTAATCAGTGCTTTTTGCATCACTTGACACCATGCTATCTAACAGCTGACTGTATAGATATTATTCCCTGTTTTCTGAGACAGGAAGGACGATGCCTCCAGCACAGATGTATCTCTTTCTGTCAGGAATCATTTTCTAGAAATAGTACTTCAATGAGTGTCAGCCTTGTACTACCTGCAGATCCAAAATGAATATGTTTTTTTAAAAAAAACCCTCCTCTTTTTCTCACTTTATTTTCAAGTAGCTGCCAGCAATACTTCAGAGCTATTAATTTTTTTCTATCACATCCTATAATTTGGGTACTGCAGACAGGGCAGCCTGAACCTAACTCGACAGGGAGACACACTGTCAGAGAAGATAGGGCGATGCCGATTTCCCTGGACCCATATGCTTCTCTAAACCAACAGGCCAGTTAATGGCAGCCAGCAAATCCCATTACTGTGGCTTTTTGCCTGTACCACCCACAGCCAAGCCAAGGTGGTCCACCCTATCCCATCTTTGCTAGAGCTTTTTGTGGCAAAATATCCACGTAGGGGCAGGGAGGAACATCTAACTCACCTTGTCTCTGCCCGGAGGAGTCACCCACAGCCAGAGCAGACTTTCAGTGCTTGCCCAGAGCTGCTGGTAGTGGTAATGAGAGCATTTCTGGGCTCACATAAAGAGATTAGAAAAAGGAGCTGAACCCACAAAGTCTCGTTTCAGAGGGAAACTTGTCAGTGGATTCACTCAAGGAACCAGCAGTTGTTAATCCAGGGCTGCACGTCCACCACTCTGACAGAACATTTTAAGTACATGTGGAAGCTTTAAACATTAATCCTACAGTAACTTTCAGGAGCCAAAGGTCAGCGAAAGTCTGCACAAGGCTGGTCACAGGCCAGAAACAAATGGTACAAATCTGCTGGGGCTAATATGGGATTTACAAGAGATTTGCTGCCACCCGGTCTGGGGATGCCTGGCAGTCCCTGCAGCCGGTGGCTACAGAAGTGCCTGCAGCCACCCGCCTCACTGGAGAACTGATTTGGCGTATAAGAAACCACATCCCCACCCTAAAGTAAGAAAGGAATTCAATTAAAAAACCCAAACCACCACAGACACACAAAACAAAACCCAAACAGAAAGTAAAATATAGGCAAGGCACAGCAAGAAATAGGAGAGAGAACAGACTACCTTTTGGAAATTAACCACTAGCATTAACTAGATGTCTGTCAAGCACTGTGACGATGGAAATCTAGAATATAGACCAAGACAGATGACCGGCACAGCAAAACTGCAAAGACTAGAAAGAGACAGGGATGGAGAAAGAGAGGGGAAAGTAGACAAAGTAAGAATTATCATTAGCAACTGGATCAGTATGCTTAATTGCAAAGAACACATTAAAAATTATCATCAAGGAACACGATGGTTAAAAGGATTATCTATCGGGCATCAGTTAAAAACAAGCCAGGGAAAGGAAGTGTTTCTGAGGAATCCCTTGGGCTGTACTTACATTTATTTTGATTTCTACAATGGCTGCAAGTCCAAACGCCATCCCTGCAAGGATCATACCTGTTGCCATTTTCCTAATAGGTCTACGGAGCAAACGAAAGAGGCACTATTAAGGAAAAAGGGTAATTTAAATTATAGAATACCATTCCTCAGAGCCAAAGATGTGCCAAAACCATGTAATAAAGCGCCCAATAGGTGGCACTGGGGATGACATGCTGTTTAAATTGCCAATCATTTAACTTAAAGCTATTCTATTATTCTGTATGAGGCCAGCACTGAGGCCAATTAAAACCGATATGCCATGAAAAAAAGCTCTTTGCTTGCAAGTTTCATATTATCTCACTCCCAGATCTTCTACTGGGAATAGCTCATGGCATTATGTTAACCTGTGATGTTGGAAGGAGCACTAGAAATGATGTATCTTCAAGTCCCTTTTGGGAAAGGCAGAAGAAAAGTAGCACGCTATTTAGCAGCAGGAATGAGGAGAAGGAAAAAAAATGTATAGTTTGTGTCATCAATGTTTCTGACCATCTGTGGCATCATTCTGGGTTATTTCTCATGCCAATACATTTACATTTCTAGAGAATAAAGAGCTTCTCAACTCAGAGCAAAACTAGTGCAACTCTACCAGAATTACATGAGAAATCTGATATAAAGATGAATAAAAAAGGTCCAGAACAGTGGGTCCAAACTGAGCATTGAGTTGGTGAGATCTGAAACAAATCTGGTTCTAGATACAGTGGTCTCCACTCTGTAATGGTCTGGATTCACAGTCCAGATTGACTGGGCTGAGGGAAACCCAGATTAGGAACCCACATTCAGTCTCCCAGTTACATGCCCTGGCGTGAGAAAACATTTCCTGCTTGCGCCTTGTAACAAAAGATTGGGCTTGATTTTCAGTGCTGCACTAGGAGATTGCAGCACAGACATGGCAGGCACAGAGGCCAACTCCCCCAGGCTATAGTGTTTCCACAGGCATTTCCACAGCTAAACAGGGTAGGAACCTGTTAGTATCCCACATCCAGGAGACAGAATGGCAGATAGCATTCCAGGATGAGCTGTGCAGGAGTCTGTGCTGCTGGGTGAACTAGTCCATAAGCTGGTCATTGGGCAGGAAGTTTTCTGCTGAGATGGGGCTCAGTGCAAGGCACAGGCTCACAGTGAGGCAGCATGGACAAGCACAGCTTCTGATGTGTGTCCTCTGAAGGGCACCATCACAGGCCCTCCTTTGGCACTTCTTTAGGTGCAAATAATTGAGCATGATGGGAGAGGGTCAGCAGGGTGAAGGGGTAAGTTTCTGAGGTTAGTTTTATGTTTTGTCTATTCAGCATTTTATTTTGGGTTAGGAACATGCTTTTTAAGCCAGTCTCCTACTCATATCCCTTCCTATACTGTTGGGGTTCATGTCAAGAAGTGGTGCTGAAGCATGGAAATTTGATTCCTGCTAAGGGACATCATTCCACAGAGGCATACTACAGATACTCTGAAGTAAAATCCCCAAAATGCATAAAGTGAGTCTCAGCACTGCTCCTGCACTTCTTGCTAACACACACTGGGAGCACATGGAAATTCCCTCAGGTACTCATTGGTTCAGATGCTAGTGTGGGATCTGCTCTCACACCACATGGAGCCCACATGGGACAGTGAATTTGGCCCCACAGGGACCTTTAAGGGGGAGAATTATTTTAGGGTGATACAGGAAACAAGGTGAGGAACCTGTTGATCAAATTCAAGGAGGGACTTGTTCATATTTGCTTTCAGGGAAAATTTGTACAGAGCAGAATCCAACATCACTGAATTTTCCCCTTGGGAATTTCCAGGGCCTCTGGAAGAAGGTGATGCTGCCTACTGGGGCTGAAGCAGAGGCAAGTACTGGGAAGGGTGAATGGAAATTTGTGTTTCTTCTCTGTAAAAGCTATTGTGCTCACTTGCTGCAAGCAAATAAGAACTGAGACATCTGCACTGTCTCCATATACTTACGTGAAATTAAATTTGCACATGTTTATCAGAGGGTAGAGCCCAAGGTCAAAAATTGGGATGAAGACAAGAATAAGAAGGGGATTTAAGAACTGCAATACAAAAGAATGGGAGTTTAGCGACTAGAAAGCAACTTTCTGTAATTAAACTCATAAAGCACTGTCCTCCAGAAATAATTCCATTACAGAAAGGACATGAACAAACACTTAAAAACCTCCTTTTAAAATATAATCATAGCTTGCACTCCAACGGCTTCTGCTATTTAGTTTTCACAGGCACGAATATGTTTTGTTCACATCCTCCCCTCCAAGGGGTATGCAAGCATCACCAGCCCAGTTTCCCCAAAGAGAGAACTGAAGCATTACATTTTTAAAAAGTACAAAACCCACTGACAATAGAAGCAGGTGACCTTCAGCGCTGTGGTGGGACCTCACAACAAATCAGCAATAATGGAAACATCTGGGGACTTCAGCAAAATCCCAGAGGAAGCAGCACTATTGGCAATTTCTCACACTTTTACACAGCTTGGTAATCCCCCAGGAACTACAGTTCTCCTGGGAGGGCCAGAGCTTGTCTGGCAGCCAGCAGTGGCAGAGCATGAAAATAGAGTGTGCTGGAGAACAAGCAGAGAGAGATGCTGATTCGGTTTTGAAGGAAAATTTCAGGGAATGGAACAGCTTTGAATTTCTCTGGAGCTGCTCAGCGTAAGAATTGTAATCAACTGTGACAACACAGCACTGTCTTGGAGCCTTCACATTTTCATCTGCCCTGCAGGAAGGAAGGAAACATATTCCAGGTACAATGCTCATCCCAGAGCAGGAGCCCGTTAAAAGGAGATGCAGCTCGTACCCTCCCCATGCCAGCACTAGTTCAAGAACTATTAACAGCAGCTTATCTTCCCACACCTCTGCGCCATTCTGCAGAACTCAACCTCCATGTCAGGACATCCTTAGGGTCTCCTGAACCCCAAGACTAAGCTTTCAAAGCAGCTAGCGAGCAACAAGGCAGAGTCCACACCACAGCAGTGCAATTACCTTCAAAAGGAGCAGAGAAAGGCCACCAGTCCCATAAGAAAAATAAAAAGGAGAGAGAGAAAGAAAATGCATTTCTAAGCGTTATTTCCTACTCTATAGTATCTGTTACCTGCATTTGGTCAGGCTGGAGGACATATATTCCCTGTAAGAAAAAGAAATTCCAAGTGATTCATGAACACTGTAGCTGCATATGGCAAACAGACAAGCAGTCCTGTGAGGCCTTAGGTGCAAAGGTGGTGTCCTCAGATGCGTTACGTTGGCTTTAGCAGCTGGTATGGTGCTCCCAACAATTGTTGTCTAAGGACACAGTGTTTGAGAACCATTTTGCTGAAAGAACCTTGGTAGATACGAGCTGGGACACAGCCTCTGAGAGGGACTGAGACCCATCTTTCAGACTGGCTGAGCCATCAACCAGGTGAGTGGGGAGGAATGGGCGTGTTAGCGTCCCAGTTGGGATTTGGACTTAAAGCTTCCTCCCTCCTTGCTTCTGTAATGGAAAGAGCCCAAAAACTGCAAATGAGTGCTCTCAAGCTTCAGAGCCCTGTGAGCTCTGCCGGCATTACTCCCAAACATCCCTAAAGGATAACAAAAGACCATGCCCAAGCTGGTGGGCTGCACAAACACCTCTTTCCTCCTCCCATCGACCCAGTACTTTGGGCTTTGATCAGTTGTTCAGCTGTGACTTCTTGGCTCAAGCTGTCCTTCAGTCCTCAAGGCTGGAAGAGGTGTCTCACCCTTGCACCATTGTACCCAACCCATACAATCGGGCAAGGTCAACAGGGATGGACAGAGGAATCCTAGTCCCCAAAAGGGACTGATGAGCTGTCTCCAGGGAGGGGCTGGTGTTTGTCTGAACTCCACACAATGCTTTGCATTTGAAATTAAGATGAAGAAAAAAGTGTAGGGGGGAATTAGGAAGAAAACAGTAAAGTGTCTAAAAAAGCACTGTAGGGGTTTGTCTCCTGTCTGCCAGGCTTGTCCTAAGCCAAATCTGGAACAGCTGCCTGTTTCTGCTGGCAGCTGCCTCCTGGGAGCATAGAAACCACTGGTCATGGCAAAGGATTCTCACAATTAAAATTATCAGGCAAATATCCCCTCCTGCTGCTTTGTGCACACGATATAAACGCACCATTAGGAAATGAGCCTGCAAACATTTAACATCTCACTAGATCATTTCTTGCTTAACTCCAGACTTCCTAGCTGAGCCCTTCGTCTGCAGAAGGGAAAAAACATGGAATATTCCAAACATGAAGTTAATTCTCACCTTTGTGAGTCAGGACAACTCTAGGTGGAGAGACTGAGACACAAGCCAAAAATCTATTCAAGCAGGTGTGACAAAAAAGCCCTGAACGTGGCCTTCTCCACCAGGGAGAGTTTAATAAGTAACACCAGGGTGACTCTTAGATGTTCTGCTAATAGATCACTATGTGCATGTGAGCAAAACAGCAGAGAACAAAGTTTTAGATACACATCACAAAGACTGCATGAACTTTCATTGGTTTGTCTGTCTGGGGTGAATAAATATAACCCAAGGTGAAGTCTTTTTCATGCCTCATTTGAATTAATTAAGCCTAATGAGTATCACATGCTAAGAGCCAAATTTTTAACGGGAGTGACATAGAAGAGCTCTAATATGGGGCTTTAAGTCAATTTTAAACTGGAAAATGGGCATTTACAATCCTAAATTCTGGTGTGTGCATCCACAGGTCTGGAAACCAGCCCTCTGCGGTGGCATCTTTAGGCAAGCTAGCTAATCCACATGTATCTGCCACTGCACCCTGCACCATTTGTGGTTTGCATCTTTGAAGACCTTTAGGGCTACTAACTAATTAATCTTCATCACATCTCTACCCTATTACACAAGATTCCTGCTGACTTTGAGAGACTTCATTAATGTATCACCAAGCAAGCCAGGGCAGCAATACACAATGACAATAGCTCTAGCTACACCGTACAAGGGCTGTGTGAACTTTCCCCAGCTTCTCTGTCTCTAGTGAGGATAGCAGGCTGGAAACCCTACCTGCTCAAGGTCACAGAGCGACCAGTTGCCAGTAGGTGAGTACTCCTGACCTTGCAGGCTGCTGATGGCTCCCCAGTCCTCGCTCCTTGCCAAGATGTGCTGTGATGAATTGAACATGGCTGCACAGAGCCTCTCGCTTCTAATCACCAGAAGTGCAAATCACCCAGACTCATCAAGCAGATGCTCTTAGTACTGCGAGGTGCCAGTCAAAAAGCAAAAGCAGGGATGTTACTATTAGTCTTACCAGCCCTGGTGACATTAAGTACTTACAAAATCAGCATTCATTTTTGTGGCTTGCAAAGTCCACCTGGATCCCTAAGGAGAAAACAGACAGCTGTGAAGCCTTGGAGATGTCTTATGGGACTAGAAAACATGGGAATGCAGAAGACAATGCAGGTCTTATTACCCATTTATGCCTTCCCTACCCTGTAAACCCTGCCAGCAGGCAGGATGCATTCTTCCTTCTCACCCTCCGGTGCCAGACTCCCAGCAGGACTGCAAAGGGATGGGCAGCAGTGATGTCAGGTACTGTCTTAGCAAACCCCTGGACACCTGGTAAGGCCTCTACATCTCCAGGATGCTTTGGTGATACCCTGGAAGGACAAGGGGGCAAACCCAGGCCAGCAGGCAGACCTGCAGTGCTCTGTACTGTACCTGCTGATCAAACAGGGCCCAGAACATCGGCAGCGGTATGAAGAGGAAGAGGACGCGTGTCACCATTTTAACCTCCCCAATCAGCTGTTTCTATAAAGGGAACAGGCAGAAGGTAAGATGGGGTTGGAAAAACCAACAGCCACGTTAAGCCCCAAAGCACGAGAGCTCCTATTTCTCTCTGCATGGCAGTTATTCATTGCACCACTCCGTGGTATTGGAATTATTTGCATTTCTGCATTTAAGTGCAGCACCTAAACTGTCCATTAAGGGTCAGGAGAGTACAGATGTGGGAAGGGACAGGACAAAGAGAGCCTGTACGTGGGAGGAGTGGTGTGGCTGGGACAGTCTTATTGTCTCCCCTGTCTCTGTCTGTCCGTCTCCCTCCTTCCCCTCTCCAAATCTGCCAGCTAGAGCATCACGTACCGAGTATTTCTCCGATGCCCAGTCCAGCCAGTGATCTCTCTTGGGAATCTGACGGGAACGGTTTTTTAGCCGGTTTTTAATAGCAAACTGGGGAGAGAAACAGGTGAATCATTCCCTCGTGGTGTATCTGCCCTCCCCACCTCCAAAAGCAAGCAGCACCAGAAAATTGTGGGGCTTTTGTTGGATACTTCCAAAATCCCAGAGCAGATGCTTTACCACGATTCTCTAAAGAGAAGTTTCTGTGACGTCAGTTGATTAAAGGTATGATATGGGAACAAACTACCTCATGGACTTTCAGAGGAAAAATCTGACACTAGCCCCCCAAAGACTCTTTCATACTTGATTTAAAACCTGCTACATGATAAAGCTTTAAGCATAATTTCTTCAGCTCTCTTCCAAAAAGCAACTTTCAAATTGACTACTGTGCTGGGGAAGGAATGCCTCATTATCCAAAGCAACATCAAAAACAGAACTCTTGCTCCCTTTTTGGTTTGTAGACCTTTCTTTGCATACTCCTGCTCCACTCCTAGACTAGCTTTCAAGCTGGTTTCTCACTAGAGGAGAGATCAGTAACACTGAACTTGTAACTTGTTTATGCTGTGTGCCCACCACTGAACACAGCCATCCCAGCAAAAAGAGAGGCAGACCTCACTTAGAAATCCTGTCCTTAAGATCTGGCCTGTTTCTCCATGGTAACTCTGTCGCTAGGATTGATCTAGGTAAAAGAAAACATCTGCTGTTAGCAACAGCTTCCTGAAAAATAAATATCATTATCCACCTCATAAGAGTATTTTTTCACATACTATATACATCACACACACTATGAAAAATAATTAAGGCTATAATGCAGCTTCAGTGGGTGTCTTTTCCATTTACATGGACACACTGAATGTGCATAATATGGCTGGGTACTATTGCTGTCTGCTGAACTGATAAACGTCAGTAAAACTATTCAGATGAAAAAAACCTGATGTATCTGATATTCTGTGAGTTTTTGAATTTTCCTTTTGGTTCAGTGGCCAACAGCATCAGCTGCTAGTAGTTCTATTGACACCAACCGAGTAGTTCATAGAGCTGTGGAAAAGACAATTGAAACGTTGAAAGGATAAACCAGGGTCTAAAATGTGTTACTTATTCCTTACAGCTCATCAGCAAGATACCCAGGAACAGCAGACAGAAGAGTTCCAAATGTCACCTCACCTTTCCCTTTGCACTGTTCTGACCTGCAACTTCAAAGTCACGCATGAAAAAGAGAATGGCACACACTTACGCCGATGCATTTGCACACTTCAAGTAAGACGGTCCCTTGTGGTGGTGTTTTTCTGTACAGTCCACTTCCAGCAATGAACACAACTGAAAAATATTATAATCCAAATGGGAATTCCCATGACTGAGGCTCAATCCTGCACTGGCTTCCCGGAAGGATTCCCCACCCTTCAACAGAAACTCAACAGAATTCAAGAGAAATCCTCTGCCCTCGGGGCTTAATGGGATTGCACTTTTAAATAAAAATACAGGGCTCCTCTCAATGCAAGAGGACTTCTCTCCTGGAAGAAAATGCAACACCCTACAAGAGGCAGTGTGATCCCCAGGAGGTCACTGTCACCTTCTCACAATCGGCTCTGGCACAACAGGCACCTCCACATCTAATTCACGCTGAGAATCAAAGCTCTGACAATCCCCTCCCCCGATCTAGGCTTTTGTAGGTTAAAGTTAAGATGCAACCTGCATTGAATTGCAGCACCCCAGGTTGTAAAAATCAGCCCTGAGCCCATCGCAGCCATGTGAGCACTAACCCAGATCCAATGCAGGCTCCATGTACTTGCATCTCACACACATTTCAGTGGAAACTACCATGAAGGTCACTACACCCCACACTGGACTTAAGAGAAATTACCTCCACTTATGGTTTCCATAAGAGGATGTACAATTTAAGGTCCTGTCTTGTCTTGATTTTCTACCTCAAATCACAACGAATATTGGACCAAGGCTTCAAAATCCTGTCACAGAGGGGGCTGATTATATATCATTTGTTCTGCCCTTCGAGAGCCTCTGAGCACACTGCAATTCCAAAGATGTTAACAGGGAGAAGGACAATAAACACCAAGTATGAAATCCATATAACAAACCAAACTCGATGTTTTAAACTAACCCAATTTCCTGGGTCAGTCCACAACCAGTGGAAAAAAGCAGGGACCTCAGCCCTGATGCAGGAGGCCTGGGACACTGCAGGGAACTCATAGTGAGAAAAGAGAAGAGGTGAAGACCCTTAGCATCCAAACCCTTAGTTTTGACTTCCAGAATGGTCAGAGAGACCTCTGAAGTCAGTTTAGATGAGTCACAGTGAAAGACACTTATCCAAAGTCACCTGGAGTTGGTAGTTGCACTACCTAATGTTTAACATCTCCCTGTGGACCTGTTGGTGCCTCTAAAAGGTGATTCATTGGTTTGCTGAAATACCTTCCAGTGGTGCCATCAACTCCTTTGGGAACTGAAATTCCTTCACTAGGTTTGGCATTTGGAATTAAATAGTATCAATCTTCCCCCCGTCTTTCAGAAACTGAAACAGCCTGTAAAATCGTGCTCGATAACATTTCCATCCTGCCTCTAAATCTCTCCTTGCTTTCCATCATCGTGAGAGGGCCAGTCAGGGCTGAAAGGGTATTTTCTCCAGTTCTGCATGCTGCTCACACAGTCAAATATATCACTTCCAAGAGCATTTCAGCGCGCTACAAAAGAACACAGAGCTGCTTTGCTGGGCAGGCTGGGGAATCTGGCAGCAGGACACTAGCTAAAAACACATTTCGATTGATGCCTTCACCAAAACCACAATATTTACATGTCCATTTTCCCCTGGGCAACTACTACCCTGCTAGAAACATTTATCACACAGTCATGCAGAGAGGAGGCTGTGCTGCCTTAAACTGATAGGAACAGGCCATGGGGGAGAAGAGAAGCTTCTCAGGCCTGTGACCATGCACTTTTTTGAGAATAATTGCTGTAACATTAGCTGTGGCCTGATTACATTTCTATAGTGTCCTGATTCTTCTCCCCAGTGGAAGTTTGAGAGGAGAGAGAGCAACGTTCCCATTCTCTGGGGGACAAACTTTTCAAACCACAGATGCTGTGGTGAAATCACACAATTGCTTGGCCTCTCAATTAAGCTAACAAGCTGAATGAGAAGTCACCCCACGCTGTGTCAAAACCTCTCGAATGCAGCGTAATAAGGGGACTGCTCCCCTCAGCAGCTCTCAACTGGGGAACTCAAGCTAATGGGGTGTCCTCTGTATTGGCTACCGAGTAGTAACAGTAAGAATGTGGAAACTGCTGAGTATTTTATATGGGTTGAAGAAGAAATCTTGACAAGTACATTAATAGGGCCAAGATGCAAGCTTTAGGAAGTAGGGTGATTGCGGCTGCCTCCTGACACTTGGACAATAAGGGCTTTTTATTGCAATATAATAATAAGCTGTCACTGTAATTGTGGGAATTACTTCAGCCAAGCAAAGTGAAACAGCTCAGAATAATGTAACATCTCATTCAGCTCCTTCTGCAGTTTCTGTGTGGTGCACACATTCAGAGACAAAAGCACGAGCCATTAAAGATGGCCCCGAGCTACAGAGAGCCTGTGGAAAGGTTAGAAGTGGCATACTAAGCTTCCCTTCTGTAAGCTGGGGAACTCTGAGGACTGCTCAGATTGCAGATCAAAGGCCAGGTCTGCTCATAGGCAAAGCTGCAAGCCATCAGAAGAATCATTTTAGTGCCCCCCTTTGCTTTATAGAGCAAGACAAGCGTATTGTGAAAAATCCAGCAGACCGTTCTCTCATCAGTATCACGATAAAGGATTGTAGTAAAACCACAGTCTGCCCACCACTCAGTGAACTAGTGATATTCCTTGCTGTTCTCAACTGTGGAATTGTTGGATGGCCCTGAACCCTTGAGTTTCCCATCACAGTATCCATCCAGAGCTAGTGAATTTGTGCATTTTCTCATCTATCCATGCACACAAAAATGCTAACTCCTATTACAAGCATTACTGCTTCCACTCACCAAGAGCCAACACCATCAGTGCTGCTGGGACACCAAAAGCCAGTGCATAACAATCCTCTCCAAAACATTTCACATCCCCTGAAAGAGAAGTAAAAAATAAAAGCACCTCATTACAGTCAGACTTATGTTACTGGGGCCTTTGATTTGCTTCCCCTAAATCAGTCACTTCCTCTGGCTTTAAATCTTCTTTGCTGGTGCTTGACACTGTGAATTGAATCTCCTTGAAACAGTTGTCCTCCCTTGATGAAGACAATTTGGAAGCAGGGTGAGTGTCTGCCAGAAAAAGCAGCTGATAATGGGATATTGATGAGAATGGCAAAAGGGAGGGGGCAGACAAATAAGTACAAAGTAGTAGGAGCTGTAATCGGGGGAAAAAAATCCTGCAACATTTTAAATAACTTGAAACTGTTCTGTGTTTGCCTAGATCTAAATAACCAGTACTGTGTTGCCATGTTATTTGTGCCAGCTGCATGAGTTCCTGAGCTAAAACTCTGAATTTGATTTCATGGGGATCTACGGTGGACAAAGTGGAAGCCAACAGCCCTCGGAAGTAAGTGGGAGCAGAGGATTAGTTTTACCTCCAAACCCCTTTCTCACCACCTTCCCAGTCTCAGTAGAGACAGCCTGCTCCAAACATCAGGCTTTGCAATAACCCATCAGAATGCCAGCCTTGTTACAGCTTGGCTTGGACTGATAGGAGCTGTGGCTCACCAAAACCCCGCGCCGCTTGGACCAGGGCAGTTCTCACACCACGTGAATTCGGAGGTCCAGCTGCAAACAGCAAGCCAGCCACAGGGTCTGTGTTTGTATGCCAGTGGCCACAAATCACCACGTCCTTCAGGGAGTAATGAGAAAATGGCTAAAATAAGCCAACATAGTTAACAGGAAACCAACCCATGAAGCCTTCAGCTGTTCCTGCTTGGTGTCCCTGGACAGCCATGGTCAGCTGCATAGTTGTGTGTGCGCAGAGCGTTTGTTTACCAATTTTCAGCAGATTAGCTGAAAGCCAACAAAGCTGGCAGAGGCATTGTTATGGGCACACTGAACTTCTGACATGCAAAATGAGTTGGACACCTCCACGTAAAAGTTGGACATACTCCACATTTCTGCCAAATGCCTATGAACTGTATTTCTTGCTCTTCCAAGAAAAGCCATCACACTTAGCAGAAATTTTACTCTTTCCTCATCCTCTCCACCTCGTTTCCATGTTGCAACTAGTTTATTGCTAGGCTATATTGGCACAGGTTCTGATGTTCAGAGGGAGCTGGATTTTCATCTGCTCACTAACTAGAATGAGCAAAAGCCCCTCCCCACAGAATGCTGACCTGGGGGCACCAGTGAGAGAAAGAGCAAGAGACAGAGCATTTGTCTTTGCCCCTACACATGGTGTAAAGCAAGTACAACTGCCCACAGCCTTCTGAAACAAGCTGCCTGTTAAAATAACCACTGTGAACAAAGAAAGCTTCCTGGAAGCTGTTGGATGGAATGAAAAAAATTGCTACTAAGTGTGAAGGCTACCTTGTCCCTGTCGACATCCCCACTGCCTGCAGCTCTGCCTCTGTGCCTGTACTTCATGTGCCAATCCCCTTGGCTTTTAGGAGCTGCAATACAATGGAGTAAATGCAGCAAGATTCAAAGACTAAAAGGGGTTGTGCAAGCTGGCTAGAATGTAAAGTAGATCTTAAGTGGGGCACAGGCCTGTGCTTTGTCTTCAAGGCTAGTTGCTCAGGGCTGCAATCTTGTAAGCAGACCCACGCAGACATGCCTGGATGCAGGACAGAGCCCTCCAGAAGTCAGCAGCACCCCGTGGGAGGGAGAAAGTAGGACTTCAAAACCAGCCCTGCTCAGTTTTCCAACCCCGGCACCTGCACAGGACAGGAAAGATCAGTTCCCATCCACAGGTTACCTGCAGGAGAATAATCCTGTCCATATAGGTCCTTCCACCTTTCATATTTTAATTCCACAGTCCAGGCTGGCTTTGAAATATAACCAGGAACATAGTTTCTGTGACTTGTCTGCCAGCACTATAAATCTGTTACGCTGCTACGGCAGGATTAACAAGGCGTAAATGCAATACACTGCCCACTCCACAGATAACACAGGTTCTGCCATTCAGTCCTCATAAGCACCTAACAACGCACAGCAGAGTCGTCAGGGGGCAGCTAATTTATTGTCTTATTCTAAATCAACACTGACCTCTTAATACAGGAGTTACAAACGTGGAGATCAGACTTCCAGCATTAATGGATAAATAGAAGATGGAAAAGAACTTGCTTCTCTCCGAGGTCTGAAACAAGACAAGACAATATCAGTGTCACGGCTCACACGCAGCATGGGGCTTGCAAATTGAACACTATCAATTCTCTTGTTAGGAAGGCTGGGTAAATATTGACACACAGCACATAAAATGTTAAGCAAACAGGCTTGTGTTCAGGTGACAGGGTAAATGCTCACACAAATCAGCTCGTGTTACTCCAGAAGCGCTCTGGGGCTTTCTGGCATTTCAGAGTAAAAGCTGCTGCTTTGAGTATGTTGGGAGATTGGAAGGAGGGAAGAGCGTTTACTTATTCAGAACAAGCAGCATGATTCAGATCCTCTGTCACCTAATTCAATCCAATTTGGCACGATTTGACAAGCTCATCATTTCTTCCCATGCCTGAGCTCTTTTTTTTTCTTCCCCTCCCCTCCTCTCCTGTGTAGAAACAGAAAAAGAAACCCATGTATTTTGAGGAGCTGGTAATGACAGCATAGATGAGAGTGCAGCAAGTGAGAGGTGTCCATCAGACAGGAGATTACCAAACTGAGGCCAGCCAACCTCAAACTAATGGGATGAATTAAAGCTACGGGGGCAAATTCAACAGCCTGGTGGAAGGATGCACTCCAAGCAAAATAATTCAGGATTTAAGCAATGCTGTAACATATTATAGCTCATATTGATCTTTTTTCTTCCTGCATAATTCATCATTTGGAAGGACTCAAGAACTTGAGGCAGAGTTTGGTTCTTTTTGTGGGAGTAACGTGTGAGGGTGTTCAACTGAGAGCAGCCTCTCCTTGCTTGTAGGGGAGACAGAGACAGCTGCATGCTCATACATGGTGTTAGACCTCCTCCCTGGGCCTAGGTGGGCCAGCAAAGTGAAGAAACAAGACCAGGCTACCTGACCTGTCCCACACTCATCTGTATCACACATGAGTTGGTAAAACCAGCATTTAAGGATGGCCCAAGCCCGGGGAGCCATTATACTGTCTGTGACTAGGCTTTGCTCCCAGCTGTCACCAGGTCCTGTAAAAGTGGCAGGCAAATTGCTCGGGGCACGGCTTGGTGCTTGGCAGAGAGCTCCTTAGGGAACCTTGATCCACATGGCTATGACCGGAATCCAAAGCTTTAACTTCGTTGAGTGTGAGGAAGCTCCTCAGGGGCCTGGCTCTATCCCCTCTCCTAATACACCCCGTTTCCTTCTACTCCCTGAGATAATAATATTCTTAAGGGTAGAAAACAGGAGAAAACGTGCAGAACAGCAGGCAGGTAACAGAGGGTAGCTGTGAAGGAATGAAGCTGGGGGTCCACAAGCATGAAAAAGTTTCCCATGACTGATGATGCAGCCAAGAGGAAATACTGCTACCTCATACAGCAAGCAGTCTAATCTGGCAGGGAATCAGTGCAGGGTGAGTGGGAAGGCGTGGGAGGGCTTTTCTTTGTGTCCCAGTGTGAAACTGGTACCAGGAAAGTGAGGGTGAGAGCCCCGTCGCGGACTCCCACTGCCAACCACTAAGGAGTCTGGGGGGTCCTTTCACTTGGATTAAGGGCTTTTTGGCTTTCCCCAGCATAGTTATGAAGACCACATCAACTGGAGTTCCTGGCTCCTCCACAATTCTATTTCCCAGTGTGTCCCAAGCAATCTATCCTACACATTACTCAATTTATCCTGGATTAAGGGATTCATAAAGCTTACAATAATAATCTCTATGGCTTGTTTCCATGGCTAACAGCAAACAGCACTGGGTCTTGCTATCTCTTATACTCCCATTTCTGTCTTTACCAATGTTTTTGATTACCTGGAACTTTCTACTGCTAAGCTAATAAAACTATATATTCTTCTTCATTCTACCTTTGTGACCAGTTGGTTGACATCATAAGGAACTCTAGAGAAATAAGCAGCCTCAGCAATCTCTCCTGCTCCCAGAGTACCCCTGCCAAAGGCTTGACATGAGTGGTGAAGCAGAGTCCTCACAGTCCTGCCCTCTTATTCAAATTCTCATGCTGTATCTCTAATCCTTCATACCTGAACAATTAAGAATTTCTGAGAGTTGGGGAAAACTCAAGCATGCAGCTCTTGACACAAAGTCTAGAGCAACAATTACCAAAAAGTATGTGCTGGTAAGAGAAAAGGGTGGAGTTGCATAAGGAATTTGTTGTATCTTATTTCACACATTTTCAGATTTCAGTGTTGGGAAAAAAAAAATGGTCAGAGAAAAGCAGAAACAAGTGCAAAAATAACGACCCAGCAGCTTGCAAATTACACTGATTGGAAAAAAGAATTCCCTCCCTATTTTCTTAATCTTTGGAGCAGACATACATTGACAACATGATTTGGATTAGCTAATTTGAGAAAAGGTACTGTACACAATCATCCTGATCTCCTTGGCAACCAGAAAATAAAGAAACAAAGAGAAAGCTATTTAGTACCTTAAACACCATATCACACTGTTGGAAAGCAGCTTTGGTCCTTAATTAATATGCACAGCAGCCTTCACATTCATATAACATACCATAAACATCATTTTGTTCAGACATTTTTATCTTGGACTCCTAATCCCATAGACAAAGATGCCTGGAAATCTCCTGCAGATAAATCTAATTTCCCTATCTGCCCCCCCTGCTGAATCAGTCTCCATCACTGTTTGTAGTAGTAGTCTCAAAGTGGCAGATCCCAGACTATTACACTCGTAAAGAACTTAAAAGAAAACCAGATGATGGTGTGCATTCACCTCAAAACATACATTCATCTCTATGTGGGAATAGCAGGGGCAATTTATTTATTCATCTTATACACAGAACTACCACATCCCTAGTTGCCAGATGAAATGACTAAGCCTGTGCACTTAAGGGCTCAGCTGAAGTTTATTGGTGTCCTGAAAACTAAGGGGGAAATCAAATGCTTCATTTCATTGGGAATTTTCCAAACTTATTTCATCCTACCTGGAGTGGAAGATGAAAAACATGATAAATCCTCTCAAACAGCACTCTAGAGGGGACAAATATTCAGGGTGGCCCCAAACATTTCATTCCTTATAAAATCAAAACTTCTCAGTCCAATTTTGAAGACTTAAATTTCCTATCACATAGCATAAAACCTTTTCTTCTTCTGAAAGGCCAAGTCATTTTGAAATGGTAAAATACAAACCTTTCTATTCCAAAAAAGAATGAATAGAGCAGAATGCATTGTCTTTATCAGAAGGCTTTCTACAGTTTCCTTTCTCTAAATTAGTTTTCCTTGAAGGCAACGCACAGGTGAATGTTTGAGCTTTCATATTTGATAAATTTGTGGGAGAGGTGTGGTCTGAATGCTGGAGAACAGGCACAGGCCCACACAGCCACAGGCAATAGAGTTTTTTCTCTGGAACTCAGCTGTGGTTGGAAGTTTGGGATAATAATATGTATGTGCCTGACTGGGGTGCTGAGATTCATTAGCTGAAGTCTATAAAACACTCTGAAGATAAGTGGTACATATTATCATACTGTAATTAGGTGGTAATTGAAAGATGCTGGATAAACATTATTAATCATTAATATTCATAGAAGCAGCACTTCTGAAAACGCTGCTGTAACACCTGTGACAATCCTTCTGGGACAGGCATTGGTGCTTCAAGCTGGAATTGTTGCATCCTGGTGTGCACGTGGTATATTCCCAGAGCACGGGTGGCATACTGCAAGCCTGCTTTTGGTCAGAGCTGTGCCAACTGGGGAGGCCAGTTACCACCACATGATAGCTGCTCCTTCTTCTGCAGCATCCTCTAAAGCACCAAGACAGCACAGGATGGACATATCTGCACAAGAATCTGCTTTGAACAAGTGACCATGAAATATACTGGGTTCTGTTAGTTCCTTAGTAACCATAAGCTCCATCAGTTCAGCCTCATGCAGTTCACATGCAGAAAGCACAGGTCTTCCCAAAATTTCAGAATAAACATTCTAGTGTTTATTAGTCATCCATTAAATGCTAACCACATGCTGGGGCAGTGCAAAAGACAAACAGAAAACTATGGGGCTCCCTCATCCCTTCTCCAACTCTACCAGAGTCTTTCCTGACAGACCATTAGTCTACTGTCCTTCTTCAGTGCCTCCATTGATGGGTATTTCATCTCCCAAAGCTTCTACTCTTTTCCAGTACTTCCCTAGATCTATCCATGGAAAATTTTTTCAACTGTCCTAAATAATTTTCCCTGAATTTAAGCCTACTCATCACAGACCCAAACACTTGTTCTCATTCTTGCAGCAGTGGCCTTCTACACATCTGAGGACTTAGGCCACGAACAGAAGATGTTATTTGAGTACTGCCACTGAAAAGAACTGAAAGTCTCATTTGTGTGCCCACATGGTCAACAAAAATCTAAGTGTTTAATTTCAGATCAATTTGGAAAAATATGCTTTTGGCTGAGGATTAGTACTTCCTGACTTGCTCTACCTTATCCCTCACTGAACCACTGTGCTGCATGATAGGACTTTGAGATCAGTGCAGGTGAAGGGCTAAGCACTCATAATG
This sequence comes from Zapornia atra, assembly GCA_013400835.1. Classification (NCBI taxonomy): domain Eukaryota; kingdom Metazoa; phylum Chordata; class Aves; order Gruiformes; family Rallidae; genus Zapornia; species Zapornia atra. Next base: position 44,049 of record VZTU01024832.1, on the reverse strand, counting down.
GAGAATAAGCACAGGAAGCAACTGGACCACAAGTCACAGGATGCTGAGCACAAGCAGAGCAAAACTAAATTAATTATTTTCCCAACTCTTAGAATTTTCCATTCTGGAATATCTATAAAATACCCTGGGCAGATTCAGTACTAACACTACCTTCAAAAGACTGCAATTTCTCACAGTTCTTTTTGAACAACAAAGACATAGACTGTGGCTGGTTTGAAGGAAAACTCCCAAGGAAGCACAGGCGAGTAATAGAGTTTCCTCCTTTATTTGCTGTAGTCCAGAGCAGTATATTATAACCATACCTGTTAAGCTGGTTTAAAATGGCTACAGTTTCATGATACATTATCTTCCAACTTCCTCAACAATGAATTAACTTTGAGATGATTCAATGCAATTATGACCTATCCCCTTTCTGATATCAATTCTGTTCTGCTGTCATTTTCCTTTCCTGAAGCATCCAGATTCTCTCAAGTCTCATGCAAACTATCCTACCTCAAATCTTACTACATCTTTTCCTAGTAAACTGGCCCTTATTCTAGTATAATGGGACTTGATCACATAAACATCCTCACAAAGTAAGCAGACACTGCAGTTTTTAGGAAAGAAAAGAAATCTTACATGTTGCTCTTCAAACTGGTCCCCACCAAATGCAGAGACACAGGGCTTGATACCTCCCGTTCCAAGGGCGATCAAAAACAGACCAACCATAGACAGGATCCTTCATACAAGAACAAAAATATCACCATTGCAGAACCTTTCCAGTGTTTATGAGAGCATATTAATGCCACCCAACCACGATTCCTTTGGTATCATTGCCTCTTGCACGTGGGTAGTGGATAAGGAGTCAAGAAAGTGTGAAAAAAAATTAGTTATCCTCATTTCTACATTCAGTAGTAGTCAATTAACCAAACTGGCTTTGTCCTTTTTTTGCTGTTCTGAGGCCCAATGAACATACTAGAGATCAAAGATCCATGGGATTATTTTTCCCTCATATGAGAACAAAAGATTTCAGAGCTCAATTGACAAAAAGGGGGAGGTCTTTTTCCTGTAGTGTTCCAGCCTGAGTAAGCAAGGACAAACTGCTTGAATTAGGCTCATTCTTTGGTGTTTTCTACCTCCTAGTGAAGGCCCAACAGATGACTTCTGTAGGAAACAGGAGTGTCAGGACTGGTCAGGTCTGGGACAAAAGGAAACTGTTCTGTAAATGAGATGTGCTCCTCCCTGAGAGCACATGTTTTTAAAACTGACCACCTAGGCAAAAATAGCTTGGTGGTTTCAGAGATGCCAGCTGAGAAACTACCCTGACAAGCCTAGAAGTTCATAGTCTAGAGGGCAAGAAGGGTTGCACCCTAGAGAAGAAACAGACTTTCCTCTTTCCTATCAGAAAATGTATCTTTGGTTTTGCATTTCCGTGCACACAGGGGAACCCCACTGAGCTGAGCAGCTTTGCTGATGAAATGAGGGAAGAATGAGCCTGGTGCAGGCAGCTGGACAGAGAACAAACTCCAATAGCATGGCAGAGAGATATGGTCAGAGGTCCTTATCTCAAAGGACAAAGATTCTGTGGTGGTTTCCAACTCTTCCTGGGGCATTCACACCCTAAGTCCACCCTTGTGTCCTTACTCAGATATCCCAAACCCTTCCCTGATAAAAGCAATCCATGCACAGCCCCCAAACTGCTGGCCCAATGGAGGTGAAACAAATGATGGTCGGGAGTAAACCAGCTACCATCACAGCCTACTACAGCACTGGGGTTTCAACAGCTACTTACACATGAACTGTCTGGTTGCCTAGGGATGGAATTGCACCGACTGACTTGATCAGGTGGCCAATCACATACACAATGGAGAGGTAGATGATGGTCCTGTGAGGAGAGCAAACAGCAGTGACTGAAGGTGCTGGGGATGTATGATCTGAAAACAGCATACACCTGTGCTTTCTGATAGGGCAGGTCTGCTTGGCAGGCACAAACTGGGTTGTTCACACCATTGGTTTAGCAGGCAGCTGTAACTCTTGTGTGTCAGCACTGAGCACACTGGAGGAATGAGATAGGCAAATGGGTTCAAGATTGAGGAGGGACAGCTCCTGCTTTCTTTGCAGGGATGCTGAGCAGAATAAACTAAAAATGTTCTGGTATTGCCATGCACACAGGGAAGGGTACTGTTCTGGTTGGACTCCATTTCCACATCACTAATAGCTGGTATTTTACAGCATGTGTTTAAGTGAATCTCTTGACCGGAAGGCATCTGTAAGGACTGTTGTCCACATTCAACCCACCTAACACATCCAAATTAGGTGTGGTTTCCCCAGTACAAATCTGATTTCGATCCCAAGTACCTCTGAAAGACTCAGCTCCTCTATCTGTCTCCCATGCCTTGGTGAGGGAGAGGAAGAAGTCTGACTAGGAGGATCAGGCTCTTCAGTGTATGGTATTCCTTCATCAGCTTCAGGGTAAAAAGACGCCTATGTGTTTTTGTGCAGGCTAGACATACAGAGGGAATGGAAGGACTTGTTGGGACAGAGACACTAGAAGACGACCTATGAGCTTTTACAGAAGTGATCCCTGATGCAACCTGGGTTTGGATCTAAAAGCTAATAGAGAGTCACATCAGATCATCCCTAAATGCCTTCTAATCTGTTATTGGCCAAGGTTCAGTTACTACAGCAAAAGCCACCTTCCATTAAGTCACAGGGATTACTCCAGGGAAAGTCTCCTGCCTAATGTACCAAAGCCTGCACAGGGATTTACCTTTTCACAACACCATGCTATGAGATACTCCCAAATACCAACAAACATTGCTAGGTGATCTTAAATAATTAAGTTAATAAACCACCACAGTTATATTTTTCATTCAAAGGGACAAGAGAATGGCTAAAATTGAGCACAGAGAAAAACAAGCATAGGTATCGCCTTAAAAACTTTCTGCTGGAAAGGCATATGGCAGCTGGGGGGTTTCTTTGTCTTGACACTTCTGCTAGATACCCTTAGTCTTAGAGAGAAGCAATCAGCTGCACTTCATCACTCTGACCACCAAGACTCCTCAGACAATGAGAAAACTGTGCCAAGCAAAGAAGGGTGCTCATCAGCACTCTGGAGGAGATGATGACCCCACAGCTTATCAGCAAAAGGGAAGACTGCCTAACTTAGGGAGAGTTTACCTGGTCATGTGCTGGGTGTACCCAGGTTTCTCACTCCTTATGCTGTGAAAGCAGAAGTAAGTATTGCTTAAGGGGGAACATAAATGTCCCCAACTATGCTTAGTAAGAGACATTTCACTGCAAGATCTGGAGGATGGCACTGCTTCCTCACCATCTTTGACTCCTTCTCAGAAGCAGATCTTGGCAAGCTGAAGGTTAATCCCCCCACACCTCAGCTTCCTCAAGGTGGGTAGCAAAGGACAGTGGAGGAAAAGTGTGCTTGTGAGATTTAATTTGTCCAACTTTGTTGCCTGTTGGCCCTCGGGTGGAAGAGGAGCACAGAACAGTGCAAACAAAGAGGTTGGCTGTTCAACCATTAGCAGAGAGCAGCTGATCTTCACAAGTGTGTCTTTGCCACACTCCGAGTTCGCTCAAAACCAGGAGCACACACAGCACTGCCCTTGCACAGGCTTCATGCTGTAGATGTATGCTGCCTGAGTTAGAGAGAGGTCCTCACTTACTTGTATTTCCCCAGCCATGAGTCTGCCATGATGGCTCCAATGACAGGTGTGAAATAACAGAGCGCAGAAAAGGCATGGTACACAGCAGTGGAGAGATTCTCATCCCAGTGGAAGAAGCTTAAGAAATAGAGCGTCAGGACAGCTACAAGGAAACAAGCACATGGCATCAGGTGATTAATGTGTATCTCTGCTGGTAAGCAGGAAACTACATTATGGTGGCAAGAAAACCACTGATGTGTCTAGCAGCTATGAGCACTGTTGTGGAAAGAGCTGTGCTTCGAGACCTGTTCCTCATAATCCCTGACACAGGAAAAGCTAAAATGAGATATATGAGTATCAGGCATTCTGGGCTCGTAAACATTTAGCTGGAAAATATATTTTCTAGCTTATCTTACCATAACCTGTAGTTTTTGTTTATGCTCATTTTCTATTTGCAAATTAGGCACCTGTACAAGTCAAATCCCAAATGTGCTGATTGCACAGAACCATGAAAGACACCTCACACTGGGAAATCAGGTTTGAGACTGTGCCACGTAAAAATTTAGACTGGGAGGTACATTTGGAGCTCCATCTCAGAGAAGGTATAGCATCAATGTCAGGACAACCTATTCGTACCTGCATCCCAAAATACTAATGTACTTTGAAAGTCAGCTGAGATCACACACAGCACAGCCCTGGAACACCAGGCCAGTACATATAGAATCCCAAGGACAGGAAGGTTGCTTCCCAGACACAGGCCACATACCTCTCATGCCATAGTAGGAGAAACGCTCGCAGAACTCATTCACCACAATGAAGGCAATGCTTATGGGGTAGTTGGAGCCACAGAGTTTCTGCAGGAGACAAACAAGAACATATCAGCTCTGTGAAAGCCTTCACCCCAGCAACATATCTCCATGGTGCATGGGTGGTGGAGAGGAGCCCAGCCCAAAAAACAGGTGCCCGCTGCTGCTTGACTGGCCTGTGTGTTGGACTCAAAGGAGGAAGGGGACCCCACACCTGTCTTGCTTTGGTTAAGCCAGGCCAACATGGGCTCAGTGAGGACTGCCATGGAGACTTCTGTGCTGTCAGCAGCCCCCATGCTCATAGTTCCAGGAACCCCAGTGGAAGGGTCCTACCACCTCTCTGCTGCAATGCAAAAACCTACTGAGAAGATGCTTTATCTGCTACACTTCACGTAAAGCTACTACCCTGCTCCAAAACTACTCCCTCTCCTAGTACCAGACCCTACTCCAGCAGCTGGTAGACTCCAAGGAGCTGCTATCTGCTTCCCGGTGAAGATGCTCCCTCCTGCATGACAACTGCCCTCAATCTCTGCACCTCACTTGCACTGAGCTGTGCCACCCCTTTCTCTGAAGAAGAGCATCAGCCCAGTGTTCAGCACTCCCTCAGGCATGACACCTATTTCACATTCCAAGAGTGCTGGCATAACCATAGATAATTCAATTTATTAATCAAAACTATTCTAAACAGCGATAGAAATCGCAACCCTGCATGATTGTGGCCATTCTGTCACCGAATCTGACCTTACTCCAGCTGAAATCAGTAGTTTCCAAGTGAAATACAAGGCATTTAAACAGATGAGCCTTGGCATGACCTTGCGTGGGCCTCCGTCCCTCTTGCTACCCGACTGAGGTCTGAGCTAAGCAGCTTCCAGCCGCTTAGCTCCACTGCATCATACTGGGGCAAGCAGGTTCCCACAGCACTGCCCAGCCTCCTCCAATTAGTGGGAGAGAGGGGCTGGCCACACGCCCCATGCGGGATGGAGGGGCAGTGTAATATTAAACAGCTGCATTCATAGCTGTGGTTTTAAACACCCACAGTACGAGCCAGTGAAGTGAGATGAACTTCTCACATCCATTTCTGTGCCTTGTGTCAGAAATAACGAATTCCTGTATTCTCAGAGACCCAAATGCAAATATAGATACTGAAATAGATGTGTTTATTCGGGTCTATTTCCCCATCAAGAGGCCTGAGCTTATTTGGATTCCCAAAGCAACAGCATCAGGTTTTGAAAGAGTCTAGCTTAATGATGCTGTCTTACTCAACATTATACAGAAGCAATCACAGAGAAGAG
>VZTU01024832.1:16798-38283 GCA_013400835.1 Zapornia atra | reverse complement strand
AGGGAAGAAACCCCCCCAAAAAATAAATATTTTCTGTTACTTAACCCAGCACCTCTAAAGACAAATATTTTTGTCCTTTTTTGTTTATTATTTTTCTCTCACTATTTATGAACTTCCTTTTTATTAATAAACCCTTGGCCTCTCTGCTTTTCTAGAATAAATATGTAATTATTGGTTTCATTTATTATTTACTCTGAAACCATCATGCTCAGCATATGGCTTGTAAGACAGGGTGGGCTCCCTTGGAAACTGCACTGGGGCCTCCTGCTTTTAGACTGGCCTGAAAACAGTGGCATATGTAAGCTGTAAAGACACAAACATGCAGAAATACGTACACACCGAATACCTTTCTCAAACAGGTTTTTCATAATAAATAAGAAAAGCCATAAGAGGCAAATAATGTTTCCTGTGGACGCTTGAAGGCATTTTCTGAACTTGGAAGTTAAATTGCATAACAGGGATGTTTTTCTTCCCCATTCACAAGCCCTGCTCTCAGTACTCCTGAGATTTACCAACATCTGCTGGAGATGCAGAGCGTGGCTGTTCAGACCCAGGTGGCCAGGTGTCAGGAACCCACTGCCTGAACTCACCCTCCACACCCGATGCACAAGCCCTGATGGATTTAGCTGTGGCAGTTTAAGGTATCACATGCCACACTGCGACCTGCAGTGACAGAATACCTGGCAGTGACCCATTTCAGCCACTCCTGCCCTGGAATGGGCACCTCCTGCAGATGAGCAGGGGCGAGCAGGGGCAAGCAGGGAAAGAACAGGAGGTGGTGACTTCCCAGCTAAACCTCCCCAAGCGCCTGAGCTGGAATCCTGAGTAAGTGCTTACAAACACAGAGCAACTTACAAGCAGGGGCACTTCCATCTGGCTTGCGTGTCATGAGGCAGCATCAGCACACACAGAAACCCTGGTGTATTCTCTCAGCCGTATCACTGACCTGCCTGCAGCCTGCCTGGACATCCAAAAGCGGGCAGCTTTCGTCCATGTGGAGGGCCAGAAGCAGCTCACTCACCTCCCTGGAGAAGGACCTTGCTCAGCAGGGAGCCCCGGCAAAAGCAAAGAGGCTAAACCTGGATTCATGAGCACACAGATAGGCTGCCGTGCTCAGCTACCGCTCTAAGGCTGGGATCTGCAGGATTAGGGAGCTCTTAAAGATACTGTGGGAGTCGGTGGTTTGTGTCTTCGGAAAAAATAAAGGTCATTTAAAGTGCCAGCAACAGGAGAAGTTTGTTTTCACCTCTCCTTGCTGACTAGCTGCAAAATGGGACTAAGATTAGTATTTCACAGGAGCTCTGGATATCCAATAGTTAACGTCTGCATGGTACTTACAATCTGAGTTAAATAGATGGCTTGCTAGTGACATGACTGACTGTAAGCTTTAAAAGTGAATATTACTGTCAGCAGCCTTACTGTCCCGCAAGTCAAAGCAGTGCAACACAAGCCCTGTTCTCCCCAGGTCAATACAACATGCAGTTTTTTGGGGTCAGGCACTCAGCCAGAATTAAGCCTGGAAAACTGCACAACCTTCAAGGCTGCAAGGCAACAAAATACTCACCTGAATCCGGCTTCAAACCAGATCCAAAGATGTAAACCTGAGGCTCTGGCAATGCAGTTAAGCTCTGTGACGTACCTCAGTGGCCTGTCCTCAGTCCCTGTCCTTCCTTCTGCTTTGCAGCATGGGGTGGGGGATGGACCCTTCCCTGGTGAGTTTCATCAGACTAGGCAAATGCAGAGTCAGCTCCTTCCCTCCCAGCCTCCCCCCCAGACACTTCAGAGAAGTCCTTTCCCACAAAGGAAAGCAGCATTCAGGAAAAAGGCAGCAATCAAAGCCCTTACCCTCTTCCCCAAACATTCAGCCAGTTAATTTTCCCCTTTAAGGTGCCCCTTCTTAACTTAATCAGGTTAGCAGAGGGATTTTTGCCTTGAGTTGTTAGTTCTTATTTCAACACTCTGCAAGAAAGGGTGTTTGTCTCCAGCCAGAGCACAAGAGAGGAAAGAACAGAGAGATCCTGAAATGTTTAGAGCAAGCCGAGCAGAAAGCAAAGGAAACCAGCTGTAACACTCACCGGGGATTTTTTCTGAACAGGGAAAACTCGTTTGGGGGGATCATCTCCTGCAGAAATCAAAGTGAACAAAGTTTCCTTGGATGTGTTTCTCTGAAAAGCGTTCATCTCCCCTCTCGCCTTGTCTTCCACCATGCTATGTGGCTGTGGTGAGTTGACTGGGAAGATTTCCAACCTCGGGCATGAAGTTTGATTCAGTTTGAGTTAACCCTAATTGAGCACGTTTGTGCAGCCAGGGCAGAAAGGGGAGGGAGATGCTACCAGGAAATCCAGCTCCAGAGTTCAACAAGAGTCACAGAACACAGCCTGAACCACTCACAGGTTGGGGCTGTCGGCACCTCGTGGCACAGACCTCCTGTTTGCTTGGCAAGCCCCCAGCCATCGTACGTGCACCAGCCCAGCATAGCACTGTATGCTGAACAGATGTGAGCTGAATAAAAATCCCAGGTCCCAGATACCACTGCAGCCTGTGGATCTGGGAGCAGAGCGTGCATCTCCCTCCCAGGGCAGCAAGGCCAGGTTTATTCTGCAGGGGATATCGTTCCACCAAAAAGCTACACTTTCAGCCCAAGTCACAAGCACTGGCAGGCCCACCTTGCCAAGCCCTCCCACACTGGATGTCACGGACGCCTGCACTGAGTTAAATCATTTCTTTGCTATCCCAGGAGGGAAATGACCCAGGGTTCATGCCCACACCAATTCCCTGGAATGACCCTGCCTTTTCCTATGGGACTGTTTAATCCAGAGGTCACAGCCAGCACCCAGATGCAGCCTCAAACCCCATCTCTTCTTTGAAAGGGCAACCAAGCTGGTGAAGGGGCTGGACAGAAAATCTTACAAGGAACAGCTGAGGGAACTGGGGTTGTTTAGCCTGGAGAAGAGGACACTGAGGGGAGACCTTATCACTGCCTGCAATTACCTGAAAGGAGGTTGTAGAGAGGTGGGTGATAGTCTGTCTCTTCAGCCAAGTGACAGGTGATAGGATGAAGGGGAATGGCCTCAAGCTGCACCAGGGCAGGTTCAGATTAGACATGAGGAAAAAGTTTATCACCAAAAGGGTTATTGGGCATTGGAACAAGCTGCCCAGGGAGGGGCTGAGTCACAAATCCTGGATGTATTTAGAAGACAGGCAGACGAGGTGCTTAGGGATATGGTTTAGTAGAGGACAGGTACAGTTGGGCTCGATCTCAAAGGTCTTTTCCAACCTAGTGACTCTGTGATTCTTCCTATTACTCAAAAGGCCACCTCAGGACTCCCTACATGAGAAATCCACCTTATGCTGTGCTGGGAGCTCCTGGATTCTGCCTGCCTGCCTGCCCCCCACTCCCCATCTTCCCACCACACCCCCNNNCCCCACCCCCCCCCAAATGTTCTCCCCCCCAGCTATACAGGCTCAGGTTCTTGCACGTAAACCTGTTGTCCCTCCTTCCATACCATTCCCACAGGAATAGAGGGGCTCTTCATCAGTATTCTTCCAGGGCCTGTTAACTCACAACCTTCCCACAGCCCACCCTCAGTGGCTGTGGCTCTGCAGTACTCTCAGGGGAGTGCAGACATTTTTTTCTTCCCCTTACGTTTGGCTTCTTTAAGAGGCCTATGTTCAAAGAGTTTTCCCAAATATTTATTCTTTGTCTTATCAGCAAAAGTACAAATCACACCCAGAATCTGCAATTGATACAAGGAATGTCCATAAACTCATCTGGAGCTCCAGTAGAGAGCTGCTGCTAGGACTTGGGTGTCATGGGAACCAAGTTTGTAGCTGCCAAACCAGGAACGTTGACAAACCTTTGTTTACAACCCAGACCCTTAATTTTGCTTCAGATACTGCTAACAAAACATGGAGAACACTTAGATAAGAGACTCAGATGTGACAGGGTGCACAGGGAAAGCACAATTACTCCCCACTTTCCCCCATGCCCACTGGCTTTGCTTCCAGTGGAGATCCCCAGGGATCCTACGTCACTCCTGCTCACAGAACAGCTAAATGTGGGGCCAACAGCCCACCTGTCAGTCGAGGCCAGGAAAGCCTACCCTCTTCTTACTCTTCTCTCCAGTGGCAAAGCAACAGGCCAGTACCTCTCCTGTACTGCCTCAGCCCAGCTCCTCATCTTCAGCTCTCATAGTGACTCGCACACCCCCTTGCTTTTCACCTGGGTCACACTTCTCAGGTGCCATGAACAACCTCCCAGGAGCTCAGGCTTTTTAAACCCATTTCATGGGTAAGAGTGACTCAAAAGCACACCCAGCTTTGGGAGGAGGGCAAGGAGCGACTTGTGCACGTTGGTCCTGTCTCCTGCACACCCGATCAGCACACACTCATGAATCCTACAAGCCTGATCCTGTGTTCAAGGCAGCAGGAATATTTTTTAGCCCTCTTGGTGGTATCTCTTGCTGCCCTGAGCATCTCTAGACAACTCCCAGTAGAAACCTGCTGAAGTCTGCCTTGCACAGGTGAGCAGAACAAACAGAGCAGCAAAGTTATTAAAGGAGCAATACAAAAGGAAGACAGAAAAGGTTTCATCATCCCTTGTGCAGGGCTCCCACGCTTCTGCAGTGTGATGCCTTAATATTTTCAGCATCCTGAAGCTATATTTTCTGACTGTGTACACAGCCCTGTGCATCACAGAAGCTAAATGATTAATTTATTTTTTTTTTTTAAAAAAACTAGCATGAAAACCCATATCAGTCAGTGGGATTAACATATTACTTATCAAATACACCACAGAAATGTTTAGGCCATTAGCTGCCACGAGGTTTTTCTGAAACAGAAAGGGAGAAAAGGAATTCAAATGCCTGGTAATAAATGGAAACTCAGGGCAAACAGCAAGAACAGGTTAAAGAGAAGAAATCTGCAAGCACCTCAGATACAAATGAATTTAGAATAAGACTCGATAGAAGGAGACCTGTGTGGTTAGGCTGGAAAAAAAAAAATCAGGAAGGAATTGTACCAGAAATGGAAATAAGGTGGCATTTCTGAAGGCAAGTATAAACAAACAGATCAAGCATGGAGCGATAGAGACTGCAAAGCTGAGGTGCAAAATGAATTACAGCTAGCAGAGGGACACAAAAGGCAATAAGAAAAGGTGTTAGAAATGCTGTCAATATTGGAGAAAGAGGAAAGAAAATGAAAGTCTGTTATTTAAACTAGAAAGCGAGCAAACAAAAGCTCATCCAGAGAAGCCAGAAACATTGCATCCTCTTTGTTTGTCTTCACTAAAATACTAAATTGCAACAAGATATATAACACTATTAAAGTGAACCAGTAGGGATGTGGGTGAAATCAGACAAAAAAAACCTCTTAAAGAATATTTGGCTGCCTCAAATGTTCTTAAATCACCAGAGCCTGATGAAGTTTACCTTCAAGCACTGAATGTAGTATTGAGCCACTTCCCTTGTGAAGGGCAGAAGCAGGACAAGCATCACCACTGCCTTTAAAAAGGCAGGTTAAGGCAACCCAGTCGTGGTCCTTCATAACCAAACAGATACTTGATTGAATAATCCCTTCTGAGCACCAAAAGGAAAATAAGGATTACAACCCACCCATTTTGGATTGGAAAAAATGTTCTCAAACCAGACTGCTTTCTTTGGAAAGGAAATAGTGTAGCAGCTAGAGCAGCTGTGGGTGTGATATATCCTAACTCTAGTGTCATTAGTGCCTTGCAAGGAGAAGAGGGTCCAGAAGAAATACCCATATAGTAGACAACTGGGAAATCCCTCTCAGAGTAGCTCCCTTACATCAGATTAGGAGTCACAAAACACACAGGTCCTCAGCTTTTCCACAAGCAAAGAGAACATCAGCACAGTCAACGTGCTGCTCATGTCTGTCTCCAAAAAAAGGATGGAACAAGCCCTCAGGGTGAATAGGGTATGAATTCAATGCTGCTGCTAAACGGGAGGAACCCCTGTGATGGTTTGGAATGAAAAAAAATTAAACCCAGGGAAAAAGATTACTAAATGTTACTTCTACCCATCATCAGGAAAAGCAGCCACAGCAACCAGCTACTCTCTATTTTCAGTAAGGATGAGGACAAGAATTGAATTTATTTTCAGTAAAAAAAGATTTGTTGCTACGTTTGGCCAAATCCCCTTTCTGTGAGGACAGGTGAGCACTGGAACAGAGATGGCATGGCTGGGGCTGCAGGGTTCATGGAATCCCTAACGTCTGCTATATAGGAACATGTGAGTGACTGGCTAAATATCAGGTACAGAGCACACAGGTGGATGAGGTGCCCCCCAGATTCCTGTGAAAAATCATGTGCTAAACAACTCCAACTGGTAAACACAGAAGCAAGGACTGTTTTCTGTAAAGTATCCTCTTTTCTGAGTTATCCTTTATACAGGTAGGGAATCTGCAGGATGATTCATGCTTAAATGTAATATTCAACTACCAGCTGCCTTGCATAGCCAGAAGTTCCTATGAATAACATTTTTTCTATGACTTTCAGTTCATCATTTAATTTTTTTTCTGGTTCTCCAATCCACAGGAAGACAATCTGCACTTTCCCTTTGCATTTACAATCCTCAGATCCTGGCTGCTTCCCTCACACATTAATCTGTTTATACTCAACTGATCTCTTTGGTTTTATCTGCATTCATCTGGTGGTACAATCCCCTCTTGATTTTTCAGCTCAGCCACGCTGATCTCTTAATAATGAGTCTTATTTTGAATTCATATACGCTGGCCATACTTTCACAGCCCTTCTCTCATATCTGTGTTTCTCTCCTCTTTCTCTCTTTCCAAGATAAGGTTATAAGAAGCTAGATGAATGTGTGCCAGCAATGTTTTAGGCTTAATGACCTGGACAAGAAAACTTCTCCAGGTCTCTTCTGGCTTATTTTCTCCAATTCTTTGATAACAGGAAAGAGGGTGGCTTAACCAATTTAGACAGAGAAAGATGGTTTCTGTTGCCTGCAGACTTGTCTCAAACTTCAAAGTAATTTAAGAAAATGGTGTATCAAATCACTTGAACAACCAGGAAAATATGCCAGAAATCTTCATCCCTGAATCTGCACTCTACTCATTAACCCTTATAGACTCAAAAATGTAAAGATATTTAGATTAATACTACTAACAACGTCAACAACCTAACCTGTACCTAAGAGCCTGGCATTTGGTCACCAGTTAACCTGTGACAGTTACAGAAACTTCTCATCCCTCCTGGTACCTATTTGCCTTCAGTTTCTTGTATGATTAGCAAGAATAAATCTTTTTTAAGGAGTTTCTCACCATCTTGGGCTTCCTTTGCAGCCTGCAGCACGCCATCCCCCTCTGCCATGCCTGCTGATTCCTGTCTGTTGGATGACCCCAGCTCTCTTGTGCCTGGAGATGAACCTCGTTGAGCGATCCTGGCTTGCCCTCAGCCTGTTGTTAATGTTTCACTTCACAGCAGCAGTCCTTTGGTCACTAATAAAATAGTTAAACTTTCATTTATTTTGGACCTGAAGTCATCTCTCTTCAGCTCCAGAACATCACAGGGAATCTGCCTTTCTCCTTGAACACAGCCTCTGTGGCTACCCGGCATCTCTCAGGGATGTCCACCATCAATCACTTGGCACTGCAGGGACACTGTCTTTCAGTGAAATTACTACTCCTGGATGAGAACAGGGACTGGACCTGTGACTAGACAGGATCTACAGCTGGCCATAAATCCAAACTGCTGATGCTGTACACCAGCTATAAACCTGGCCTTAACTATATGTGTCTTTTAGTAGTTAAGGTAGTGATGAAACCCTGTGTCTCACATTTTGACAGGCCAGCTTCAGTTCCTGGTTCTTCATGTGTCACACAGGAATCCAGACATAACACTGACATGCTCTTCTTCCAGACCCTTTTTCACCCCCTAAAGCCATAAGATGCCTGAGTGAGGATAAACTTCTTTTTACTGCACTTCTGCTGTTTATTCCTTTCTACCTCCCTACTTTCCCTGCAGAGGGACTGTGTACAAGGGCATGTAGTGACAGGACAAGGGGCAACGGCCTTATGCTGAAGGAGGGTAGATTTAGATGAGATATTAGGAAGAAACTCTTCCCTCTGAGGGTGGTGAGGCCCTGGCACGGGTTGCCCAGAGAAGCTGTGGCTGCCCCATCCCTGGCAGTGCTCAAGGTCAGGTTGGACAGGGCTTTGGGCAGCTTGGGCTAGTGGAGGGTGCCCCTGCCCATGGCAGGGGGTTGGAGCTAGATGGACACTGGGGTCCCTTCCAACCCAAACCACTCCGTGATAACCTCCTCTAAACTGGTGTGACTTCCTTTCAGAGAGGCTCTGAGGCATGTTCTCTGCAGGAGAAAACCCTAGATATTTTCTGCAGATGCAGAGAGGGATCACAGTGAAATTCTCTGTGTTCAGCAGTACAGCATAATGGGGTCTCCATCAAAGGTCACAGCCTCATCTCTCTCATCATCACCTCAGCACACAAAATACAGTCAAGGCTACAAACAGGTATGCAGTTCCTAATGAGCTCTGCTATTAGCTGAAGGAAGGCTGGCCTGGGAAACTGGGCAGGGAGACTAGAAAGATGAACTAGGCAAGCACTGAGAGACATCTGAACTTTGCAGTGAAGAGAAACATGCAGCAATAACGACTTGTATGTTCAATAGTAAGCTAAGCTGATCACAGATCAAATTCCAAAATTAAATAAGGAATAAATTCCTACAGGTATTGAGTCATTTGATAGAGCAACAAGGGATGCACAGCCTGAAGTGAAAGGAAGAAGAATAGCACAAACAACTCATAAAAGGATTATGGTAAATTATAAGTGGCTTGGGAAAGAAGGATTGAAGCAAAACTTTAATTATGGCTACAAAAGAGCAGGCTATTCACAAAAGATATATTAAAGTAAAGATAGATGGTAAGAAGAGTTTAAATCCAGAATGTAGGATGTATGGCCAGGATCCAGGGAGCATTAGTCATATTATAGGATGATGTACCATAGATAAGTACAAAGCACAGCATGGCAGTGTGAGACTCTGGGCAAGCACTGTGAAAAACAAGCAGGGGGAAAAAAAAAAAGAATATGAGCACCATAGGCCAGACAATGCAATAGAGAAGAAAAGCTGGAGGGAGAATAGTTGTTGGGAAGAATAAAAAGCTTTACTTGGTAATGCTTGTGATTTCTGTTAAAAGATTAGGGGTGGAGGGGGGAAACCACATCAGGGAAGAGCTTTTATTTCTGAACAACTTTTTAAGAGGCTGTCATAGCATTGAAAAATTAGGATTTTTCTCTTCATTGGCAGGAATGTTCAAGTAAAACACAGGGAAGGATAGAGCTGATCAGCCAAGGCAGGAAAAGAAAAAAAACACTAGCACAAACAAAATATTATCACAAATTTAAATTACTTTCTAGGCTTTTCAAGATGGGAGCATCACAAAACCACTGAAAAAAAATTGGAAGTTGATTCTAGAATAAGACTTGTGGTTTTTAGGAATGGACTGCTCAGTAACAGTAAATACCAAGGAAGGTTATAGATTGCATGGAAAATCAGGCACAATTTAAGGTGCCAGGCTGTCGCCTTACTGTCCTCTTGAATTCCTTTCTAGCTATTTTTGCCTCCAGTTCAAAGTTGTACTTGATGCTATGGGATAAGGTATAAGGTGCTGTGCCCTCAGAGCTGACTGGTTGCACTGGTTTGGTAAGTTCAAGACAGAGAAAACAAACATCTAAGTGCCCCAGTCAATCTGGACCTACAGGGACATGTCCAGTCTCTGGGATGTTTCCATGCCCTTCCTGCCTGGCCTTTGTTTCCTCTTTATAGCAATGTAAAGCATTTTAGGAACGCTGCCCACCTCTTAGAGACAGTCCCTATTTAAGAGAAGACCTAGCTTTACTGTTCCCATTGGTACGTGAAGCCAGCAACAGAGAGTACCCTCTGAAAACGAATCCATCACCAGGAGAGGTGTACAAGGGAAGGCGAGCTCAGTTCCCAACACACTAGTCAGTGTTTGATTCACAAGGCTGTTAGGTGAGCAATTCTGAACATCTTTTTAATGCCCCTAAGAAACAAGGTGTGCTAGTCCCTCAGACACCCAGCATCACAGCTGTGTGACTCAGGCATAACTCAGGCTCCCTGTACAAAACCTCTGAATAACAGAGAGAACCTGGAAACAGGAAAACTTGAAGGTTTCCCCCCTCCACTTGCTTGGGGCTGAGGCTGGGTCGTCTCTTTCATGGAGTGCAAAAGTGAGAGGTCTTTGCTGTAAGAAAGATGGGGTGGCAAGACTTGGACAAAAAACACTTGAGGACTGTTTGGAGTCCTAAGAACATCATCTCCCTAATGGTATCAGAGGCAGAGTCTCACAGAGTGCCTTTCTGCAGCAGGTCTCAGAGCATTTCACTGAGCACGTACCGGTATCTCCATTTCAAAGATGAGCAAAAGAGGGAAAAACCATCCTGATGAAGGCAGACTTCTCTGAAACCTCTTGCATGCCAGCCCAGCAGTCTACCCATTAAGCTGCCCTGCCTGTAGTATTATCACAGCAAAGAAAAATCAGCTGCTGAAGACATCACAGCTTGCAGCAGCTTTGGGTCTGGAGGAACGCCGTAAGATAGTCACATCCAGCGTTCCAGCTATCCCTTGGGCACATTTCCCTCCTCTTTGTGCTCACATCCAGCCTCTGGGACAGATACCACCCCAGAAATTTCCCATCCTGCACTGACTCCTCAGCAGGGTAGCAGCTCCTTTCTGGTGGGGAGTCCCATGCCCACTCCCACCCAGCTCCAGAGTAAAAAGCTGGTTTTACTCACTGCTGACTTCTTCAGCGAGAGGCAGCTGGTAGGGACAAAGCACAAATCCTCTGCTCCTCGTAGCCAGCTCACAGGGATACCTGGCACCAGTGGAGGGGTCCATGGGGCAGTGAAGGAGGGGGCATGGCTGTAGGATGTGGCAGCAGCACCCTGGGGAGCTCAGTTCTGACTGTGCTACTTGCCCAGCACCTTGAGCATGTACTTCAAGTTTCCTAGCCTCAACTCCACTGGCCACAAAGCGAGAGTCAGGCAGCACTAATCTCCTGTACATCTGGGGAGAATGGTTTGATTCATTAATCTGGCTATAGGACTAGAAGAATCTCACAGAGAAGGCATGAATTTCAGCTTTCCCAATTTCTTCCATGCACCCACAGTAAACAGCCTGATCATTTTAGTCTTTGCAGGATTCTCTGAGTCAGAAGACATAACACACTGCACAATTTCACTTCTTTGCCATCACAGAGAGGGAATTCTCACTGCATCCCAGCACACAACTGATTTTTTTGGCTACAGCTTAAGTTAGATTACAATTATATAATCACTATTTGATCAGGGCAAGCTGCCAGGGACAGAGAGCATATAAATCCCTGAAATACCTCTGTTCTAATAAAAAAGCAAGCTGCAATCTAATCCAGAGAGATCTCAGCTCTCCAACAGTGACCTCTCCTAGATGCAAGCACAGACAGATCTGATGCAACCTTCTGCATTCTAGGGACTGCCATTTCCACTGAGATGTTAATCAGAACCCCCACAGCCAACTCCACCACCACACCAAGGGCCTGGCAGATCAGGGGCTCATCCAAGATTCATTAACTCTGGTTCCCTGCATTTTCATAATGAGTTTGCAGTGCCGTCCATTCTTTTTCAGCCTCCCTGCCCCACAGCAGTGAGCATGGGGATCAGTTTGCTAACAGGGAGTTTGACCAGCTCTCACCAGCTCCAGCAGGAAGTACAGTCCTATGTGGTTTCCCCACATCAGGTCCCAGAGGGGCTGGCACCAAATTAGAGGCCTTTTCTGCTCTTTTAAAGGCTGATCTAAAGATCCAGTTTTTATGTCTCCAGGGACCCTGATATTTTGTGGAACAATTTATTTGTTCTGGCCATCCTGTGCCCAGGGCAGTCTGCTCTCTGCTGGCACTCGTGGCAAATCCCCTCTGAGTTTGGTGGGGAGAAGGGTTATACTCGTGCAGGAGGAGGAATTTGTGCCTCTTCTTCCCTATGCAAACTCCTCCAAAGAGGTCTGCTTTCCCCAGGAGCTGAGTGGTGTCTGATCCATCTGGTGTCAGTGGGACCAGGGATGCTCATCCATTCCCAAATGCCACCTCCACAGCACGTGTTAACTTCCCTTTGCCTTTCTCCCAGAAATACCTTCTCCTGTCTCAGCTGCTTAACCAGAGCACATCTGGCTACGACCAAACACTAAGCCAGGCACTTGAGCTAACACTCCTCATCTACCCCCAGCCTGCCTCCATCCTCCAAGGATCTTGCACAGGGTTATGCCCATCATACAACAGCTGAGCTGTTGTGCAAAGTCCCCACACGCTTCACTTGTGCAAACAGCACCCCCAAACACAGGTTTGCCCCATGATGGGTGGACAAAAAACACCTCTAGTTTTTTCCAGCTTGTGGCCATCCAGTAGCTACAGAACTTCACTGAGTGTTTAAGGCAGCAGTGTGTCATGTGCTCAAGCAGCAGATCATGGTGTAGGTTGCTCTTGCTGTGTGTGAAGGCCACCACAGCAAGAGCAACCTTGCTGAAGCCTTGCTGGCTTCATCAGGAGCAGAGCCAGCCCCATGCGTTTTGAGGGATGGCAGACACAGGCTCAGAGCATGAGTCCTACACAACAGAGGGGGGTTCAATGAAATCAAATTAAGCCACATTCACTTTTCAGGCTACTACACTCACCCTCCAGCATTTCTGCTTTCCTAATCTGTTTCTAAGCAGTCCTCACACGCTGTAAGGATGCAAACCCTCCCCAGACAGAACATCTGCCTGGCAAACTCAGGCAAAAAGCTCATCAGCTAACAGTGAGATGGGAAAGGTACACATGGGTTGTGAGGTAGAACAGGCATGTACCAGCTACAGCAGGAGATGCTAGATGATGACAATGTGCCCAATGAGGTCACTGCAATCTCTTCTGTGTTGTGCAACAAGGACACATGGCGTTTCCACCTCAGCTGATGAGCAACAGTGCTGGGGATATGCTCATACAGGCTTTCCATCACCCCTTCCACCTCCTGTGTCCACAGCTGGCACGTCTTTGCTGTTTGGCATTCAGCCTTTAGATGTCTCCAAGTGCTCCTGTATAGCCCTCAGTAAATAGAGGAGAGCACACTGGTACTCACTGACAGAGAAATCCATTAGTGCCAACATTTACTAGCTTTCATAAATCCATGCCAAAAACCCCACAATCACCTTTTCCATGACCTCCAGCTATGCCTAGGCCACCTGGGAAAATCCAGCCACACCTGTCCTTTAAGATGCAGGAGGGGCCACTCAAGAGGTATATAGTCAATTAACTTCAAAGAACCTTTGAGTGCTCAGCAGCTTGCAAGAGATTTGTTTATAGAAACAGTCACTCTCAGAAGCAAAGTGTACATGGCACTCTCTGCATCTCCCATTCCATTTTATCCCTAACAATAAATCACTAAAGAGACTCAACACAGAATGCCTTAGCATTGTACTCATCCAGAAATATTTCTTTGCTGCATAAACTCAGATTAATATTCATTCTCCCCAAGATAAAGACAGCTAGAAATAATTTGAGGCAATAAAACCAGTTTTCAGCATTCCTGACACTTCCCATTGTTAACAGACAGACAGTCTTACAATGCTAAAGTCAGAGGAATAATTCCTGTCTTATACTGGATCTGATTGACTAGACATGACAGATGGTGTTTTTATTACTTTCCACCTTTATGCCATTCTAAAAGAGGCCTCATCTGATGCAGCCCAGGCCATGTTTTGAGTGCTAACCTCTCAGATAAGCAAACCCAGTTTCATCAGGTTAATGGATTCTTACTTGATTCAGGAAGGCAATTTTCCTTAAAGTTATTCTAATCAAATACTCAGAGCCCAAATTGTCCTGGCTGATTGACTGCCAGCAATGGGTAAATCTTTCTACTAAGGACAGTATTTATTTTCAAAGAGGGGAAACAAGTTATTATTATTATTACAGAACCAATTCTATCCTGTATTCAGTGACTTCTCAAATACTGGCTTTTACTGCAGTCACAGAACTAAAGATGAAAGTTAATGCAGCCTTCCTCTTAGCAGATTTATAAAATAACATGCAGGAAATGAAAATTAGAGAGGAGACATAGCCTGCTGTCTATTGACACCCCCACAATTAACTGCCCCTATGGTAACAGCCTCTGAACCTAACCAGCAAAGACCCCTTCAAACACAGGCTCATTCCAAGCTGTCTTCCTGCATCAGCCTCCAAACTGAGGACTGTCAGCCTAAGTAACTTTGCCACCAGGTTGGGAAGAAGCAACAGAGGAGTAGCCACCATCTAAAAGAAAAAAATCTGATAGAAGGCCACTGCCTTGAAGATGGTACCTGTAAGTCCACTCTCCAGCATGGACTCTAAGGCCATAAACACAGCAACAGCCTGTATGGAGCAGGGATTACAGTGCCCTGCTGCCTTGGCTCTTGGTTGACTCAGATCACTCCAGGCAGAAACCCTGCCAACTCTGGGGCTGTCCAGACTAGCAAACAGGAGGTCCAGCCTCTCCTACTCTCTCCCACTTACTGCAAGACTGGCACAGCAATTGAACCAACATAAGGACAAGGAAAGGAAGCAACCATCCCAAGGTTGCACAGAAGGCCAGCTGCAGTAACAAGAACTGTGCCCACAACTCCTGAACAATCATTGTCAGCACTTTCACTTCTCAACACACATACTACCTTTTCACAGTCTCACACGAAGGCTTCATAGCCCCTGATGCCCCTTCAGATATTCAACACTGGATTTCCACCTTCAGAAAAACTGACACCCCGAAGCCTCAGCTGGGGTTTGCAGGACAAGCAAAGCAAGCTACTTAACACCCAAAAAAATTTATTTGCCTTTTTCTGAGCAGCTGAACTGTTGTCCTAACAGCTCTGCTGAAGTTATTGATGCCTCAAACGAAGCAATCATTCTCAGTGATTTTTATCTACCAGGCACCAGATTTTTAGGGTTTAGCCAGGCAGAGCATTACATTGCAATATTAAGTCAGGCATCTTTAAAACAGCAATTATTCTGCAGGACCAATAAAGATGCTGGAGAATACATTAATGCTTTCATTCCTCAGAAAGACTACAAGGCAAGGAGGAGTTGTCAAACTGTGACACCAGGGGAAATTCAAAAAAACCCCACTATATTCTCCTTTCTGACACAGACAAGTCCTTCCAACACACACCAGTTGCTCTCATAAGCTGAAATAACCCACCAAAGACCTCAGCATTCCCTGACAACTGAGAACTCACAGTATCTGCATTCAAGGGCAGCATACATTGAGAGCAGCACAGAAAACATAAAGGGCAGCAGGGTAATAAGAAACTGCTAAAGAGAAAGTAGCTTTTAAACTCACCATCACCATCCAAATACAGCTCAGCTGGGTCCATACATGTGTTTCATTAAATTAATTATAGCATAATTACTTGGCAAAGACTCAAACCTCATTAACTCACACCACACTTCTCAGCTGAAATTGAGGTCTTCTGATGTTTGATTCTATAGATATTTTACTTTCTATTTTTGAAATATCCTTAAGATAGAGATATAGAGGGGTGTGAAAGGCTTTATCCATGTCTTGAAGCAGTGGCTACAACTTTCTGCTTAGCTTAGACTGAGGTTGGGATTTGGGTGCACAGAAGAAACCCAGCCCCAGGGAAGGGCATTTCGAAACAAGGTAGGGGACAGTCTCACAAAATTTCTACCATTCCCAGTTCTCACAAGGTCAGTCACTCTTACTGTCTTGGAGAACTCATTTTGAGACAAAAGCTTCTGACAGAATTTGATTTTTGTTAAGACTTCAGCCCTCCTCTGGATCGGAGAGATGGTCCAATCCAGGCTTGGATGCCAGGTGAAGAAGGGTGTGTTTGAATCAGAGGCCCTTAAACCAAAGTCAGAAAGTACAGCTCAGGCTCAAGGATGAAAAGTTTCCAAGGCTTCACAAATGTCTCTGTTTCAGGTCCTCTGGTGTAGCCTGTCACATTTAAAGCACACAGCGTGCTTCAGGAGAAGCAGCCTTTTAAAACAGTGCTCTCCTCAAATACTGTTACCAGGGTTGATTGCAGACACCTTTGGGCTCAGAGCAAGCACTGCTGGAAATGGTTCGGACAGGGGATCAATAGAGGGGCATAGCTTAAAAAAAATATGTGACTTGTGGAGGCAGCTTGCAGGGACAGCCCTGAAACTGTGAAACCCCACAGTGAAACAATCCCAGGAGAAGTAGGCATCCATCCCTGTCAATTACTGCTGAGAAACAAGGCAGCAGGAGGAGAAGAGCTGGATTCTTACTAGGGCTCCTCTGCTACCCCAGGTTTTTTTAATGAGCAGTGTATGGGGGAGAAAACTTGCCCCTGGGCCTGACGCAAACCCCACATAAATTGGGTGAGTGGCCCATAAGCAAACTTCCCCCCCATCCAGTGTCCAGTGTCTGGGAATAGCTGACTCCAGCTGCTCCGGAGAGAAGCACGAGGAGGCTCCGCAGCTCTCGGCCAGGCTGCCCCAGGAGGCTTCTCATTGTCTGTATTGAGTGTTGGGTCAGACCCCTGCACAGAGGTGTCTGTGATCAATGAACCCATCATTTGCTAGTTCTGCCCGAGGGCTTATTCACAGTTAATCCAAACCAACTTGATTCATGAAACTGGCTGGAAATCTCATCAGAACAGGCTTTGCAGAGAGATTTCTGGCACTTTTGCTTCCAGCACTGGCTGAAAATAGAGCAAAAAGAGACTCCAGCCTCCTCCGAATTATTTTGTCAGATCTGGAGATGGGTGATTAATTCACCAAAAGATGATAGGAGCTTGCTCATTTTCTGCCTTTTGCTTTTTTCCTCCCTAAGAACAGAGGTGGGTTTTTTCCTTAAGTTTATTTGTTTTTCAGAACTATTTTCCAAGTCTTTTCTGTGAACAGTTTCAGGTACTTCAACAGCATTAATGATCTGCAATATAAGTAGGCACAACAGGACACAGAGGTTACATGGTACACCTCAGAGTGTTCCACCTGGGCAAGCATACACCTCAGAAACAGGTTTGTAGCGCAGATTTGTACAGCTTTCATTCCAAAGCTCTTTCAAGGATATTTTGGATGATTGCCTCAAAACAGCCCACTCCCACAAACATTTTTCACAAGTCTATCTACTCCAGCACTCCAGCCAGGGAGCGTGGAAAGGACAGGAGCACAGTCAAAGCACGTTACTTACGGAAATATCTGCAGCAAGTCTCAAAGAAACGTGTTGGTGGAGTGTCCCCAGCTGGAGGGATTTCCATGGAGGAAGCAATGAAGTGGCTCAAGACAGAAAAAGGGGCCTACAAACTCTTTTAGACTTCAGGATGTGTCTGAGGTGAACGTAGGGAATGAATATAAGGTTATTTCTTCTTGTACCCACAGCAGTACTCATATAACATGGTGACGTACAGAGCACAAATGGCAAAACAAGTTCTTGGCCTCACAGTGGCATTTTTCTGTTTGTTGTCCCTGAAGGCTTTCAGTTAATCTTCATCTGTGGGTTTGGCCAGAGAACTGGACTGGTGAACCTCCCCTCTCTGATTTCTGTATGCAAACCTAAAGCTTCTTGAGGATTCCTTAACTCTTTCATTTCTCATTCATGCGTATCCAGGGGGTCTTTCATATTCTCTGTACTGCTCAGTGCTCTTGTAAGCATACAGTTATTGGTGGGGTCTCTTTCCTACTTGCATGTGCTCCAGAGCATGTTTGCCAGTCAAGAACAGCTTCCAATGAAGTAGGAGCAAGACAGGCAGGTAGAGCTGTATTCCTAAGAAAAAAAAATGGGGGTGGGTGGAGGTTTCTTTAATTGCCTGAGAGAGAATTTAAGTTTCCACTTTCTTCACCTTTCCTTCATAATCCACTGTAAAAAGGAGATTTGCTGCACCCAAGATTTGCTACACAGCAGAAAGACAAAGCCTAATCTAGGTAACTGGCTGGCCATCCACCCAGGCACACCGTGTTCCCATCCCCACAGTACCCAAGCATCTCAAAGGCACCAGCAGGTCCTTCCCTGCTCAGGTATGGGGCTCCAGGGAATACAATTTTTTCAGCCCTGATGCTCAGGTCACTAAACCTGAGGTTGTTAAATAAGGCTGATTGATGAGCAGTGTACCTATCATTTTAGAGGAGATAAACCAGACATTCAAGATGCTTGTGGCAGAATAATTCAGAGGACACAATAAGATGACATTGGATCACTTGAGATTAAAAGCCTGATTCTCCTCTCACCTATTTTGGTGGGAAGCAGAAGCTGCTTTTTCTGTGGAGCTAAACCTGTAGTAAAACGGTTTGATAGGAAGATTCTCCTCCTTGGGCACTGGCAAGACTTGATGATCTCTGGAGGTCACTTCCAACCCCTAAAATTCTGTGAATCTGAGAATGCACTGGAGTGAGGACACCTGGATCCCCAGACCTCAGTACCATCAGACTCCCCAGAGAGCCCAGCTCATGTCCACAGCAAGGACCCTGTGAACCCTTGGGGTCTGGGGGCTTCCAGGCTCCCCAGCACAGGGAGCTCCCTGCTCATGGCAGATAATCCCAGATTTCTGGGGTCTTCTACAAACCTAGATAGGCCCAGACTGCTCAAGCCATGTGAGCTGCCCTTCAGGCCTCAGCAACTAAGCATCAAAGCCACACACACTGGGTCACAGATAGGAACCTTGCCTCAGAGGCAGCAGAGAGAGAAAGTGAGGTACATCAAGGCAGGAATTCAGGCACTGATGACTGTCAGGTCACCAAGGAGGGGAAGGAAGAGAAGTAATAAGAGGGGAGATAAATTTGTCATAAAAATCAGAGTCAGAGATATAAAATTCTTTATAATATATTCATTCTGCCTCAGAGTTCATGAACAGGAAGAAATCTGTCAAGGCAACCATGCCCCAGGCAAACATCATCTGGGAAACGCTGAGGCAGTTCTCCTGCCCGGTCCCCTCCGTGCATTCATACATCAGGTCAGCAAAAACAGGGCTGGACAATGCTTCAGCTTATAAAAAGGTCACAGCTGTTTTCAGTCAGCTGCACTTGGTATGTGGAGCAGCCCCAGCTCATCACATCTGTCTACCCCTAATGCTCCATCCCTATGGGATTTTGGGACAGCTGCTTTAAGCAGTCAGTAAAACAAAACATATCTGTGTTCTGAGAGGGCTGTGTAGGAAACGTGCAGTGTGTCAGTCCAGAACAAACAGGAGTCTGTGAAAAGTTATGCCTGGTGGTTGCCACACAGATATAAACCCTGGGGATCAATCACATGGGGCAGCCAAGGAAAGAAGAAGCTATCATAACTGAGACTGAAGAGAGAAGACCTTGCTGAGATACTGCGGTGGAATAAGAGTGAGAGGGATCTAGCTACAAGCATGTGCAGTGAGCGTGAGGCTCAGGACACTGCCTCTTGCCTTGGCTGGAGGTAGTAGGTGCTCTCACATCTTTCTTTTGTACCCAGAACTGCCCACAGCCAGGGAGACAAGTAGGAACCAGGTGAGCCAGCCTGTCTCCACACCAGTGAAGGAACAGGGATTCAGTGCAGGAAGTTGAGGGCTAGGCTCAAATACCTTCCTCAAGCCCCTCATGTCACCAGAAAGATGGATCAGTACTAATAAAAACAGAATGTTTAGGTTTCAAAATGATCTCAGGGAGGCAATGGCTTACTAGAGCAAATGGCCCATTTCACAGGAATTTAGCAGAGGAATCATTTAATGGAGCTCAGATAAAAGGCAGTCACCTGGAACTCAGATTTAGAAGAAATTGCTTTTTTTCTGAATTACTGGTTCAGAAGTTAAATAAGGAATATTCATCCAACTGCACTTTTCTTGCACACTTTCCCTGATCAGTGCACTAATGAACTCACAACTGGCTGAGGAAATGCTTTCAGTCCCTCCTCCCATCTCCTGAGAAGCAAGTTCTTTATTAAAAACTAATGATTGAGTATCTTTTTCAAAATTAGCATCTGCAAATTTGGGGGTAACTTCAACCTCAAATAAATAGGAGCAATTCCCTTTGCACAAAGTAGGAGCTCATCCTTCTCAAAAAAATCCCAAAGGCTTCTTCAATTGACTTTCTTGATTACAGATGGGTTTAGCTTTAGGTGAGTAATTGGCATGGTTTGTTGTCATTGGTTATGGCAAAGACTGCCAATGCTGTACCTTGGCCAGACAGGGAGGCTTCCTTTGCACCTCAGTTCAACCCTTCTCAGGCTGAATTGCTCAGAAAATTAAAGACATCTATAAGCAGAATATATATGAATATGTATAGACCCAGACATTTTAATATGCTGGGCTTGGAGGAGGCGTTGCCCTGCCCAGTGGCAGGTCACACACCAGGATGAAGTTGTGGCATGGCATTCGAGGCTGCCAAAGAGCAACAGGGTGCCTGTAGGACCAGACCCACAGCTGTAAGAGTGTAACTCCACTGGTTCCACTGGGTTGTCACCAACGAGGCAGTTCTGGGTGCTAGGGATGCAGAGCTGGAGCAACGTCTAGTTAAAAAACAGGGCATGTTGAGAGGAGTGCATGTTTTTATTGGGGTGCTAAGCTGTTGGGAGGCTCGTACCCTTGTGCCTCACAATAGGCAAGCAGCTACAAGACCTCCTATGAGGCCAACACTCAAGAACACATGTTTTCTTAAAGCCCTTTATCAGGATTTGGAATCCACTGCCAGTGAGTGAGTACTTAATGTCCTTGCTTGCAGTTAGGACTGTAAAACATGTGGATGCACATCTCTGCTTGATGTCTCACTATCAATTTCTATGTCCTTTATGAGGCTTCTTACTGTGATTTCCTGACTCAAACCACAGACCGAACTACCAGCATTTAAAACTGATCTAGGAGCTGGGAAAAACTGGGTTTAGGGTTAATTTTACATCCAGAGGTGATCTTTTTGCCACCATTCAACATTCAAGAGATAAACTCCCTGACTTTGCAGCTCTGCAAAAGCTCTTTCTAACTGAATAAAGAAGATTTAGATTCTAAAGTAAGGAGGGTTTAGATTAGATATTAGGGGGAAGTTTTTTACAGAGAGAGGGGTGAGGGGCTGGAACAGGCTGCCCAGAGAAGTAGTGGATGCCCTGTCCCTGGAAGTGTTCAAGGGCAGGTTGGATGGGGCCCTGGGCAACCTTGTGTAGATCCAGGCCTGAGGTTGGTGGCCCTGCCTGTGGCAGGGGGTTGGAGCTCTATGATCCTTGGGGTCCCTTCCAACCCATGCCATTCTATGATTCTATGATTCTATGATTCTCCACCTTGCTAGAGGTGCACTGACATGGACAAAGTGCACAGAGTGAAGCACTAATACAGGTTCACTCTGCCTCGGCTGCCTCTTTGGTGTGGTGGTTTTGGACCTAACCAAAGGCCCAATACCCACCAAGCCGCTCGCTCACTCCCCCCTTCAGCCGAAAAGGGGGAGAAAATCGATCTTGGGAGGCTTAGGACTTGAGATAAGGACAGAGGGATCACTCTGCAATTAGC
>VZTU01024832.1:0-16262 GCA_013400835.1 Zapornia atra | reverse complement strand
CCCGCAAAGTCACAAGTCCCTTGGCAAACCTGCTGAGGCGTGGATCAATCTTCACAGGGCATAGTTGTCTCTGCTCCCCATCCTCGTCCATGGGCTTCGGGGGGACACCCGTTTCACCATGGACTCCACCACGAGCTGCAGGGGAAACTTTCTCTTCACATTCTTCATCCCCCCCCTCCTGCGGGCCTGGCCTTGGAGTCTGCAGCTTGTTACATCTTCTCACTCCCGCTCCGGTGGCAAAGTGCGCCTGCCAGCAGTTTTTTTTTCTCCTATATGTGATTCACAGAGGCGCTGTGACCAGCTCTGATAGGCTTGGTCTCAAATTTGGCCTAGAATGTACCAGTGTTTTTCAAAACATGGGGCTTGCAGAAAGCTGTAACTGCAGCTTGCAAGAGCCACTGAAGCAGCAGTTACACCAAACTACAACATTTGGTCAGCATGGCTTGTTCACTGGCCAGCCAAGGAGGACAAGCTCTGGGATATTGTGTGCTGTTAGGGAAGGGCAGAACAAAAAGGATGGCTACTTGCACAGGGTGGAGAAGACTTGCTGCCTGCACAGGCCAGGTCTGCCCTATCTGTTGACCCCATCCAAGCCCTCCCTTGCTGGGGCAAACTCTCAGATACCTCAGCTCTGTACTGGCTGCCAAAGCAAACTGCTCCATGAAGAGAAGCATCCACCATTGACTCTGAAGCCATGGGCATGCAAAAAACTACCTATGTGACAGATATCATGACTTTTCCAGACACTGTGGGTCCAGCTGGTTTTAAATAGGGAAGGAGCATGGCTCATCCTAGCTCAAAGCAACCACCTAAGTGCTGAGACATTGCTTACTGTGACTAAGTCCTGCTCTCTAGTCAGGCTATTGTAGTGCTCACTCTACAACAGATCCCAGTGATGCAGAGAGGTGCCAGATGTTGGTCAGCTCCATTCATGCAGAACAGATAACTCTGGCCATGCCAACGTAAGCTGCAGCTGCTTTGTGAAGCTGTGGCAGATGCATTGGGTGGTTGCCTGAGCCAGTTGGTATTGATGTGCAAAGGCAGCAGGCCTGCCCAAATGGAAGGATGGTCAAACACAGCTTAGACAACACAGTGAACAGCTCTTCTTCTCCATCAGAGGCTGGGCAGATGGCCTCACTTAACACCTGCTGTAGGACAAGTTACAAAGTGCTTCCTTAGGCAAAAGAGTCATTGAAGACAACAGGTTCCCTGCCTGCTCACAGGCTAAGGAAAGAGCTTTGGGACTGCACAGCTGCATCTGGCCAGTGAAAGCAGGCTACACATGTGGTACCTTCTGCTCTACAGTATTTTTGGCCCATGCCCCACCCTGGCAGGCAGCAAGGATGAAAGTCATTTGACATGTGATGAACCAAGGCAAGCCAGAAATGGGAAGGCAGAGAAAGCCAAAACCAAGACAAAGGGTTGGCTCACACAGAGCACCAGAGCCAAGCACCTGCTCCAGAGAAGGACAGGATACAAAAGGTCACTGCTAGTACTGGTTTGTTCCTGAAGTAAGTGGTCTTTGGCTTCAGCACACACAACAGAAGCACACTTCATTGAGCCTTCTGCTTCCAGCACGCAGTTGGAAAATGTTTAGGCTATCGCTGTCAGCTGACAGGCGAGTTTCATAGAATCACAGAATCGTAGGGGTTGGAAGGGACCTCAAGAGATCATCGGGTCCAACCCCCCTGCCAAAGCAGCTCCCTAGGACATATCACTCAGATAGGCGTCCAGACGGGTCTTGAATATCTCCAGAGAAGGAGACTCCACCACCTCCCTGGGCAGCCTGTCCCAGGGCTCTGTCACCCTCACTGTGAAAAAGTGCTTCCCCATGTTGGTGTGGAACTTCCTGTGCTCCAACTTGCAGCCGTTGCCCCTTGTCCTGTCCCCACAGACCACTGAAAAGGGGCTGGCTGATTCCCCCTGCATCCCCTGCTTAAGATAATTATAGACTTTAATTAGGTCCCCCCTTAGTCTTCTCTTCTCAAGGCTGAAGAGTCCCAACTTACTCAGCCTATCCTGATAGGGGAGATGCTCCAGGCCCCTAATCATCTTCGTAGCCCTCTGTTTGCCTCTCTGTTCTTCAACATGTGGAAGGCCATTGATCTACGACTCTCCCTGCTCTTTTCCCTTTCCATCAGCTGTGGAAGTCTCCATGCTCATTGTATCCCTGATGGGAAAGGTAATCAGCCCTCGATTTACCCACTGGTATCAAAATACAATTGCTCTGCATTCAGCAGCTCTCCAGCAGCCCACCTAAAATAAGTTACCGATTCCATTTGAGTCCCTAAGGAAAAAGCAAGCGGATATCACAGCTAGCCCCATCTGTCAGAGACTGCACAGAAGATAATTTAAGAGCCCCTGGAGAGACAGCTCTCTAGGACAAAGCAACCCAGGCTGCTATACCCATCTTACCATCACTAAGGGGACCAAATTAACTATGCAACATAAGAAGGTGCCGCCTGCTCCTGCCCAGGGAAATGGGTTATTCTGCAGACTGGAACAGGCCTGGGAAACTAGGCCTTGGCTCAAGTCCATCCCTGTTGGCTGTAAAGGTTGCTGTTTCTACCTTAGGATCTGAATTTGCACTACGAGCTGCTTTAATAAACACTCTTCCAGACTGGCAAATATACAATGCTTAACGTTCAAATCTTCTAGGAAGCCATCACACAGCCATCTCTTGATACACTGGCACAGCCCTTCAGGCAAGAAGCAGTCAGTGTAGGGAGAATTCTTGTCATCTTGCCACTCATAAAAAAAAAAAAAAAGGACCAGAGATGGAAAGGCCAACTATAACATAATGTATGTCACAGCCTTCAGTTACACTGCACTGAACCTGCCACCACCATTTCTCTCCTTTTGCTTGAAAATTGCAATGATTGCACTTCACAACCAACTTTTGTAAGAGTTTACAAAATGGCAGTCAGATGGGAGGGAGGTTTGAAAGTTTGCAGAAGGGAAAGCACGGGGCAGTGACTCCTGTTTGAGATGGGTCAGCCTCAGAACCTCAGCATATACTGCAATGCAGCCATGCACGCAGAACTGCTGTCCCTAGTCAGGTGGGAGCAACAGGTTGCACGTAGCATTCCAACTCACTCAAGGGTGGTCTTGTTTTGGAATAGGATGGCAAGGGACTATGCAGACATTAAAGGAGCAGAAAGGATAATAATTAATGTGGCTGGACCTTAAAACTAGGAAAAACAAAAGCTGTACCCTTGGAAGCAATGCAAGCGTGAGCTGCCACCACATTGCCTGTCTGAGCCAGCACAGCTTGGTAATACAGTAATGAGGAGCAACAAGATTTCCATGCTGTGAGCACCCTTGAAACTTCAGCACAGCAAGGTTTCAAGGATTTCTTTTAATGTTTTAAAGCAACATTGTTAAAAGAATGGGAAAATAAAACTTGCTGTTCCTACACAGCTTTCCAGAACTGGTCTTCTCCCTGCACACACAAAGGTACCAAGCCACTTCCCTGGTCTCACTCACTTCTCCTATACCTGGTCGCAGCACAGGGCAGCCTGGGATTGAGGGATGAGGGCAAAGCACAGCCGAGGGGGCCCAGGTCCCACAGGAGCAAGTCCTCTAACCTCACACAAAACGATTCCTCTTCCAACACCATTCACCCAGTGACTGTCCCTCAAGCCACATGAATTTTTCTCCACCATTCTCCTCCTCCCCTCCCAAATTCACCAACACACACCTATTCAGAAAACACCCTGCCACACTCCAAACACCCCCACAAGTCAAGCTTTTCTTTTTCAGCTGCCTGACTGCCAGCCCCAGCATAGCAGGGCTGTCCATTTGCAGAACTCAGCACTCTAATCCATCGACCTTCTCCACATTGCACAGGGCTGCCTATTTCCTATCACCAAAGCCTATTTTAAGTAATTTTCTTGAAGTTCAGTTCATTCTTCTGCTTGCCTAAGGAAATATAAAAATTTACACCTATTGTAAAAGCATGAATAAAAGCTGATTGCGGAAAGTAAAGACAGTAATGTGCCCATAATAGCAACTAGCTCACTTGCACTGCATTTCTGTTTAAAAGAAGATTTGTCTGATCATCAACAGGGTGTTGATTTAGATTGCTGCTAAAATTACCACTGTAAAAGTAAACCCACTTTTATTGCATTAGCACAGAGAACAGTTATGTAGTTTAAACTTTTATGCCTGTTGCCAGCGGTGATCCATCTCTTAATTATTAAGCCAAACGTGTTCCATGGCAGGAGAGAAGATATTTAGTGCACTTTGGGTATTTTTGAAGAGGTTCACCTTTAAAAAATAAAAATCAACAAAACTTATTTAAAATAGAAATCAGCAAAGCTGGTAACAGAATCAGGTAGAGAATCTGTGCCGTTCTCAGATCAGGCTGTTTGAAAAAGCCAGGTGAGGGTGATGCTCTGGGGTTGAAGAGATTCACATTAACTTTCCAATTCTGTACAGGCTTCTAGTGTGACTGAAACGAGTCTTTTGAGTTTGGGGAATAGTTTTTTGCACTGATATTCTACAATTTGGCCAAATCTCACAGAGAAAGAACTACATTACCTACTGAGATGCAGTCTCCTTCAGCAGTAGCCATATGCATTTTGATTACACTGTTCTCTGGTGACCTGATACTTGAGATGCAGGACACAAGTTCTCTGTGGCAGCCGTGTCACCCTTCCCACACCCATGTATTTCTAATCTTAACTATGCAATGGTTAATCACTGACAGCTCATATGTGGATGCACAGAAGGAAGATGGTTGTGTGCATCCTACAAGTGGTTTGCAGTGTAAACATTACCCCAAGACATAAATTAGGAAGGAAACAAGCAGATAGCTGCTTGGAGCTCCCAGTGTCCAGGTGCCACCACTTTCTGATAACTAAAAAACATCAGAACTGTAAATATACCTAGAAGCATTCCTCCTGAGGTTTCAGCACTCACAGTATTGATTCACTCAAACTGCTCAGCAAGGAGAGCAAGATCCGTTCTGACTGTTAGTGAACTACATGACTTTGGGACTGTTTCTCTCTCATTCAGCTGAGAGGGGCTGAGTGATGAACTTTTCAGCCCTGCATAACTCACAAGAGGCTCAGCTGCAGCTCCCCTCCGTGGTGCACCATGTGGTCAGCAAGGGGGGGGGCTGTTGGCAGCAGGGCTGTGGAGATACCAGTTGGAATCACTTTTATGAATCATTTACAGAAAACACATTTACAAATGAAAAGCACATTTAGCTGAAGAGCATTTCATCAGTCAGAAGTCACTTGAACGCACTGATGGGGAGAGCTCTGGAGAACACTCAGGATCCTGTTCTTCTCAGTGCTGCTGTGTTATGAGATCTGCATAGGCTGCTTTCTGGTTGGGTGATGTAGCCATTTAGAAGCATCGGTTTGACTGACAGATAGCCCTGCCGGAGCGTTGGTTTGACTGACAGATAGCCCTGCTGGCACAGCCTGGGTGGGCAGGCTACGTGCTTGGAATGGCCTTGCAGGGACTGCATTTGGAGTGCTGCTAAGGACCAATTAGATCAGCTCTGAGAGAAGCTCACTGGCTAGCACATTTCCAAAAAAGAGTGAGATCATGTGGATTTAATGACTGATCAGAGAGATTTCTAAGACAGCTCCCCCACCAATGTAACAGAACCTCCAGCTGACAGACTATATGAGAGAAAAGTCCTGTAATTCAGCCTGTTTCAGTGCATGAGAGATGACACACAAGAGGAAAATCAGGTTGTTAAGGTACCAAAGGGGCACCTTGTTTTCCGTTCTCAGCTGTGTCTCATCTTCCTGTCATGATCTTGGGCAAATTACTTGACCTCCCATAGCTTCAGTGCCTCCACTTTGAAACAGGGATTATTCTGCTGCCTTGATTACTTGTCTTTTAAACAACTTTTTATGGGGGGTTGTACAGTACCTAACACATGCTCTTTGTGGCTGTTTGCAGGGAGGAAGCTCCATCCTTTATGTGTCATTGAAAACACCACTAATTAATCACCAAAAACTTTTCACTGCATCTATATAGTTCAAGAGGTGTTCTCATTCATGGGCCACAGAAATGAGCAGTACAGACTGAATTCCTCATGCCTTTATCAAAGGACTTCAGATGGGACGTTGGCTGTCTGGGGGTTAAAAGTTTTCAGCAGTCCTTGGAAGGCACTGGTGTTGCCTGTGGAGTCTTCAGCCCAAACAAAAGAGCAAAGACCCTCTGGGCCTTTTGGGACTAAGAGCAAGTGACACCTTCCTTTGAATTGAGGAAATCTTTAGAGAAGGGACTTCAGACCTCCAGTGATAAAGGAAATAAAAAGCATCTGCACTGACAGCTCCAGTTAGGAGCAAAGAGGCACAAAGGGCTTTGAAAAACAACTAGCCTTTCATCTTCAATAGCAAGCTCAACAGCTCTGCACCAGCTGCTCTGTAAACAGCATAGCAAGGGAAAGAAAATCATTGGCACCAAATGCATTAAACATGGCAGTGTCTTCAGATGGCATATTCTGTAAACTTCATCCTTACAAGTTATGCCATTTCTTACATTTAAAGGATAACCTGCTGTGTAGCAGCAGAGTCATTCTTCCAGGCAGCTGGGCAGCTTCATTACCTGTGTTTCTTGCTGAGTTTCCTATGAGGCAGGGAGGCAGTTTATTTAAGACAGCATCAAATGCAATGTCAGGCGACTTGGGTTCACCTCCTGTCTCTGCTTTACATTTTCTGTGGGACCTTCAGCAAATCACTTCATCTCTAGGACAAGTTTTCACCTGGAAAAGGAAAGCAACTATTCTTTTGTCTTAAAGAAGTCAGCTCTTTGTTACAATCATCTGCAACCTTTTATTGTTGGTGGATCCATAAGAACTTTTTCAAGAGACAGGTAGACACAGCTTGGCAAACTAAAACCTTCTGGTAACAGAGCAACTTTTCTTAGCTCTAGACCATGTGAAAATAGCCCAGGAGCACCCAAAATCATGTACACCACAGGCTGAACTTATTCTAAAGTGTAAGCTCCAAAACACCAAGTAAGGAAAACTTCAGCCTAGATTTGGTGTGGTTTAATTTAATAAAGTCATCTCATGTGAAATGTAACACACTATAAGCCAAGGGGTTAAAAGAAAGCACTGAGAATCCCCATACAGTATCTCCTGCATTGAAACAGTTAAACACACACAGCATCTATGTGCATGCATTGGGAGGGATTACATCCTCTGAGCAACATGGTTCTTGTGATCTATTAATGCTGAGGTAACATTTGCTCTAATTTCCAATTCTGTTTCTATTATTAAAACAATGTTAGAAATAAAGCCCAGTCAGGAACATTCGATCACCACTTCTAATGCCTGTGGCAAGGCATGACAACACCCCTACCTTTCCATTTTCTTCTCATGCAGAAATCTATTGGGATTCTGGTCACTTAGACTTCCTAAACCTCATTTTGCTAACAGATGAATAAGAATTCCAGACATTTCTAGAGTGCACCAAGGCTTAACAGTAACATGGTATACATAATACGCCTGTACTGCTTAGAAACCACTACAGGCTCTTTAAGTAGCTGCCCGCCTTTGCAGGGAAGCAGATGAAGTGTGTTCCTACTACCCAGTTCCCCTGCTAATCATAACTCAGAGTCACAACCAACAGTGAGTAAATCCCACTGAACACCTGACACTGCCACTGAGCCCTAAAAAGCCCCATTGCATAGGTTGCAGCCCCTTCTCACCAGGCACATGAGAGTCCCATGAAAGGCACATGACCCTACTTAGTGGGGAGCATTTGGGACTTGCATCTGTCCCTCAGTCTTTGCCAAGCTGTCATCCAAAGATTTCCTCAACAGCAAGTGTTAGCCAGCCCTGCCACCTCTGGCTCACTGGCTGTTGCTGGGCCAGATGCCTTCCCCTCCATCAAGCATGGATAGGTGGCTTTCAGGAACTGCCTTCAGAAGAGCACAGCTGTCTCACTGTGCTGAAATAGGTACTTCAATTTGTTCTCCCCACTTTGACCAGTGAAATAGCATATGGACTTCTACCCTCTTCCTTAATGTGCTGCAAAGCAGTCCCAGGGTTCCAGGAGACAGCACTTGGTGACTGTACTTGTAATAACCTTGAACACACATCCAGCTGGTATCTGCACACTCCCTAACCATTCCAGTATGGGGAACAGAAACACTACATCCCACATGTCCTCAGATTTGCATCTCATGTCTTCAGAGCAGGTAGCATTGGTGACAGCCTTAGGTACTGTGCTGCAGAGAAATTTTGCTGGCAAACTCCTTTAGCAGCTTAGTTGCTATTAAACACCTGGGAGGCAGGAACAGGCTTTGCTTCCCCTCAGTACAGCCTTAAAAGTCTTATCTTCTGCCCTCAGAGTTGATTCATGAAGCAAGGATAGCCCATGGAATGACAGTGTTTTACATACCTTGCTGTGGTGGATGCCTATGGCTTCACTTGAAGAGCTTCCTTTAGCCAGAGGCATGTCACCTTTAAATGGGGCTCACAGTAGTTGGCACAGAGCTGAACTTAAAAAGCCCTGAGCACTGCTCCAACCTGATAGGATCTGCCTTCCTGCTTTAAGGAAACAGTGTGAAGATGTGTCATCTTGCAGCCAGAGCCAGCCACTGGTTTAATGGCAAAGACAGGTGCCCTTCTGCCTTGTCTCAAAACCAACCTTGTGTCACTCTGGGAGCAGTAACCAGTCAGGCAGGGACAGCCATAATGACACAAACATCATTCTTCTCACCCCATCCCCTTGGTAGAGCAGCATTATTATCCTTTTATAAAAAGGGAGAAACTGAGGCACCGAGCAAGGTGGCAACTTGACAAGGCTACTCAGGGTATCACAGACAGCCAGGAGGCTACACAAACCACTGCTCTGTGGGCAGTGTCTGTTTGCCTACAGTTGCCTTAGAAAGCCAAGTCTGTGGCTAGCAGCATGCTTTTGGGTATCCACGTGAGGCCTGAAGACCAGGGTGACCAGACCCTGATCCGCACCAGGGTTAGGGACCCCTGCCAAAGCCTGGCTTTCCCAGGGACAGTCAGCAAGAGCAGGTTGGCTCCTCATTGCCTCGGAGGCCCCTTTCCTCGTCCAGGCTGAAGAGGGGGATGTCTGTTCCCCACTGCCCCAGCTCAGCCCGCTTCTCTCCGCGGCACAGCTGACCCCGATTCAAGCTGCTGACACTTCTGCTCAGGGTGTTTCAGCGCTTCGTTACTTGTGAAAGCCTTTTTGTGCCGTGCCATTGGCACCAGCACAGCCTGTTCCCAGCCTGTTCCAGCAGCTCCCCGGTGACTGAGGTGACCGACTCCAAACAAGGCCTAGGCTCCAAGCAGGTCCTCAATGGGGTCAGAGAGAGACAGCAAGCATCCTGATGGATCTCCCTCCCTTTTTGAGCTTCCCCTCCCTGTACACTCCATGCCCACGGCTTTCAATTGCTCCTCTCAAAGAGCTCAGTGCAGAGAGATGCTCGTTTAAAAAAATACACATGTAAATTCTTTAATCTGCAGCAGGCTGTGTATTGACAGACTGCACAAGCACTGGGAGGAGGGCAGCAGAAATGGCTGGGAGGCTTCTGGGATTGATTTGTGAGGAACAGATTAAAACAGACTAAACATCTGTATCCTGACTAAGTAGTGTCCCTGCCCAGGGCAGGGAGCTGGCTGCACGCATCAGGGAGATAAGTGCTGTGAGGGATGATCCAGTGTATCTGCAGTTACCATGAGACTCCTGAATTTAAGAAAGGGAGGCTTCTCCTGAGGGCTTGTTCTGTAAACTGACAGCCAGGGACTAGTACCTGAATGGTTTGTTGTCCTCTACGCATCTAGCCTGTAGATGATGCCAGGCTCAAGTTAGGGAAAAGGCCAAGGTATGTCCTCAATCAACTTCCCAGCACAGAGAAGGGGTGGCAAAGTGAGGAGAGATAAAAGAATAACTGAAAAAGAACAGCATTTCCAGGATGGATGTGTGTCCACCTCGGTCAGGAGCCTGCATCCAACTGTAGCCAAAGGCAGATGCTCAGGGAAAAGTGCAGGAACAGGGCCAGTGGCACAGTCCCAAATGCACCACCAGGGTTGTTGGAGTTTGCAGCTCAGGTGCTTCTGTTCAAGAGGAAATGAATGACAAAGACACCCCGTGTGTGAGATCAGAGCAGAGAAAAAGTCTCCTGAGGGCTGAAAGCCTGCAAAAGCATGCTAGAGGAGTGGAGACCCTTTGAAAGAAAATTGCTGCTTATTTACAAGCAGGATCACCTGTTCCAAGGAGAAGAGCCATGACCTGTGTTAACAAGCCATAGTAGGATACTCAGTATCTACAACGTGGCCAGTGTAAGATACTTTTCTTAACAACATTTCACATTTGGAGTGATGTCACACGAAGCTGCTAGGCATATTTTTCCAGTCCCACACAATTTGGAGAGCTCCACCTTAGTAAGCAAGGCTGGGAATTAGGGTGTGTGAACCATTTTGCACAGCATCTGCTTTCTGCAGGGTCTCACCCGGGGCAGCAGCTCTAGCAAGCAGCGTCTGCGTTTTGACAGGGCTGTTCTGCTCCCTCCCTCCCTCCCGCTGACACATACCTCATCCAGCTCTGCCGCTTCTCTGTCAAACCCCGGCTGTATCTGCAACCCCAGCACCACCCCCAGACTTCTATTTACAAATCACACCTTCTTCACTGCCAGAAGGGGAATTACTTTTTTTCCCCAACAACAATAAACACTGTTTATTGAAGGCTGAACACAGTCATCAGTGGTGGCTAGCCATGGCCTCTGCGGAATAAAGACAAGGAGCTTTCACACACCCAAGTAGGAGGTCCAGTCCTGACTATGCTGTTGAGAGGGAACAAAGTCAAAAAGCATCCTCAAAAACATCCACAATCAGCTGAGCTTGTTCTTACTGTCAAAGGCTAAATTTCTCCATTTGTGATGCTCAACATGAATGCCTTGTGTTTCTATAGAGTGAGACATTTGAATTTCTCTCTTGCAATTTTACAACTAGGCTCCTGTGTCAGTCAATGGAAACCAATTAAAAAACAAGTGCTTCAAAAGCAGGCCAAAATAATACAAGCCCCAGCTCAAGAGAACAGCCTCTATCATTGCTACAACAAAACCCAGACTCCCACTGCAGAACAGCCTGTGTTTCTCATTTTCCCCTGACAGCATTAACAAATCTGTGTGGCTGTCCTACTGATGAGCATCTGGAGGGAAATGCAGCTAAGCAGGCACTTCTCAAATCTGCTGTCCTGGGATGTGGGTGATGCCACACAGAAGTAACCAAAAGCAGCCCACAGCTTTACTT
Organism: Zapornia atra; assembly: GCA_013400835.1. Lineage (NCBI taxonomy): Eukaryota > Metazoa > Chordata > Aves > Gruiformes > Rallidae > Zapornia > Zapornia atra. Next base: position 5,020 of record VZTU01024832.1, on the reverse strand, counting down.
TCTAAAGCAGCATAAATCCAAACAAGAAACCGATGCCTTCATTGTCCTCAAATGGTCCTACCTCTGGTTTGGTATCCTCAAACAGTACCACAGAGGCTTCAAAGTTTAGCCTTGAATATGAGCAACAAAGCCTATCTCATCCCCTTGGGACACAATCAGCCCCACGAGCAGATGCACACCCCAGTAAGCACTGAAGTGACAGACTCTGATGTAAAGAGACACATGAGGTCAGGCACAAACTTGGGGACTGAAGTCCCAGGACTGTCCCTGCCCCTCTTGCCACCACTGGTTCCTGCAGAGAGAAACCAGGTCACCAAGACAATGAGTGGTGAAAAGCAACCTGATGGGCATCACCTCAACCAAAACACAGGAAGGAGGGACACTTTCTCCTGATCCCAGATGGGTGCTGACTGACCTTCAAAATCAAACCAGAGCAGAGCAAAGGAGCTGAGCCCCATGACCAGTGCAGGATGGACAGATGGATTCCTGCTGCTGGTGTTGATGCCACATCTCACAGAGTTCACACAATGTCCTTTTTATACCTTAGGAACCCCTTGTTTTCCTCTCCTTTTCCCATTTTCTCTTGTTTTCCTTTGCTCTCCTCTCCCTAAGACTATTACACAGGATCTAACTACTTCCTAGTTTAATTGCTTCCAAGCCATTTTTCCCCCACTCTAAAATCCTTAACTGCACAACCAAAAGTGGGGAAAACCACAAAGAACTGGGTTAGTCAGGGCCACATCATTGCTGTGCTGCCATTCTCCATCGGACAACTTCCAGTGCTTCAGAGGCATTCCTGAAATTAAGCTAGAGTTTTAAGATCATAAAAGTCTTACACACTCCCATCTTATGGATGGAAAAATCACATAATGCCAACAGAAAGAAACTTGGTCCTTTTTTCTCCAAGCTGGTATTTCCTTGTTACTTCAGTTTCTTACTGGTGTTTTTCACTTTCTTTACCACTGAACTTGTCCACCCTGCACCTGCACTGGTCTGAGAAAATTCATCCTGCAGTAAATCACAGTGAGTCTGTCAACTCAAAAGGTAAAGGGTTAGGTCCATATTAGAGGTCAGATGTGAGTAAATAGTGCTCTAAAGGGTTTTGCATTTAGGTACAGGTAAGTATTTGTCTTACCAGAAAGCTGCTTTAATTCATTGTTTTCAGCTAAATAAATTCAAGGGCACAAGCAAGCCACTGACATACAGAAGTGCAGGAAATCTCCAGCACATAGCAGAATGGCCAGCACACAAAAACATGGTAACTCATTCAGGTACTTAGATATTGTCAGCTGAAAATTACTATAGCATTACACTTTATTATTTAGAGGTCTTGAGTGCTCTATCTGAGAAGACAACCTATTTAATCCGATCACTTCTCATGGCTAAAGCTCAATGCCCAGGTTCTGGACCAAGATGACAGCCTCCCTGACAAGGGAAGGGAGGAGTTTTAGACCCTCCTCCATAAAACACCACATAACACACAAATACCTGTCTCTGGAACATGAGAACATCTTGTTTCAACCCATGAAACAAGATGAGCAAATCATCCCCAGCCAAATCAGATCCCCTCAAGCCAGAGGGTAGCTGGCAGAACCCAATCAAGAGGGAGCTAAAGACACCAGAGATTACCTTGCCTTGCAAACTCCTTCCTGCCTCACCCTCTGAGGCTGATCATCTCAGCTTCTTGGAGAGGCTAAGCACCAGGTATGGTGCTACCCTCTTGCACCAGTCACCTCTGCCAAGGGATGGTGAGAAATCAACATTTCACATCCACCCCACAGGGTGTGCAGAGGAACAAAGCAGTGCTCCAAGGGGACAGCAGGCACTATCTCACACCTGACAACAGGGCTCTGATCAGCAGATGGAATGGATTGGTGTTAACAGTAAAACTCTTTGGGCAGAAGGACTGACAATACAATGATATCAAACAGCTGGTAAGCATCAAGGCTAATTCCAGGCAGTGGGCCCTTGCAGAAGTGCCTACAAGAGTTTTGCTCTTGCAATAAGGCCCTTAGGAGCTGATTCCTGACCTCTGCAGGGATTTAATACAAAGCCACACAGATTTATAAGCAGAGGACTTGGGGCTCGTTGCAGGAGGAGGCCTGAATCTGCAGTGGGATTACAGGTTCCAGCAGCTGTAAACCAGACATGCATCCTGTGTTGCAAGCACCACAGGCATCAGAAGGAGAGTGCCATGATCTTGAGAGGGGGGTCCTTAAAAAAAATTGAGTGGTTCTGACTGTGTTTTTTCCAAGACAGAAATAAGTGGATGTAGTGTCTGTCCAGGAAGAGTGGGAAATTCTACCTTGTCTGGATTGCAGGAACAGATTCACCAGCTTTGTCCCTGGAACCAAAGGGCATGTCTGAAATCATCCAGCCTCAGCCAGACATGAGCTGAAGGAGCAGCTGCAGGCTCAGCAGTTCAATCAGGCTCTCCCAGGTGATGGTCTGTGTTAACTGCAGGGGCCAGCACCTGACCTTGGGGCACAAAACACTGCACAGGGCAGCTCACACAAACTCTCTCCTATGGCAGGGGAAATGTACTTCTTTTACCTGAACAGAGGAGATAAACCCCCACTGCAGCCAATACATTTCACAGTCCTTAATGCATGTGATGGGCTGGACTGAGAAGTAGGGAACAACCAGCCATGGGGGTTTGAGTCCTGGATCTTTTCCTAGCACTGCCAGGTACCAGCTGCTGCACCTCAAGGCTCCAGGCCCTTGGCCTTTACCTGGTGGAGCAATGGGATTGGGGTAAGCAGTGAGGACTCTGCTGAGCCCCGACAACTGTTCCTACATTAGATCAGGAGGAAAGATGAAAGAGACCAGATGTCACTGGCTTCCCAGGCACTCAAGGCAACCCAAGCAAAGTCATGACCCAGGGCCATGTCTGCGTGCTGGGGAGTGGTGGTGACGCTTGGCTGTGCACAGGCACCAGTGCTCGGAACACTGGGCCTCACAGGGATGCAAACACACTCAGACAGGGTCTCACTGTCCCTTGGGGCCACTGGGTGCCACTGGTCTTGTGCTGGTTGCCTGGGCCAAGCACACAGGGGGGCAGGTAGGATCTAACGAAGAAGCAAGCATTGCAGGTCTGGTGGAGAAAGCTGGACTACCCCTGGCTACCCTCCAAATGGAATGCCTGCCAGCAGGTGAAGATCTTCCTCCAGGAATACACTAATTATCAGGAGATTTGCGTTGCAAGGCAAATCAGAGCCCTTCATCATCTCCCCAGCCACATTCAATCCAACTCTCACTTTCCAGAAGCCCTGAAGTCAGATGATCCAGTCACCCTGAGGACCAGTGAGGGAGAATCAGCCAGGCGAGGAATCACTGTCCAGCTTTGCCTCCCCATGAGCGCCTGCACACCCTCAGGAATGAGGGATGGGCCCACTTAACCTTCCTAGAACTAGGCAGCAAAACTGTGATCTTTCCAATGGGGACGAGGTGCTTCCAACTGGTTTATGAAGTTATTACATTGTATTATTCTATTAACGTCATTGCCATTTTCAGGAGAAGATAAACCTCATTTTAATCTGCTCCTAATTGAAAGCTTATCAAGAGACTGCCTCCATGCCTACACAGTGAGGCGTCTTTTTTTCCTTCTCCTTCCCTTCCCCCCCTCCATAGGCTGCACTCTCTACACTGATGAAAAGAAACATCTCTATTCATTAGAGAAAAAGCAGCTTGGAGTCGATGAGGCCTGTTAACCTACAGCCTGGGCTGCTATCGTAGATCAGACCTTTCCTAACAACAAAAAACTGTTGGGGGCTGTGTTTTCACAGCCTGTTGCAGCAGTTTTGCTAGCTGTTCATTTTTATGTTGGGGTACTTGACAGTTTCCATTAGAGGAAGTGAGAATATTAAAGATATTTGAGCAGCTCTGAGAGAAAGTTAAGTATATAATGCAAGGGGACTGCAGATTTTAATTACAGATTCCCCCAAAAATCCATAGAAACTCTGATTAAACTCCTAATTACTTTTAAAGAAGTGAATAAGCAGTCAATAAGATGAACAGCAGTCTCTCTCCTTCTTTCTTTTCCTCGTGAGCAAGCTCTACACTGATAGCACACTGCAGATGTATTATCACAGGCAAGTTAACAGGAGACCAAGGGGAAAACATTTCTCTAAAGGTTCCTGCAAAGGAACTTCGTGTGACATCTTCAATACCAAGGCTGGCCCTAAAATCAATCAGGTCATGGTGATTTACACCAGCAAAGGATGAGCCCGTTACCTCCAGCTGTGACTTCATCTTGCAGGATTATGCTGGCTTTTCTGTTGGGGTCAGAGCTCTGTCTGCCCACGCAGGAGGTGCTGGCCTTCAGGTGGCTGTGGAGGGGTTTCACTTCTTGTCTAGCACAGGGAGGTGATGCTCACAGAGGCCTTGTCCCAGGGGTGTGGAGCCAGTCCTGGCTATGTTTTGTTAACAGGCTTTCCAAACACGTCACATAACCACACTGAGCAATTTCACTTACCCCTCTCTGTCAGACTGTGGAGCTGGCAGAAAGTCTTCCCTGGGAGACCTGGCCCAAGGTCATGGGTCAGCCATAGCTAGTGAAGATGTGGGCACCTCTGTGCTAGCCAGAGCAGCCTCTGGCATAGAGAAATATCCCCAAGGGGTGAGGAGAAACATCTCAGTCTCAGACTCATGGGACACATTTCAGCCCCTGCACCCAGACCCAACCCTGCACCATGGATGTTCCTAATTACCTACCCTCATTCTGAAAAACAAAAAATGGTTTTGCAGCACAGCATTATAGTTGCCTCCTCAGAACTTGCTCAAATGTGTTAGATTTGCAAAGAAACTTCTTTCTCATAAGTTAGCTGAGACCCATGGCAAACTACAACCCATGCTCCTCACCCCTGTGAGCATCACCCTTCTTCCATGGCTGTCTCTGGCTCTCACTGAGCCAGAACTTTGCTACAACCATACCAGAGCAGCACAAACACTGCTCACTCTCTCCAGGCACACCAGTGCTAAGAACAGTAAAAAAGAGATACCTTCCTGTGGTGGTTTAGCC
>VZTU01024831.1:926-132481 GCA_013400835.1 Zapornia atra | reverse complement strand
GAATCTCTTCCTAATATCCAGCTTACACCTCCACTGTTGCAACTTCATATCTTTCCCTCAGGCTCTATCACTGGTCACTAAATAGAGGAGATTGGTGCCTGCCCCTTCATTCCCCCTATTCAGGAAGCCATAGACCATGCTGAGATCTCCCTTCAGTCTCCTCTTCTCCAGGCTGAACAAACTGAGGGACTTCAGCTTCTCCTCATACCACTTCCCCTCCAGACCCTTCACCATCCTTTTTTTCCCTCCTCTGGACACTCTTCAATAGCTTCATGTCCCTGTGTACCTCTTGTACTGTGGTGCCCAAAACTGCACACAGTACTTGAGGTGAGGCCGCACCAGCACAGTGTACAGCGGGACAATCACCTCCCTTGAGTGGCTGGCAATGTCATGCTTGATACACCCCAGCACACAATTGGCCCTCCTGGCTGCCTGGGCACACTGCTGGCTCATGTTTAACTTGATGTGGACCAAGACTCCAAAATCCCTCTCAGCATGGCTGGCCTCCAGCGTCTGGAGGCATCCATTGGCATCATCTCCATGATGCCAATGAGGTCATAACCCTGCAGGCAAGTGCGCATCTCCAGCTCCTCTTGCTTATTCTCCAGCTACGTGCATTTGCAGAGAGGCATTGAAGTTGGGCCCCTTGAAGCTGACTGCCTGGCTGGAGTGTCTGGGATTCCTTTCTGCAGCACTTCACTGGTGCTTTGTGTTTACAAATAATTTAAATCAAGATAAAAAGTATTGTTTTTTACTGCATGACCATTGGGTTCTCCTCCTGGTCACTGCCATGTTTTTTTTCTGTTGCCTGTTTGATGATCAAACCAACCTGTGGGTTCATTCAGTGATCTGGTCCATACTAAGCGGAGAGGCTTAAGCTGCCAAATTTTCTATGTGACTCTCTTATGCATATCTTTAGACAGTTTCTAAAAAGTGTTAGGTTAAATTTGCCACTGGTCAAAAGATCGTTTTTGGAAAGGAATGCTACTGTGATGCTCTGTGAGGGAACGTGAGCCTGAAAACATCTCCATTTTTACAGATCAGCCCCTGTGAAGTGAATTTCAAACTGAGTACCCCTTGCTTTTCCTGATTGCATTGGCTGGTTTAATAAATTAATTCACCTCTCCCTACAGACCGGTTTATATAGAAATCTTGCTTGATTGGAATGCTTTGGTTGGAAGTTTTGGTTGGAAGCAGAAGATACATCGTGGCAGGAACTGGATTGTGTAAAACTTCCCAGGAAATGCCGCTCTCTAATTTTCCTTGTTTCACTGAGTCGTGCCTGGTGAGCGAGTCTGGCCCAGGACGACTCACAGAGCTGGTGAGCAGGAATCTCTAATAGCAGCAGCTCTGGGTGTTGGCTCTCTGCTGTGTGGCACCATAGCAATCTGGGAGTGGCTTTGTTTAATTAATACTCAAAAAACTCTACTTGCTGCCTTTAGATATATTAGGGAAGGGGTCGGGGAGTGAGTGTACCTGTGGCTTATCATGGTAACGAGCTTTAAATCTTATGGCAGATTAACAGCAAAATCATTTTTCTCTCTGTGCAGGAGGACACCCTTTTTCCTTCTCTTTGTGCAGGAAGGTATTGCATTCTGAGGGTACTGGAGAGGGCATCCTAATGCAGGAATGCTGTTTTCAGTCAGCAAATCTGAGATGGCAAAAAGGCAATGCTGGCTTTATTGTGCTGGTCAAACAATAGTCTGCAGCTAAGTTGTACAGAGAATGTTACTGCAGTTTTACTAGCAGGAAGTGGATTGGATATAAAGCTAAATGCAAATAAAAACTCCACCCTACAATTTAATTTTTGTGTTATATCTTTCTCCATTTATAAGATTGCACTATTTTCCAGTTCATGCTGGGTCAATGTTAAATATACTAATGAAAGACCCAGCAATACTTCTTTTTTCATTAGCTTCAGGTACAAGTGTTGCTATATTTGAATACATTTAAAAATAATTTTGCTATATTTGAAAACAAATGCATGTTTCTAGGCTGTAATAATAACCCTAGTTCTTTGTTTTAATGAGGATACACACACACACCTGCCACTACAACTATTCATAGCTTCTGCACACATCCAACTCCAAAATAGCAGTGGAGTCAGATTCAGGGCACTTTCATTCATACATTTTCCATTTTGCTTGAACTTTTGCAGAGGGGTCAAAACTGGGACTTTAGCAACCAGGCAGGCTGGAGATCCACAGAGTTGTTTGCTGTCAGCCAAACACAATAAAGCTTTTCACCACTTAACTTCACAGCACAGACCTCCAGTCTGAAGTGTAACAGCTTTACAGTGGTATCACTAAAGTGTTTTTGGAAATGCTCGTGTTTTTGTGCCTAATAGTTCAATGCCTGCTCAAAGAACAGGAGTTTTGTTGTGTCGAATCATCACTTTGGAAAAAAAAATGTTTGGGAATGGAAAATAAGACTTTTTCAAACTTTCTCATGTAAAAGAAATAAACATTGTTTAGGAAAAGTAGTTATTTTGGGTTCACTTCCCAAAATAATCAACAATTGTAAACATATAAAATGACTCTTATGGATCAATTCAGTTATGAAACTTGAATTATTATAATAACAAGCAAACAAAAAAAAAATATGGCGTTCTGAAAGCATAGAGTGCTTGCAAGGTTGATGGTGTCACCTATGCCAGAGCTACTGAAGCAGAGTGATGTTGTGAATGCACACAGCAGTGAAAGAATCAGCAGATCCCAGCAAAGCTACAGGAATATTTGGCAAAGCTTCTGCTTTTGAGCAGCAAATCTTAGCTCATGTGATATGATACAGTGTGATATTTTAATCAGTGAAGGTATAAAATTGGCCTATGCAATGTTGTGGTTACTTGGGAGATAGCAGTGACCGTACTGTCATCTTGACAGGTGGAATGCATTGGGTTCATACTTAGGGGCTATCAGTTACTGCTCAGCCAGGTGCCTTCATTCCTATGCTGTCTCTTTCTCTCAATCACTGGAGAACTTCCCCTTTCTCCGTGAGTTCTGCTGAATAACTCTTCCTCCACCAGGACTATACGAAGAATTTCACTTCTGCCAGACATGGTTTTAAGATTAAGCTAGCTGAGGTATGTCCATGTGTCATGTGTAAGTGCTCAGCTGTGTCCTGGTTCTTATCCAGTTTCTGGTGACTGGCTTTAAACTGAAGCACCAGCTTCGAGTGACATCTCAGCCCACTCTCTGAATGACCTGTGGGCATGGTGATGAATCTAGGCGTGATTATAACTCTTGGTTTTTAAGGTAATGTGGCAAGCCAACTTTTTTGTTACCTGCCTAATTTTTTTTAAATTAATTACTTCGTTTTTCATCTTTCCCAATTATGGAGATGTCCAGGTTTAATAATCTTTGAAACACTTTCCCTGAGGCACATAATGTGGAAATATAAATCACACATGCGATGGAGCGTGCATGTGTTCAGGCATCCTGAACCGGATGTGCTGGCAGAAGTGTCCTGGAACTACCTTCCTCTTAATTCCTGCTTTTAACTCACTTGCAAAGCTAATTGAGTATAGTGTCTCTGTGTAAGCTTGTAGCTTGGCTTGTACTTCTACTTGGTTTAATGACTAATCTCCTTCCAATCAATATATGTTTAATCAGGAGATGACCTAGGTCAGATAATATGCCTGCTGCAAATGTTGTTCTTCTTGCGGTGTGTTTCACTAAATGATAGCAAATCTGTTGAGAATTCCTGCCCTGAAAATCCCTTTCAAAACACTTTTATTGAAGGACAGAATATGTGTCTGATTGTGAATGGCTGCCTCCCTATTCCTTACTGCCTCGCTGTTTGCAAGACCCATGCTATATTTATCCATGAAGGTTTCCGCTTCTCAAGCTGCTGCTAATTTAAGTTTGAAAGAACTTCCTTTGGTATTAAGCAATTATTAATAGGTTGGTTAGATTTAAATAGTTCATCCTATATCTCAGACCTGGCCTAATTCTTGTTTATTTTAATTTCTGTTATCTTTCCTGTTTCTAAAAAATGCAAATCTCCATATATCATTTAAATCTGTGCTAAAAACTTGGTATTGCTATATCTGTCAATTCTACGGGTTTTTTTTTCCCCAACATCTGTCTATGTATCTCTACATGCATGCAGACTCCAGAAAGGACAAGGGGTCTTGCTGAAGCAGTGAGTTGGTGGGCCTCTTTTTCAGTTAGTATTTGGGAACAGGAAACAAGCTTCTTTCACGGTCATTTCAGACATTTGATATCCACTTAGACTGCAAAATTGAAAAGCCTCGTGGACTTTTCTGCTTGTTTTGTGAAGAGTTTTGTCAAGGCTATCCATCTGTGTGTCTTTTCATTGTGGTCAGCAGCTAACATTTAGCTCCAACAGCACTGCCACCAGTGGTACTGTCTCGGAGAAGAAATGCCAAAGCAGCACCAGTGCCCGCTCCCTATAGTTGAATCTACCCCAACCCAAAAAGTCACGGGTGGGAAAGGGGGTTGTCAAGTTGAACAAATCTGCCCACTAAGAAAGGATGTGCTGTCTTTGGTGGGTGGTCAGGCCTTTAGTTGTGATGCCTGGTGCTTGATGAGCTCAATGCCTCTCTGGTGAGGGAGAGGACAGGGGATCATCTCTGCCAGCCAGGGCTGAGGAGTGCCTCCATGCTGCCTCTAATTGTAGTCCTGCTGCTGAGGAGCCCAGGAATGAGAAAGCAAACTGTTGCACTAAGCTGCTGTGCTGGGGGAGGGAATACAGGGAGTTTTTTCATGTGGAAGCCCGTCCAACAAACCCCCTAAATATACCCATGTGTGGCAATAGCTCTCATCCTGACCCTGGCTATTTGTTCCTTTCTTGCTTAGTTTTTGCAGATCAATTTGCTGCCTTTTTTTCCTCCCTGTAATATTCTGGGCTTGAGGGAGCATAGGAAATGACATAACCTATCAAATAAAATGATAGGGAGCAGTTCTTGAATGCTCGATCATTCCTGTCATGTTGTTTGCCTACTCTTTTTGTGTTGTAAATGCTCAGTAAGACCTTTGATCCCTAAACTGGTCGCATTAAATTCATTCCTCCAGGTGAGGCCCTGCTGTGCATTCAGTGAGGCTACTGTATCTGTGGGAAAGAATCAAGGGACACAGGCTGCTCTGTCCAGTTGAACCTGGGAGGATAGCTGTGCTCTGGAAATTAATCTTCTGCGTCTCTGCCTCGGCGGTGCCTCTGCAGAGGGAGTGGCGTTGCTGTGCAGGCTGGCTGGTGCAGCTGAATGCAGCTTTGCCTTGCTGTGTTTGCCTAGCTGGGCGGATGCTGGGAGACAAGGGGAAAGTGGATAGGAGCTCAGGCTGGTTGGCCTGTTGCCTTGCTGGAACCCAGGAGTCGTCCCGCAGCAAAAGTGGACAAAACCTGTGCTGTGCTTTTTGTGCTGAAAAGGAAGGGTGTGATGGTCACTGCCAGCACTTCCTGGCTGTTTCCTCGCTGGATGTAGCGCTCGGCTGGAGGAGGAAGTGAAGAATCAGGGTGGTGATACACACACGTATGGTGTGAACTTCCTGTAGTGTAAGAAAGGATGCTGTTATCTCCCATAAAGCCTCCCACAAACCCTGTAGGAACAATTGCAGCCACTCTTGACATGAGTAACGTTGAGCAACGGCTTAGCAGACTCCACAGTGAATAGCTGCATTGTGAAGGGTTTGGCTCACTTCTGTTCTCACTTGTGTTGCAGAAAGAAGGATCTCAAGGTAAATGAAAATAAATAGATTCAGTAATATAATAAACCAGGCAATGGCAAAGAAGTGTGAAGCAACGATCAGAACTCTGTGCAGGGACCAAAAATTTGCTTTCACAGAAACATGCCCATTTTTGGGTTGGTTTATTTGTGTAGTTAACTTTATAGTACAGAAAAACACAAAGTGCTGTTTTAGTGAAGAAAAAAAACCCTCAAAAGAAAAAGTTTCTATCATACCTATGATTTTACCTAAAAATAAATGTGTTAGTTATGGTAATTTTTTATTGTCAAAATTCCCCTGATTTATGAATAATACTTAGATGATCTGTCCTGGTGATAACGTAATATTCTCGTCCCTTTTGAGAGAAAGCAGCTGGAGAAGTATTTCCTTACTCTGTGCAGAAACTGGCACTCTTGCTGCCTTTGATTCATTTACAAGCTCAACTCTTCCAAGTGGCCTTTCTTTGGTCATGCCTGTAATTCCTTTTCTTGGGAAGAAAGACGTAAGACAACCTGCCTACATCAGGAAGCAGCATGGGCTGGTGATATGAGAGCATAATGCGTAATCACTGTTAATGGGATGGCCAGATTCCCAAGCTCCTTCCCTGGCAAATGTGTGCTGGAAAAATTGCTGCGTAACATAACTCCAATCAGCATCTTTGATTTATTTTGTTACTTCACAGATATAGACTGACAGGTATGACCCTCCTTCTCCAACAGCCACCCAGACCTGAGTCCTGTTTTGTTTCCTAGAGAACTATAGCCTCAACGTTTTAGTCTCTCTCTTGATTCAGGTTCAAGTTTAGGAAGATATAATTTAAGATATACAGGGGAACTTCCTAGTGAATAGCTTGACCACTCCTCCTCTATTGTCTTTCAGATTCAGTCTCACCTTTGACATTGCTTTATTTCTTATTTCTTGCTTTTCCTCTTGAGGGAGGATGCAACATTTGTGCTGTCAGACAAGATAACAGTTAACAGGAGACTTAAGATGCATGTGCTCCTTTTTAAAACAATTTAAAAGATGTATCACTCTCATGTTCTGTAGCACCCAATGTTTTGCAGTAAGTTAATTAAACTAATGGTTTAGTAGTGTGGAGGTTGCTAAATACTTTATTGTGCCTACCTGTGGTCTCCCTTACTGTCTTCCCAAAGAATAAGCTGAAACATAAAGATGAACTTTAGGTTCATGTGGTTTTGTCAAAATGAAAAAGAAAAAGAAAAAGAAAAAAGAAAAATCTTTAGAAAGAGAATATATTTTTCAAGCTTAAGTAATGTGCAGTGTCGCTATATTTATATAAGTAACTTCTCTAAGTTATATTTTACCACTTATTTACATCAATGTACTCCTAAAATTAAAAAAGAAATTGGTACTTTAATTCAGGATCTGTTCTTGCCTAGCATTATGACTTCAGCTGTGTAAACTGTCATTTTCTATTAAACAAGTTAACCTTTATCTATTCCAGTTACAGAAAGCCTAGCTTATACAGATGAGTTTGAAATTTTTCTGTAATCATTGCATAGTAATTACCTTGGTGGCAACCTGGAGGATAAGAGATATATTTTATTCCCCTAAGAGTTGCATAAAGTAGTGATTAAAGCTAACATATACCAGGAGGACACAGCCTTTCTGTGTCAAGCTTTTTATAAGAAGAGATTATAACCACCCCCACAATTTAACTGCTGAAACACACTTACAATGTATTTGATTATTCATATGCAATACGTTTATGTGCTTCTTATGGGCAATAAAATCAGTAATTGAAAATACAACCATCCATTACAGGAGACACAAAATGTTACAACTATGTGCTTAAATTCTGTGATGCCACTTGATGAGTAGGTAAGTCACATAGAATGATGGGTCCTTGTATGCTTGTGTGCACTCACCTTCAGGTGCCATTAAGGAATTCAGTGCATCTGCTCTAATTCAGGCACTTCATGCTAACAGTTATTCTGATCTTAAGAGTCATACTGTTAACATAAAAGAAAAAACTTGTAAGAAAATTCCAAGACTTAGCTGGTAACTTGCTGAACACTGAAGACCCAAGCTCTACTCTGAGACAGTCACTGTTCTCTAAATAGAAGTTCGCTCCTTGTGCAGTAGATACAGTGCCATCCCTTTACTCCTCCTGTAGCCTGCCTTGAGCTGCAGTAGGTACCCTTAATTTGGACAAGGCCAAATAGTGGTTTTGCTACTTGATAAACTTCTGATAAGATTGTAAGAACTAAGGGATGATGATTATTGTTTAGCCATGTGACAAAATGAACCAAGAATTACAATGATAGTACAGCGGTTACCACAGTTTCCCTCCATCTAAGCTGAGCCAGTATTATCTATAAGGACATTTTACTGTGTGAGAGGTATAATAGCCAGAAAGGGGAAATGTGTTCACATCAGCCTAAATCCTGCTATTCTGACCAAATTCTGCCCAACATTACAGTCCTAGAATGGGCCAAGTGCCTGGACAAGCCAAAGTCTCTTCTTCTGAAGTCCAGGGCTGCGACCTGCTATTTTTCTTTTCTCCTCACGGGACCCTAAGCTCCACAATGCCATGGTCACCATAGCCAAGACTGTCTCTGACCTTCACATCTCAACCCAGTTCCTCCTTGTTTGTAAGGATGAGGTCCACCAGAGTGTCTCCTCTCATCGGCTTCTTATCACCTGTGTCAGGAAGCTATCTTTCATACTCTCCAGAAACCTCCTGGATTGTTTGTTCCCTGCTGTGTTGCCCTTCCAGTAAATATCAGGGTGGTTCAAGTCTTTCCCCCATGAGGGCCAGGACCTATGAATATGAGACTTCCAGTTATTTCCAAAGGCCTCATGTACTTCTCATTGTTCAGACAGTCTGTATCAGACAAGCACCACAATATTGCCTATGTTGGTTTGCCTTCCCACCTTGTCCTGTAAGCTCTTAGCTGGGTCACTGTGCAGCTGTTTCTCCTCCATAAAGAGCAGCTTCCTCTCCTTACCAGCCCACCCTATCCTTCCTAATGAGTGATCCCAATGAGATTATGGCCCTGCAACTGTATGCAGACCTCTAATTCCTTCTGTTTATTCCTCCCACTGTGTGTGTCAGTGGGCAGGCACTTCAGAGAGGCATCCAGTTACCTAGAAGAGGCATGGGATCCATAATGGTGCCCTGTCAGCACAACTTTTGTCCGTATGCATTCCCTTGGCATGGGCCCTCTGCAGCCCTACTTTGTTGGTTTTGATGTCTCTCATTTCTCCACTTCACCCAACAAGAACAGATGTTAATATAGTACTAGCATTCCAAATTATTATTGTTATTTTTTTAAATACAGAAAGCAGGAATGTGTTATTGGACAATTTGTTGTTAAGAAGCTATAGCTTTTACTAGAGCACACTTTGCTGTGGTGTGGGAAGGGTGACTGTAATTGTTGGAGAGCCTTGGTGTGCAAGTAGTTTTTGCTGAGAACAGTTGACTTCAATCTTAAAGAGCAATTAACTTTACTCCCCCCTACCCCATATCAGTATGCAAAGCAATCTACTCATCCATAAATGAAATACATTTAGAAACATATTTTTTAATTTATTCTAGGTTTCATAAGTGAGTTTTGCCAACACATTCAGAGTTTATGCATGCAAATATGTAAGGTGTTTTAAAATTATGTTTCCCCATACTGTTTTAAATTATTTTAATTCTCATTATGAAAGATGGTACTTGTTTCTCAGCTTTGCTGTTTCACAATGTGGTTATCAGCCTGACATCTTTTTGCCAGTTTGCCCCTGTAGTCACTTTGTAGTTTGAACATTTCTGAGATTTATCAGCGTACCATCACAAATGAATCTATGTGACTGGAATATACCAGCACTGGCAATACTTGAACCTTTCAGCCTTGGAACCACAGTTTCTTCTTTAAAATAATTCTTACTTTACCTGGAGACATGATAGCCACTATAAAACATCTAGCACTGCAGCAAAGACTGTGGAATTTTGTGTTTACCACAAATATTTCTGGAATTTAGTCTTTATCAAAGACATTGTTACTTCTAGGCTTGTTTATGGCTTGGCAGAGCATATTGTGAAACTATATAGCACAGGGAGAACTTTCTTTAGCTTTCTTGGTGAGTCATCCTTTCTTTTGAAGGACACGTATCCCTTGATCTGTTTCAGTGCAGGAAGGAAAGGCTTTATGCATTGGTTATAGATGCTCTTTTTCATTTATCTTATGCTTTTTTTCCCCATTGATTTTAAGAATTCAAATGACCAAAAGAACACATTTTACTGCCAGAAAGAGGCAACACTAATTAGTTAGTGCTTATTTTCATTCATATCACCTGGATAAATGTCCCTTCAGCTCCTTCCCCTGCCACATGCTTTTTATGTGATCTTAACCTGCCTATGTTTTAGTTCCTTCTGTACAGAAATATGCAAAGCTAAACATCCTTAGCTCCCATGACTCTCCAGGGTAAAAAACCAAAGGATCTTCCAGTCTCTTGAATGCTGCTCCTACATCATAGGCAACCTTCAGGCAGCATACCAGCCTGTGGATGACAGCACTGCCTGATGCTTAAAGCTGCCTGGTCTTTTGTGCTTTAGAGATGCCCTATAGCTGTACCTGGGGCTGTACAAATTCAGCTCACCATCTGTGCAATCAGCACATTTGGTCAGGAAAGACAGCCTCAAGGTATCCCCAGTAGTCGTACTCGATTGTGTTAATACAGTGGACAATGCAACAACACTTCAGATATGTTCACATTGGCCTTCTAGAAATATCATGTAAAAGAATAGTTAGTTTAAAAATGTCTGTGAGACATCAGGAGAGTTGTTTCGTGGCTTTTATAAGCAAGAAGCAAACAAAACTCAAAGTTTTCGTTCTTTTTAAAGGACTTGTTCCATATCCCATATCATTAGTTCAAGCATGGAGAACAATTCATAACCCATTTTCACTGGAGTGTGGCTCCATATGTATTAATTTGTTTGGTTAGTAAACAAGAAAGGGCAGTTTTCCAAGGAAGGAAAGATTAAGTTTCCAGGACCAGGGTAACTGCTTCTCTGTATCTTTGAATTCCCTTTTGGACACTCATTAGGGGATTTAGGAATTTTTTTCTTCTTTTGTCAAGGTTGAGGGTATATGAATGAATGAGAACTAAAGCCACTGAGGTCATGAGGGAATATTTCTTTCAGTTAGTGTGACAGTGCTCCCCAGTGGGTATGTATACATGAAAATATTTGATAGGAGTAAAATATATTCAGGGTGGAGTTGACTTCCAAGTGAAGCAGTGCAGGTCTGTGAGATGAGGATTCTTGTTCTGCTCTGACAGTGCTTTGACACAAATGCTCAAGACCTGTGTAAAATCACAGCCCCACCTCCTTGTAGGCTTGGAGCAAAAAATACCTTAGCAGATCAAGGCTCCTTTTCTCCTCATCCTGCACAGCACACCTCACCTTAGGGTGTAGCTTTTTCTCCAAGTAGTCACTGTCATCTTCCCTGTGTGTGAACATAAGTGATGAAGCCAGTGGTTAGTTTATATCCGTGAACTCAGATCTCCTTAGCTGGCTGAGTGCTAAATAGCAGTGTGGGTTTGTGTGTTTCAACCTTTTGCAATCACTTGAGGACGTGCAGCCAGGATGTGCAAAGCAGTAACAAGTGACCCTCAGTGTGCACAGAAGAGTAACAGAAGACACAGTAGGTATTTATTGGATCTTTCCTGAAGCAATAATCAAGTCTAACAACCAAAAAAACACCCAGAGGAGTGTTGTCTCATGAGTGGTTGAAAAATTATTACATTTTTCCTCTTTCTCACAGGTCACACTTAGACATATACAAAAGGTGACTCAGTGAACATCTATTTAAGAACAGTTGGAGTGGTAATTATAGGTAAATTTTGAAATGCAGTGCTTGGTATGGCAGTGTGAACTAAAGGATGGCTCCACTGTATTTAGCTTCTTTCTTATTATGCAAATATAGGGGAAGCTTTTGTTGTTTGTGTGTTGTCTTTTATTCTAAAAGGATTGGCAAACATCTGATATCTCTTAAAAGAAAATGGTTTGTTGAAGTGGATCTGCTTTTAGTGGCTATTAGGTCAAGTTAATTAACAGTACACGCTAACACCCCAAGATGGTAATTGATGAATATCATGAGCACCTTTAATAACAAGTTAAGGAACAAATATTCCTCCCCTTCTCATGGGTGATTTGGAAGTTTTTAATAATTGCCGTGGAGACTTTTTGTTTCTACCTGACTCATACTGTGGATCTGGGCATCCATTTGAACAAAGGAAGAAAAAAAAGGAAGCACACCAATGACTTGGTCAGTCCTCTGAAGGACACCTCAGCATTTGGAAATTTCTCTGTGTCAGCCTTTGGCAAGAACACGTGTAGCACATAAAGCAACCCGGAGTATATCAGCCTTATTCTGCAAGATCAAGTTACTTTTAAATTTTAAGTGCTGAGGTGTCCCACAGCCTCTCACCTCCATGGTACACAAAGGTATGGTGACTTTTCTTTTGTTCTGGTCAAGCGCAAATATTTGCACATGGGAAAATGTTTTAGCTCTGCAGACCAATACATCAGCCATCTGCCTAGAAAAGCCAACGCCTTTCTGTGCTGAGACGGATACATAGGGGAGGATCCTGTTCTGTCAGTTCTCAGATTCCTGTGCCTCACCTCACTGACGTTAAGTCCACGTTTGTTTGACTACCCTTGGTCTGATTACAACAGATAAGTCCAGACAGTAAAGCAGGCATGGATATGTGAACAAGTGGGAATAAAGTTTGCTTCCCAGAATATGTCGTGCTTGTAGCAAAGGTAGAATTCAGAGAAGTCTTTTGTACAACACAGGCTTCCACAGCTATAGTAAACTCACGTAAATACCAGCATCCGTACATGTAGTATACAGGCTATGAGTACCGTAAAAACACACAGTCTACACAGGTAGGCTTCCTCAGCTAAGCCCTGGGACCTTACATAGTGACTGAATTTATTCTGTAAAACAACTGCTGCTCTCACATTCACATTTTTAGTCTTTTGTTCTCTTCCTTCAGCTCTAACCTAAACAGAGGAGGTCAAATAAACCTGGTTGCTATAGTTCCGGTGAACCAAGGAACAAAAAGCAGTTTCCCACTCTTTCTTAAGAAAGCGAAGTAAAGAGTGTGAATAAAAATATTGTGTAAAGTTGTGTGGTACACAGGCAGACAAGAAAGAAAGAAAAGAGGAAGTAGTGACTCATGCCATTAGTTTCAGAGGTTAAAAAAACCCCTAAGGAATAATGTTGTGCCTGCTATTGCACAGGCTTTGGACTTACTATCTCGCTCCAGAGGAATGAGACTTTAATCTGAGATCTGCCTTTCTTTTCTATCAGGAGAGATATTACCTGGCAAAATATTCTTTGAAGAGGAGAAAGCAGAAATAAAACTGTAAAATTAAGGATGAATGTGGAACTAAGCTGAGAATGGAAAATATGTGCGCAACATACAGGATGTTTTTTACCTGAATATCTAGCTCCACCAAAAGGACTGTATCTGAATCTTTAAGAATGTCAAAGATTTTTCTCAAGGCTATGGCTAAGAACAGATTCTAGCTGGGTACTTATGGGAATTTGAGTAGGGAAAGAAAAGGGGGAAATCCACTTTAGGCATTTTGCAAAGAAATCTCATCTGACAGAGAGGAATTCATGTGCCTATGCCATTTCTGGGAAGTGGCTACTTTCTGCTTGAATGAGTGGTTTGACAAAGCTGCCAAAAACTTCTGCAGTGGAAAATAATGTTCTAGACTACAGATGCAACCAGTGTCCATAATACCACTGGAAATTAATCCAGATTTTCTTCAAATGTTAAAATAACACACATTGCAGTGTAGATGGCTAACTTTTATTTGAGAATTAAAACAGTGATCATTGCATTGTTCTGAGAATGTTGTTATTTATAATATATTATTTTATTTAAATAAAATAGTTTGTTTCCCATCTTCTGACTCAATATCAGTTGCCCAAATAAGAACAGCAGACTTCTCAGCCCAGGGCTTCCGTTGCTTTTTGCGTCCACAGTCCCAATATGTGATAATTCTAGCATTTATTTTCTCTTACAGCACCAGGACCAGACCATAGAGTTTAGGGTTCATGAGCCCATGTGAGTTCTGGTTCAGTGGTCCTGAATCACAAATCTTTTGTCATCCCAGCTTTGTGAATTCTCAACAGCCATCTCTTTGCTTATGAATAGATCCATAAAAAGGAAAAGCTTTACACTAATTTTGTAGGGGGAAGGGAATAAACCCAGTCTTGCTAGAGACAAGCCTGGAGGTGACATGCCAGTATTTCAAGGATGGTGTGCTAACAAGATCCTTCAGTTTGCCATCTCAGTGGAGGTTAGGGATGAAGTTCCATGCAGCAGCAAAGACTTGAGGGTTATTGATGTGTTAAGAAACCATGGAAGTACCTGAGAACAGTCATATAGGAATTAGGGCTTCTTCCCCAAAACATAGTGTCAGGATCATTAGCCCAGATGAAGTCCATCTACACCAGTGCACAAAACACGGGCAACAAAGGAGCAGCTGGAAGCCACTGTGCAGCAGGAAAACTGATAGAGTTGCCATCACTGAAACATGGTGGGATGACTCACCCAACTAGAGTGCTGCAATAGATGGCCATAAACTCTTCAGAAAAGATAGACAAAGAAGGAGGGAGGGGTGGGGGGTAGCCCTGGATGTTAGGGAGTGTAATGATTGTCTAGGGCTTGACGATAGTGATGATAGGGGTGAGTGTTTATAGTACGAATCAGGGGGAAAGCCAACGAGACAGGTATTGTGGTGGGAGTCTGTTAAAAACCATCCAACCAGGATGAAGAGACAGATGAAATATTCTATAAGCAGCTGGGAGAAGTCTCACAGTTGCTAACTCTTGTTCTCATGGGGAACTTTAATTTACTTTCAGCTGAAAATACAGGATAGTGGAGAGAAAATAATTGGAAGGCCCCTTGCTACAAGAAAGATGTTGAGGTATTGGAGTGTGTTCAAAGAAGAGCAAAAAAGCTGGTGAAGAGTCTAGAGCACAAGTCTTATGAGAAGCAGTTGAGGGAACGGAGGTTGTTTAGCCGGGAGAAAAGAAGGCTGTGGGGAGACCTTATTGCTCTCTACAACTCCCTGATTGGAGGCTGTAGCCAGGTGGGGGTTGGTCTCTTCTCCCGAGTAACAAGTGATAAGACAAGAGGAAATGGCCTCAAGTTGCCCCAGGGGAAGTTTAGATTGGGTATTGGGAAAAAATTCTTCACTGCAAGGGTTGTCAGTCATTGGAATGGGCAGCTCAGGGAAGTGGTTGGATCACTGTCCCTGGGAATTTTTAAAAGAAGTGCAAATGCAGTACTTAGAGATGTGGTTTAGTAGTGGACTTGGCAATGCTAGTTTAATGAGTGGATTTGATCTTAAAAGTCTTTTCCAACCCAAATAATTCTATGACTCTGTGATTCTAAGTGACCCAAATGTAATCCCTAAGCATGCAAATGTTTCTGTAAAATACTAGTCAACATATAACTTTCAAATCGAGCAAGTCGACATCTGTCTGCTCATAGTTGAGTAGGACATAGGATATATGCAGGAGTTCAGTGTTTCTTTAAGGGCCAAGATGTATTTTATTTGAGTATCTTGTCTTTTAACTTGATACCTGACCTGCTGCATCATAGTTGCTGAGGGAAGCATGATACTATCCATTTTAATGCACCAGCCAAAGTAAATACATCCAAGTGTGTATCTAATTAGCAATTATTATCTGTAGTGGAGAATGACTAAACTTGATTTTGATTGAGTGGTGGTAGCCAACCTATGCTATCCCCAGAGAAACCAGAGCAAAGGTTACACATCAGGACTTCTCAGTCCAGTAGATTCACTGAGAGGGAACCACAGGCTTGAGACATGGGATAAATTTGGTAATCTTAGAGTGACTACAGTGTGTTTTTGTATCTAGGAATAGTTCTTAGCTGTTCACTTGCTATGAGAGCCACTCTCATCTCTATCAACCTGAGAGTTAAAATTGTAAAAGTAAAGCAAGACGCTGTTGCTGCGAATTCTGTCACCTTTGTAATTTTTCTTCAGTTAGTTAAACAAACGTCTTATTTTTTACCCACTGAAAGTAATGGCTTGTGTTTTTAGCTGATAATTCTCTAAAAGCATTTAAATTATAATTCCAGCTAAATAATCCTGCTGAGTTGGGACTGCTACCTTCACATAATGGTTGAGGTTTTAGGAGGTCACTTGGTCCAAGCCCCTGCTCAAGCAGGGCCACCTAGAGCAGGTTCCCTATGACCATGTCCAGACAGCTTTAGAATATCTCCAAGGAGGGAGACTCCGTAACCTCTCTGGGCAATGTGTGCTTGGTCATCATCACAGTTAAAATGTGTTTCCTGATGTTCAGGAGGAACCTTCTGTGTCTTGGTTTGTGCCCACTGCCTCTGGTCCTGCTGCTGGGCACCATTGAGAAGAGCTTGGTTCCATCCTTTTTTCATCCTCCCTTCAGGTATTTATATACATTAATAAGATCCATCAACACCCGCCCCCCAAGATTTCATTTACAGTGCTGTGACATCAGACTGTGTCTGTGGCTTCCCTCTCTTTGGTATAGAAACAGTTAACATTTCCGTGTGAGGAGTGACAGCAATCACCACAGGACATCACCCCTCGATTTTGGCTGTATATCTGTGCATGTATCTCCTTAACAGGAAAGAAGTGAAATGTTCATCCACTGTATAATCCCTGAGGAGCCCTCAGCATATTTATTTTAGCATTTGTATGTGTAAGGACATTCTACTTTTACTTGAACGGGTAATGGAATATCTAGACTGACCAGGGTGATGCATGAGAGGAGTTTTTTATGACTGTCATCTTAGCAATTAATGGTATAGTAGTTCCAGCAAGGAAACAAGAGTACCATGAACAACAACGTAGTTATTAAACTTGAAGAGGTAATAGCAGGTTCGTTTTGCAGCTGCTTTCCCAATCTGAAATGGAAAGCTTTTGTTTCAAACTGGAATGAAAGCATATCCATACAAATACTTCCACGAATACATCCTTCCCTCATTTATTCATCCAGAGCCTGAAACCGGTCTTCTGAAAGTTAAATAGGTGAGGCAGGCACTGGCTGGTAATGTAGCTATCCCACATTTGATTTCCTGTCTGAGTTTAGAGCAGAGGTTATTTCAAGATAATGTCTCTCATGATCTCAACTGTTGCTGAAAATGATTGTATGGAGGACAAAGAAATTCCCTGCAATACAACAGCAAAGACCCATCACTTTCCACCTACTCTTCTTGGTAATATGTTGAATCTATCACACTTCCCAAAGTTATTTTCTGCTGTGCGTCTCTCCAAAGTAAATCTTCTCTAGACCCTTCTTTGAAAGTGCTGCCATGGCTATCCTGCTATCCTAAGTCATCTCTGTCAGCTAGCTCGCATCCTGTTCTCCTCCTGAATATCTCCGGCATGCTCCCCCACAGTCTCAAAAATGTTGCCAAATCTGGAATAGGTACTGACATAAATTTGTAGAGCTAAACACAACTCAAAGAAATCTGATTACCAGTTTAATTTTGTTTCTAGCATTTTCCCACAGGTTAAAAAGTAATTTGACTGTTTATTAAGGCAATATACTCTTAATGACTGACAAAAGGAAATTTTTCTCTGAGTGTACAAGTCATTTAATCATCACTCTCTTGAAATATATGCTTATATCCAAATTGTCCATAACTGTGAAGACATAGGTGCAATGGAACTCATTCATAACAAATTAGTACAAGGTATTGTGAATTAGCAATGCTGTCTTGCAAAGGTCTTTCCTTCATCTTTTACATGAGCATACAGTCAGCAGGTAGCACAAACAGGTGTCACTTGTGCATTGTGCATAGCACAGTAGAGAATAGCACAGCACAGCACAACATACATGCTCTCACTGCAAGTGAATTGCTCTGTCTCGCTCTAAGGAAAAAGCACATTGCTGGGATAATAAACTATTTAAATTGATTTCAGCTTTTAACTCAAAGCAGGCATATGCCTCTGCATACAGTGATCATGGAGAAATTTTGTGAAGACTATATGTACAGATCCCCTCACTAAGCTGCCACCATGATGTCTGGGTTGGGATACTACAAAAAAAGAGAATGACCTGGGAAGAGGTTCACATGACTTGAGTGCTATTTAAATGAAAAGAGCTAGGAAAAGCCTGCTCATTTTTCCCATACCAGATTTTACAAGCATCACTTAGCCTCAGGAGTGGAGTTCTGGGACTATCTCCTTCCATCCTTCTTGCTTCATTCTATCTGTTGCTATTTGATGATTATCACTTCATCTGGACCTCAGTGTGAAACGTCTGTTCTGTTTACAGCTACCAAAATGATAGCTAATTATACAAAAGCCATGCCCAGATCACTGACTTTTTTCTATATAAACTATTCCTAAATCTATAGGAAGAGCCTTCCTGTCTGATTTTCCAGCAAAATTTCTTTTTCTTTAATGAGAAATAAGTGCATAAAATTGAGTTACACTAGTGACTTACAAGCTTCTTACAGTAAAAATAAAAATTAAATGCTGAGATACAGCTATAAACTTGTATAAAAAATTGCAAATAGACATCAAAAAGATTGGTTATAACTCTTGGGCAGAAGTTGTAGCTGACAAAGTCACAGATGGATTGATGAAATGCAATTTAATGTTGCCACACCTTGAACCATCACTTTCAGTTATTCAGATAACTAGTTTCAAAGTGCTTAATAGATTTACCCTTTTGTTTTCCAAATGGGCACAACAGTCTTGCTATGCTTGTTCTTCAAATTGTACACATAAATTTCTTATGAAATCTTATATACCAAAGCTGCTTGGTAACAGTTCAAAATGCTAGTAGAGGCAAAGAGATTAACTAAAATATTTTAAAATGCTGTGTTTCCTAGTGCAGCTTCACCTCGTAGAGGCTATGGCGATTTCACTGTTGCTGGTTACAGTTCTGTCTGAATGAGGCGTAGTGCTTTCTTCATGTTCTCTATTACTGAAAGAAAAATAAATAAGAGCTTTAAAAATGTACTTAAAGTGCATTTGTACAATTAGAAACCCCACCTAGCCTGATTAGTAAATTGTTCACTTTGGAATTAATTTATGGTTACACATTATAGTTTAGAGCTTTCAATTGTGAAAATTCTGGCATTGATATGAAGGCAGGAGGTAAAAATTTTCATGAATCAAAATTTTGAACTTAAAGGGATTTGACAAGGCTCCTTTCAACACCCTTATTTCTCAACAGCAAGTCTGGTAATCAGATGTGATGTGCATATTTGTGGTGAGATACTGCAGTGGTATCAGATAGATGGTACAGACTAAAGAGTAGTTCAACCTGAAAAATCACATTCCTTTTTGAAATATGGGTGTTAGGTGGTACCCAGGTAACCAACCACCAGCATTTCTTGACCTATTCCCTCCCACCACTAGCTGTTTACATTGTGCAGCGGGATCCTTCTGAGCGTAGTGACTTTCACCATTCTCCAGTAAACTGCTCAGATCTTGATCCTGAAAGTTCTCACCCATGATCTTTCAATTTGTCTTACCTGAGTAGTCCCAATAAATTCAGTGGGACAATAGCTTTGCTTGTTTTGCTAGAACAAGTTAGACTTTTATAATTTATTGCAAATGTTCACAAATAGTGAACCCAATACCTTGAGATATTAATGGATTCTGAAGCACAAATGAGTGGGGCAGGGTGTATCTGGCTGCTGACAACATGAAATGCAAAGTAACACAAGAAAAGGGGCACTTACAGAATGGTATGTCTTGTGGTTCGTAAGTGTAAAGCCGGTTGGAGTATCTTCCTGTGATATCAGCTCTTACCGTGAGAGACGGGTCTGAAAAGGTAATTGTATGAAACACTGTTTTCCAGTCCCACAACAGCTGAGGGCCATGTCCGTGGCACTACTTTGACAGCCCTCTTTCTGAGGTGTTCTGATTTCATCAGTGAGGCAATTACAAGGCCGTTACGCTCTGTTCTTTACTTGGAGAAATCCTGAACAAAAGCTAATGCTCATTTTATATCATTCAGATATTTCTAAGTGATAGATTACATGTGCATTTCATCCATATTTAAAGAAAAATATCCTGTTTTACAAGTTCTGGGGTTACATCAGAAGAGGCCGATTTGACTGACTGCATAGTGAGGGTTACAAGTACCTACTGCAATATCAACGTGACCTACCTGGAGCCCTCAGAACGAAAATCTTGTGATTCTTGATGTTTCCACTAATTGTGGACATCTTTTCTCCCAGTTTTTTTTGGATGCCACCACAGAGCCTAGTCACTCCAGGCTACCTGTGCAGTCAGTGAAAAGGAACAGGCACTCTGAGGAATGATTAATTCAATCTGTTCCAAAGTCTGCTTTATGGTGGGATATATCATTCCTTAGATGCTACTGACTATTGACTGGCTCTGTGGTAATGCCCACACTGTAGACATCTACATTCAGTCAGATATTTAATTATTTTCAGTAAAAATTGTTTTATTACAACACTAGTAAGAAGCACAGAGAGCAAGAGACCAGATGCCAACAGATATTTAAGCATCTTGCCCCCAAGCACAACATAGGTACCTTCCAGAACACATCTGTAACCTGAGGAAATTCACAAAGGTCACAGCCTCTGACAGAAGGAGAACTGAACTGTGACAGAGGGAGATCTGTCAAGTTCCAGATTAGTGCCACGGTGATGATAAATTCTAAGATATTTTCTTTTTGCAAAATTAATTATTTTGATGTCTCCAAAGAAGCACACTGGCAGAGATTCAGATAACACAACTCTGAAGATACATAATTATTGTACATACCTATGAACATGATTCGAGGCACATATTGTCCATCAGGTGACAGGTTTTTATCTGTGGTTTCATGCTGGCAGAGGAATTAAAGTTACTTATTAAAAAATTTCTGTAAATTTTGCTGATGTAGTATCATCTCTGAATAGTCTTGTACCAGAAGGCAAAACCAAAAATGATCCTAAACATGCACAAATGCCCATACTTACATTCAACTGAAATGCCAGAGCTATTTAGCCAGAATGACATAAAGAAAGAGGAAACACAGGCCAAAAAAAGATACCACTCAGAGCACCCAAACCCTTCATACCATGAGATTCAGCATAACGAAGTTATTTTGGGCCATTTCCTGTACCTCTTCGTTTTCTGCAAAAGCTTTCTTCAGTGCTAGAAAAGACATGATCATTTTGAAGTCCATCTCAAACACTGCCTTTCCTTCTGTATTTAGGACCACGTTGTTCAGAGACTGGCTACATTGTTCCTGCCTCTGGTGATTCACATTCCCAAGGAGACACTTACAGGCTCTATCACTGCTTTATGTTTTTTTGACCCATGTCAGTACAACCTCCTAGCTTCCAAAAATGGAAGCTCTCTTCTGTTATTTATGAAGCCTGTTGTCTCAATGGACACCATGTCTCAGCTTGACAAAAGTGCATTATTCTCAGAAAATTCTTATTAGATCAATTTCAGCAGCCCTGTCCTCATCTCCTTCTTTAGTTACCAGTTCAGGAGAGCCAAACAATATTAAATCTGTTCAGTGAGTCAGCAGCAAATCTGGGTCTCTTAATTTAAACTGACGAGTGCTGCAGTAGGGATAGCAGAACAGCAGCACTGAGTATTTTTTCATGTTCTTTGTTGAGTAGCTTCATAGTGGAGTTTTTGTAAATAACAGTAATAAATTCTTAGCTTTTTCAAATACATTTTCATTTACCTATTTCTTTAAATAATTTTCAGTAAGTTCAAGGTAAATACACAGACAGGTGAAGTTTCTTACAGAAATATTCACAAAAAAATTAGCATTCAAAAAGTTACCTTGGCAGTATTGACAGTCTTCCAAATGATGAATTACCATCAGTGGCTTGTTACTTTGTTAATAGTAATAAAACATGTAGTTAGATCATTGGATAAGTATGCAAACAGGTGATTTTACTATCAGATTGGAAAAGGCATATTACATTTAATTTCATGTTAACTCAAATTGAAACCATACAGACATTCTGTAAAGAATGACAGACATTTTCAAGCAAGGAAAAAGAATGCAACTCCTATGTAAAAGAAATAAATAGAGAAATAGAGTTTCTATATCTAAATAGGTTTTCCTAAAGCAAGAGATTCTAGAAAAAGAAAAAACATAATTTCATTCCCAGTTAGTATATAATCAAACTGAAAAGGTTTTTAACATTGCTTAGGTGTGAAAATAAAAGTAATCGGTATAAACTGGAATAAAGGAATTTTTATAAAATCTAGTTTATTGACAAATACTTCCCATTACAACTTTAATGTTTTTTACACTTTCTTGAAGAAATACACAGTACATAATTTCTGTTATATGTTGGTATGTGTTTTCTCCTGTATTTTTCTGAACTACTCTTACTGTTCAGCAGGTTAAGTTACTAATGCTTGATCTGCTATCGCTGTCAAGATTGTTTGGTTCCCTGACATTTTCACATAAGGTAGACAAAATTAATTGTCTTGTATTTTAAAAATAAATTATCTTCAAATTAACAACAGGTCATGCTACTCTGTTATGATCTAAAATGAACTGCAAAAGAGATTTAAATAAGCATTGTTATGAATTCTCAGATGTATTTTCAGCTGAGTCCCAGGGAAGATTCAGGTCAGAACTTTCCTTTCTAGCAAGACAGTGATAAACTGTGAGGACATCATGCAGATATGCCGACTAATAAAGAGCTGGGGAAAACATCAGAGAAGGTAGATCACCATGCAAGAGAAAATGTATTTCATTTCCAGCTGTTGATTAAGGAAATAATCAGAAATACATTATATTAGAAAACCCAACAAGTGTATTTTTTAAAATTATAACATCTATTTATCGTTGCTTATTCAAATGATGACACTGCTGTTGTGACAGAGAAATGACAGGACTAAACTATTGGCCTATGATATTTCTTCAGAGTCATAAGACCCCTACGGTACCTTTATTTATAGACACAGAATCTGTTTATTTAACTGGGTGCTCTGCAGATCATCTGTCATGGTGTTTCTTTGTTCTGTTTCATTACAGTATACTTAGGCACGACTGATTAACTACTTTGTCTTTCAAACTACATTTTAACCTCTTACCTTTTTTTTGCTTGATAAAGCCCTTCTTCATAAGTTTGTACCCAGGTAATTTCATCTCCCCACCCTAGAAATAAAACAAAAAAATTAACTGGAGGCAAGGAAAGTAATTCATAACAAATTCCGTTTTATATATATTTAGCAATAGTTGTACCCAAATAGGATTTGGGTTTTTTAGTCAAAGGTTCCTAAAAATTATGGATATGCTAATCCTACATCTCATGATACATGCATTGGAACATCAAAAAATCCAGACAACCCAAATCCCCAAAACCCCTCAACTGGTTGCATATCCAGTTCAAATCCTTTGGCAAACCCATTAGATATCTTTCTAAATACTCAGAGGTCACTAAATCAGCACTCAAATCCATAATATACTTATATAATCTGCTCTTTATTCCATGTAACCCTGGGTATTAAAAAGAAAGTTAGCTTATAAGAGAGTGAAAAATAAAATATGACAGTTCAAATAAGATTTACTTTAATATGAATGTTGTTAGAACAGTCTTGGATTGCAACATTAACTCCTGAAGAATGAATTTCAATCCCAGGAGTTGCAAGTACTTCATTTAATTAAATAATTTAACAAAAGAATGGCTGTTAAATATAAGTCCCCACAGAAACAAAATCCTAATGAATCATCAGCTTCATAGCTCATCAGTGCTACACTAATCTCAAAAAGAAAGTTGTCCAGTTGATTACATGTCTTCAGATCTCTGAGTAGTAGATCCCTGCCTCCCAGGCAGTGTTGCTTCATTTGTGATGGCCCTTATGGGAATTGTGGAAGAGCTTCTGGATCTGGACCAGGTTAAGACTCTGTTTCTTCTGCACTGTTTAGACATGCTAATAGATCATCTCTTTTTTCAGGAGAGTGATTTCAATTACAAATCTGTCAGGTTGATGGTGGAATTCTGGCGTGTTGACCAGTATGGTCAGCCCTGGCTGAAGCTAGCTGCTGATGTTGGTAACTGCACAGAAGAGTCAGTGAGGGTCGCTTTGCAGCAGTATTTCCCTTTGTTCTGTGCAAATCAGGTGAAGGTAAAGCACTCAAGGCATCCCCAAAAGTCTGAAATCAGAATTAGAAAGCTGACACTTGCTTTCTGTGACTGGTTTGTTTGGGATTTTACTTGGTTTTTTTTTAATTGCCATAATCAAAGGGATTTTGTCATCTCATTATGCATTTAATTTAGTGGGAAAAATAAATCCTGGCCTAGGCAATACATATGTGATTGAGTATGACCTTTCTCCATGTATACCACTTACAAGAAATGATTTGCCATTTTTCTTGCATGATTTAGTCAAATGCTGCCTGGGCTCAGATGGGACCTCTGTGACAGGTAGAGCTTTCCCAGTGCTTTGTCTGGGAAGACCTCAGAGATGATCTGTGGGGTCTGCAGGCTTTGCACAGCTTGCAGAAGAGGTTACAGAGGAAGTTGCAGATTTTTTTGCGGTAAATAGTCCTGAGAAGGAAGATGGAGACTAGGAAAATGCCTCGGTAAGCTATTTATTTATTCTAAGTAATAACTTAAAATTAGGTCTTTAGTTAACATCCAGCTTGAATATTACACACCATGTGGAAGAGAGTTATTCAGTGCAAAGCATGACTGTGCTTATCTGATAAAAAGAAAAAGCAAAAAAATCATGCAGACAATTCCACCAGTGGCTCAAACTGCTGTTCTGTGTATAAAAATGGGCCTGAAGAAAAATTGTTCCATAGCAACTGAAGCTACGAAACTGTGTATCAGTACTTAATAAGTAATCATAGCTAAATATCTTTTAACCGGTATATGAAAGAATATTTTTTTCTCAAATTGTCCTCAAAGGCATTCTAATTTGAGAAACTCAGTTTAGGTTTTTTGCTTCTCCTAGGTCAGTGTGAGTTATATAAATTATGCAGGTTGGATGACGCCCTTGGTCATATCCTTAAGCACAAAATGATGGAGTGAAACAATGTGGAATAATAGATGTACTACATAGCGTCGATGCTAGAGAAACAAAAAACTCAGCATATATATACTTTCAAGTATATTCCAAATAAAAATACTTGCTGGCATATATGGTAAGATAAGGAGGTATCTACATGCAGTAAATATACAGTACCTCTTGACAGTGTCTGAGGTGGTCGTTTCTCCTTTTTGATGGCCATCGCAAGGTTGGAAGAGACTGCAATTAGCAGGAGAGACAACGCCAATGTTGAATGGAGCATTATTTCGTTGAGAAGACCCCTTTAAATGCAGCAAGGAAACTGGGAAACAAAGCAACAGCTTTAGTTGCATGGATTTGTCACCTGGTGCAATGTAAATCAATGTGTTACTGGTAACAATGTCTACTACAGAGACAATCTTTGTTATCTCTAAAAATACCTTTCTTTGGGAGAGAAGTACAAAATACAGGATCTTAATTTTGTCACTGCTTTCAGCAGCAATGCTTTCAGCTGTCAAAGTTAGGCTGCAGGGAACAGTTCTCACTACAGTGTGGTCAGGGAACCAAAGTTCCTTTCAGTTTGTTTCTGGTCACCCAGCATTTGATTCTTATGAACTAGTAGAGTCTTGTAACACTGGATCATGAAAATTTCAAGATGGCGTTACTAGTTGCTCATTCTGTTAGTTTAGTAATTTCAATGAAAGGTAACAGCATGAGATCTCTTCCATGGATAGTAGGCTTTTTGGTCAAAAGATGCCTCATGATATCCTCCTTAATAAAATAGGAAAATTGACAAGTATTTGCCTTCAGGAAGAATACATTTAAAAACAGAAAATCCCTCCAGAACCTTGAAACTTCCATAATTTTTTCTCAGCCTGCACTCTCTGAACCAGGATGTTAAAGACTGTGAGATAAATGTCAAAGAAATTTCCAGGTGTTTCTTAAATCTTAAAATATTTCCTCATTCTTCATGGCATTTTAAAATTGATTTTCCTTGCAAAACCTGTTTAATAAGACAACTGTGCTCCTGGCTATTTCAGTATTCTCAAGATGTTTGCTTTTTTTTCTTGATGAAGATCATTATAAGGAATTTGGTAACTTCTGGTCTTGATAGATGTCAGAGAACAAAAGCACCAGTTGAGGAAAGGTATTACACAGACAAATCTTTTGAAATGTTGTCTTCTTTCTGCCTGGTAAAATCATCCTTAGGCATTAAAATTTGGATATTCAGATGAATACATTGTGATTTGAAGCAAGTTTAAAAATATTACATATGTAGTTCACAACAGCACCCAGCCCTCTTACCAGTTCTTGCTGCAGACTCCAGTTTTCAGAGGCTGAGCTTTAGGACCTACCAGAATGACTTGTTCAGAAAGTGCTTTGACTTAAACACAAAACAAAATAATTCCCCAAAGCACTTGTGTCTGTCTTGATAAAGAAAATATAAAACTTGAATTTAAAAGGGATATCTGTACAGAATTACAGTCCTGAGCACTGGTGAATGGAGATGCTTCATGTTTCATAGAATAGAAAGGCATGCAGCAGCTTTTATCCTTACTTTAATTAAGTCCTCAACATTACTAACATCACTGTTAACAGTTTAATCTCTGGTGAACAAATTCAAATACCACTTCCAGTAGCTTACAATCTAAATACAAAAGAACTATTCTATTCAAGTGTCTGGAGAAAAAATTGCACATTAAAATATGAAAAAGTTTACCAAAAATGAAGTTTCTTCTTATAGTAAGAATTCTGTATTTCTGAGGTTTGCTTAAATAATTTATATACCTATTATAATATTTTTTCTTCTCAGTCTTGTTCGCAACAATTCCTTTTCCCCCCACGTGCCATCACAACTCTAGAGTTGGTCTTTGTTTCCCATACTATCCTCCATAGGCTAGTTCATGTTAGCTAATGTTGGATGAGTTTTAGAAGGGAATCTCCTTTGGAGCTTATTAATCATGCACATTAATTTGATGATTGGACATTATGGACATTTAATAAGAAAATATGAAGTTTCCCAGTGTTTCCTAAGGAGAGATTATAACTTTTAGTTAAGTCTGGGGGATGAGGATTTTTTTGGTAAATAAAAATTCCATTCAAATTTTCCCCATGTTTGTGCAGACCACTAACTTCAGTCAGCAAAAGCCAATAATTACACTCTACTATACTGTGCTTCTGACAAATAAGTATTTGTAGCAAATCTGTGAAAGTTACTATCTTTAGTTTCATTTACATATTAGAGGTTAACAATAAAACCTAGCATTTATTTTAACATGTTAAAATGATGTTTAAACATGAATAGTTATGACTTTGAAATCAGAGCAGGTAAGGTATCTATAAAGCAGGTATGGAATGCCTGAATCAATTTTTTCTTTTATGATGTGTTAATGAAAAAAATCAAACTGAAAATCTCTTCAAGTCACATGATTAATTATCTGAAGCTTAAATAATTGATTACCATCCTATTGAAAACCAATGGGGTTTTGGAAGGAAAATTTATGGAGCTGTAGCTGGAGGCAATTTAAATTCAATATTCTGAATTTTTGATGTTACATGATCCAATGTTATTTAATTGATTAAGGAAAAAAATGACAGCCAACACCAAATAAATTGCCTTCATGTCTCTGTCAGAACAAATGTTTTGCTAGCTAATCTCTAAGCATCTGTCATTTGTCTTTTTTTGTATAATTAGGCTTGTAATTTTTCAACCAAACCTCATTACTGGATTAAAGGAAAGTTAAGAATGAGAAATACTTGCTCACCGGCAGCGATCAACTCTCCTGATGGAAGGTCCTTTTTCTGGAACTGGTTAGTTAAAAATCAGTGTGATTTAAGCAGAGAACACCTGAGCTGCCAGGGTCTCTGTGTAGCAACAACAGCACATTCACCTGGGAAAAAACTGAGAGGAACCTTTTAGCTGAAAAGCAAATTCACGTGTTTCCACCCTCCCCCTTCCCTTTCTGCAATCCCTCCGACTTTCACTCTTATGAGTTCCCATGCTTGCACACTGAATCCTTGGATTTCTCTTCATCTTGACTTGTATCAGGTGTCCTGTATGAGGATTGGAAATAAATAGTGGCTTATGTGTGCCTGCTACTTCCCCCTCAAACAGTTTGAGTCTGGCTTATGTCCAGTGAAAAAAGAAACCACCAATGAAAGCTGGAACTGTATGCGCTTTTGTTCCCAGTGAATGGCTGGGTTCACTGGTGCTTGAAGATAGGTATGAACCTAATAGGAAGACACAAGAGTTACTTTGTGTAAAGGAATGTAATTAACAAATAAAGGTAACTTTTTTTTTTATGGGGAAATGAAATTCTTTATTTAAAGAAAATGGTTTGAAGTACCTGATTATTACTTCTGTGAGCTGTAGTTTAAAAATGGTCTGATTCTTTGGACATGATGCTCGGTATAATTTTTACCTAACTTGGCTAATACAGGAAAAGTCCTTTATTCATCATCGTTATGCAAAGAAGGAATTAGCTAGATCACCTTTTTTTGTCCTCCTTGGATAGCTGTTGCAAGGGAATTAGCAGCAATCCTCTTTTAGTTCTTTGTCTTCCATGTATTTGGTTGTATCAACTGTATGGTTACAATGCTTCCTCCTCCTTTTCATGTAAAGTCTGAATTCTTATTTATCTTTGATGCTTTGATCTACTGATGTTTGTTGTGGCTCACATGAATGTGATTAATGATGTATAGTTCTTGTATTGTGTATTATCAACTATTTTGGTACCAAAAAGTGAAAAACATGACTTTCTGTATTTGTAGTGCTGAGTTATCCTTAAAATTTGCAGTGGTGAGTTCAAACTTGAATAGAAAACTCTACTGATTGTATTTAAATCCATAATATGGTTAGTTCTTTGTATGAATGAAAAAGGAAGAAATGTAGGTTATTTACAAAAGAAATGCAAGCAGATATTTAAATCAAATTAAAATGCTATATTGCATTTATTCATTGATTTTTTAAGCAAATAAAAAAGACTATCTAAAATCAAGCTAAGGATGATTTAAAGAACTTCCATTCATCCAATCTATCCATCCATATCTCTCCATCTGAGCTTTGGGTTTTCACATAGAAATTCCAGGCACTAAAGCTTCAATTACTCTTACTTTTCAAGTAATTACAGATCATTAAGCAATTAGTAATATATAAATTTTCCAAGTGGACTGAAGTGTATTGTTGCTCAACCCTGAGGTATTGTGTTCTTCACTGCACTGATTTCTTACTGCAAAGAGTGAAGGGGTAGACATTCAATCAAATAGATTAAGATTAGTGCTGAGCTATCTGTGAGTGCCTTTTGGCAATTTGTCTTCTGTGCTGTATATTTGAAGATCAGAATTTCAGCCTTTGTCCATCTTGCTATGGAGAGGTTGGCAGTCCTGGTCAAATAGACCTTGTCAAGGTTTAATACTGGAAGAAAATGAGTGCAGCATTTTATAAATACAACCTAGGCACCTTCATGATACCTGTTCAGTCACTGCTTGTTAGGTGGGACCTTACTAGCTCCCTGTCCCTGCTTTCTTCCACATGTGTTCAGCATCCACATCTGAAACAAGTGTGGATTGGGTGCTCATGCAGGCAGAGATGTCCAACTGACAGTTCAAATCACCTGCTGCTGCTTCTGTCTGAGTCACGCAGCAGCAGATTTAGGTACAAGTCAGCCCACTTATGAAATGTGAAACTGAGTTTTGAAGTTTAGCTTTATGTAGTGCCACACAGATGCTAATTCAGAAAAAAGCCCAGCCATGCTGTATTGATCAGTTCCCTGGTCTTGTCATTTCTGTGGCCTCATGGGCCAGTTTTGGCACAGGGCAGGAGACACCCTGATGTAAGGACCAACAATCTGATCAGCATGTAACACAACCACCCCATTTGACATTTGCACTCACTTATGCCTAAATTTATGTTAAAGTGATTGTAGACTGACTGCATAAGATAAATGCAATTTACTTATATAATTTTTATTGAGTCAAAGCCAAGACACCTAAGCAAGGTGCACAAAATCTTCAGTGCCAAAAGTAATACCATGGTGATATCTCTGTAGACAGAAAAATCAGTCTTCAAAGTGAAGTAGCTTGCCTCAGACCACAGCACAAGTCAGTGACAGAGGCTGAGCATCCCTACTGCTCTAAGCAGCCTTTCCTAACCCCAGCCTGCGGAAATCCCTACGGGTTAGGTAGTTTACCTTGCCACACCTTTTCCAGTAGTTTTTGCACAGGTATGGCTTGCTTACATGATCCAGTTACAGCGGTGCAATGGGCTACTCTGCATCTGCTGAGCTGTAAGAACGGTCTGAGTGCAGGCAACACTGGGCTCAGCTAACATGATAGCTGTATCAGATTTATTAACCTGTGATTCCTTAAGCTGAGAACAAATCTGAATTTGCTGACTGTGCAGTATGAAACTTCACAGTGTTAGAACAGAAGATAAAAAGTCTGCTTCTGAGAGAATTTCTAGAGAAAAAATCCTGCAGTGATACATCTTTACTCTGTATGGTTTCTCATAGGTTAGGGCTTCTCCCCATGAGGGTAAGTGTGAAATCCTCTGAAATACAGCAGGCTCAGTAGAAGAAACACCTTTAATAAGTAAAATAAAATACGTTCAATTCAAATGAAAATTAATTTTTTGCTTTTGCTTTTGACTGTTAAGAATCTTCTCCTTTGGGACTTGCAGAGCTGAAACACTCCTGTCTGAGTGCTGCTTCCCTCTCTTTGGGTCCTACGGGATTTGGCCTCTTTCTGTACTCAGGGGAAGTACAAAGGGGGTGATGATGTAGAGCACATCTCCACTACAGTAATAAAGATCTGTATTACAGCTGCTGTTACAGCTTTAAAAAGCTGTTTCTGTTTTAACATTTATGATGTAGACACTTTATTAGTTCTATCAGTTAAACTACCCTGATTTTGTAAGCATTATAACCTAAGAAGAAAGGGTGGAACAAGCCTGGTGAAATGTGTTGGAAGGACCCTGCACTGCTGGCCATGCTGTCTGCTGCTGCAAGCAAGCTGATCCTTGTTGCAGGAAGCCAGGGAAGGTTCCCAGCTCGTTCACATTAAACCCTGACCACATTTTGTCAGCAGATGAGAACAAATGGTTTGACCCTTTGGGTTTTAAGCCTGGCAGTATCAGCTCTCTCCTTTATGACAGTAAGACAAAAGACTCTCGGTTTAAAAGAAGCAAAAATGCACTAGTGCCTCTGATGGAAGAAAGAAAAGGGAATGAAGGCATCAAATTTCAATGATGAGTTACTCCTATATAATAGATTTTCATCTTTGTCCTTGTAAGTTGTTACTACAAAGGTCCAAGCATCAGGAGAGGCATGAATTTTTAATACCACACTGATTTTTGACCACACAGTACTGAAGGCTGAAGTGAAATACCTACCCCATGGAAGTAACTTGGCTTGGATGGTGCCAAAATTGTCCCCTGGATTTTTAAAATTTGCTCTTTGTGGTAGGTATTGACTGTCAGGAGGCATTTGAGCAACTTGAGAACCTGGTAGTAAGCCAAGACACTCTAAACTTAGTGGGGTTAATCTCATTGCTGTGGAAATTTATGCTCAGTGTATAGTATATTTGCAGTGACTGGTTCATCGGTATCCTGGAGTAGGAATACATATTACACCCTGCTGAAACAGTATGTCCTGTGCAAGTCATAAAGTCCTTTGAAGCCCTACCACCCCTTTTGCATCCACATTTGGGCAGGCAGAAACTGAAGCCTATTTGTAGAACTTCCCAAGGTTCATTTGCCCATGTGGAGCTCTGCTGTGGACCTGCACGGTGGAGCATATCCACCTTGGGAAAGTAGCAATTACAAGAGCTGTACTTGTTCTTCACCCTATCCAGTGAACCATGCTGTGGGGAACACCCCTCCTGCCTTGGAAAGGCAAGATACCAGCCAAGATCAGGCAAGATAACAGGCTGATAAAATGAATTCTCAAGGTCAACTACCTTCACAAAAAAACCCCAACAAACCCAACCCACCCAAAAAACACCAGGGCGAAGACTTGCAGAGGGTAATAGCATTGCTTATTTCATTGCATCAGTACCTAAAATGGCATGAAAATTAATTTGTAATATGCACCTACTATATTACTCTTACAATTTTAATTGTACAGGAGTATGTATGGAAGGACTTACCATGAACTAAGTGGTAACCTTGGAAAGTTGATACTGTAACAAGCTGCTAGTTCTGCTTCCAAAAAACTGCTGTGATACCTTCATAAGGGTATTAGCTGGGGCACAAAAGTAAGTAGATTTTTCTTCTTAATTTTTGAACCCACTAAAGATAATGGTCTGGACAATGTACGTAACTCAAGTGCATAGTGGAGTGAGCAGAGACTTCCAGTAGTACCATTTTTCAAAGACTTATGAAAAGGAAATCTCAAAACACCAGAAGGCCTTTTGTTTTTAAAGATGACGTGATTTACTTCTGACTCACTATGCCATAACATTGAGGTGAGCTGTGTTAGTTCAGGTGGAAGCTAGTGATTCTGATGTGTTTTAAGGGCTTTACCTCATTAGGCCGCTTCAGTACAGTTTGGGACATCAGCAGCCTTTGGTGGTGGTGAGATTACGGCTGTGGCCCCCAATGAGCTGCTGTAGGAGGCAGTGAGCGGGGACTGGGACTGTGTCAGAGGTATATGAATATACCCCCAGCCCAGTCACCAGGTACGTATGAGCCAGGATGACACCGGAGGGTATGCTTTCTGCCTATCTGTGTGGGTTTCCTTGAGCAGAACACTTTAAATACCAACCTTTCTGTCCATTTAATCCTGTGTTATTGATACTAAATTTAATCACAGATTAATTCTTGGGTATACAGACAGTTTCTTCATTTCAGCATGGAAAAATAGGAGGTGGTAGATATTAGTGTGCCATACCTGGTGGCATGAATTCTGGAGTACTCGCTCAGTTCTTATACTACCTTTCTAGGATTTGATATAATATTTTGCATCCACATATTTCTTTTCAACCTGCCTGACCCCATCAGATGATATACAAATTGGACCACTATCTAGCAAATGGTGTACAAGGCTTGGCAGTGAAATCCAGCTGTATCTGTAGGAGAGAGGACTAAATCCTGAGCAAGAAACTGTCTTGTAACTCCACAATTTGGAACAGCATATGCATGAATATAAATATGGTTTTCAAATTAAATGTTAATTCAGGAGAATATAGGTAGACAGTTTATAATAATCCTTGAAACAGAACATTAGGATTAGTAAGTGTTGATGGCAAGAAGCTGGGGAGTCATTAGGTCTGTCATATAAAATGGTACCTCCAGCTAGTGCTCACTAGTGACAAGACTGATCATCATGGACTGATTTGGATGGATAAACACTCAGTGTTTAAGTTGGGAGTTTACTGACAAAGTTCTTATTCTGTCCAACTCTTCCCTAGCTCATGCATGACCAAGGGAGTAGATCACAGCTCCTGTGACAGTTATAATTCAACATCAGAATGATGCAACATCTAATGATAACTCTGCAAAAGACTTTTACACATGCCCAATGTGCCTTTGCAAATCAATACAAATTGATTGGTAGGTTATACAGACACAATTCCCAAACAAATTTTGTACTAAACAATACGAGAAAGCTTCACAGCACACATATTTTTACAGGTGAGAGGTACTTCTGGCTTCTAACACAGGTAACTGGTGTGCAGTGCATCTGGACCTCAGGGCACAGTCGAAGAGCACATAGTACCAGATGTGAGAACTATGCATCAGACTCAGAGTGCTGATCATTAGCTTTCACTGCCAAACAGAAAAATGAATAAATGGAAAAACCCTGCAAGTGTCTGTTGGGCTTAGGTTTTGACTGACAGCCAGAAATCATTATCAGAAAATTTCTGATTCATTTCAATAAAGACATTTAAAGAAATCTAGATATGACATGCAGCTCTGTTTCTGTGTGTGTCTTTCAAAATAGTCACCCTTGTGGAAATGTCACTTCTGGTATCACAAGCTGATTCACAACTGATGCACTTTTTTTTACTTTCCTAAAGGCAGAGCTCTAGGTAACACCTAAGAGAACAAACTGCTCCGGTGTTGCCTGTGCCCCAGTGGTTTGCTTCCACTGGACCGCTGTAGTTTTTTAGCTTTGCATTCCTGTAAAGACATTGTTCTGGAACATAAGCATAATAATATAACTGGAAAAACATTTATTGAATTAGTTTTTATAGTGGTTTATAGTGGCTGCAAACCATATTCTCTGTTTCCCAGGCCAATGTCTATGCTTTCACTTCTGAGCCTTCATCTTATTCCAGTACTGTCACCTCTAAACCCTCCAGGGTTTTCACGGCATTTTTGGGAAATTGGCTTCTTCATCCTTAAACTGCCCTGTGGTACACCCCCTGGAAAACTTGGCACCTCAATGTCAGTTGCTCTGCAGCTCTGTGTCTCCATGAGTCACTACTGGCTATTGGCTTCCCCTTCCAAACGAGGTCATTTTCCTGCCCTCTAGGCTTCTCAGATTTCCCAGACACTTTTATAGATACAAAGCTTTGAAGACTGTCAGGGGAAAAATGTAATTTATTATTTTGCATGAATCTTGCTGAGATTTGCAGAACAAATGTGTTTTGGTAAATAAAAGGAAACGAACACTGGATGTTGTTGGCTCCTCCCTTCAGTCCAAAAGTACAAACTGTTCTGGACAGTATGTTTATTTAATGCTGTGGAACTCTGAGAGCCAGAGCTTGCCCTTCTACCAGCAGATCTTCCTGTTACGCTGTGGTTCTGGCTGTGCAGTTTTCAAACAATCCTCTAGACTTCTGCTAAAGGAAAAGGCCCATGTTTACTTACATCCAGGCATTTCTCCATCTGCATATCAGTGCAGAGCAATAGCAAGGGGAATCCCTAGAAGCTGTTTCGGCCTCCCAAGCTCCTGGTGCACTCCAGGAAAACGGTTACTATGTGCTGCCTGCCCATGGCTGGGCAGATCCTGACTGCCATGAAGGAGCACAGAAGTTTGCACCCACCTGCTTTTATTTCACCATCCCAGAAGAATCCCTAGGAAATGTCTTTCCAAAGGCACCTGGTACAGGTACAACTCCCTAAGCTTTTTACTGTATACAGTCCTTATTTAGAAAAGTTGGATTGTGTGCTCTGCACCCAGTAAGTCTGGAGCGCAGCAGAGAAGCCTGGCAGTGTGGTCCATGCTCAGGCCTCTTGGTTTTCTCCCTACCAACAGACTCTGCCTACGCAACGGGTTGCATCTGATTTAGTAATACGGCAGCAAACGGATGGGGAATGGTTTGGAATGAACATTTCCCCAAAACTTTATTTTACCTTGGTTGGCATGAGGACCTGTCTCATACCTTCCCTGCTCCAGCCTCCACTTGCTGGTTACTGGGCAGCTGCATGCTGCTGGGCCCTACTGTCAGCGGCATGGCAGGGAAGAGGGCAGGGTCGGCAAAGTGGGGACCAGCCAGCACTGGTCTGTGCATGGCACATGAACATTAACAGCTTTGTCTTGAGTCTCTTCTCATGCAGTGACCCAGCGAGCACGCACACAGCAATGAATCACCTGCAACAGGCAGTAACTAAGCTTTCTGCTCAAATGTGTGTTTTCTCTATTTAACATCACTGCTTCAGCCGTGAACAAATACCTTGCTGCTCGAAGTGTGCACCATCTTAGAAAGCAGAAAAGTTACAGAAATATTTATTTTAGCCCACCTGAATAAAGAGTAGGAATTCATTACGAAGTTTTAGTGAAACTGTGGGTTAAGAAAATTATGTGTAGGATTTATTCTGCCTATAAGTTACACTATTTTTTAATATTTGCAATGTCTTGTGCAGTTCATATTTGGTTGTGTGGTGTGTTTTTTATTATTTTTAATTTTTTTTATCAAAAGCTGTTAGAATAGCTCAGTAGCTCTTTGAGGAA
This sequence comes from Zapornia atra, assembly GCA_013400835.1. Classification (NCBI taxonomy): domain Eukaryota; kingdom Metazoa; phylum Chordata; class Aves; order Gruiformes; family Rallidae; genus Zapornia; species Zapornia atra. Next base: position 96,890 of record VZTU01024831.1, on the reverse strand, counting down.
CCTGAAGTAATATGAGAGCTGACTTTATTATACTTGAGAGTCTGTATGATGTGCTTTTAATAGAATTTTAACACTTGTGGTATTTGGAGTCAATAAATGACTTACCAAAGCATGAAAATCTAAAGAAAATTAAATGCAAACACCACTGTAGTTGGAGGTTTTGGGTGGGATTTCTGTAGAGCAAATGTGATATTTCTGTATTTATAGCTGTACAACCCTCTAAGTTTATTGATGTGGTCCACAAGACAAGAACTTGATCGTTCCCAATGCCTCTAGTTGGCAGTGTTGCATTACTAATAGCTAAAGGACAAATGTTTTCATTTTCGCTTTGCCGGATTACAGTGATAAATCCAGAATACAAATAATTTAAACATAAAAGTGATCACATACAAAAACTTCACAGGGCTTGGAAAAAGAGTTAAAAATAAAATTTGAAAAATCAGAATACTTTTTAATTTTCAAAATTTATTTTAATTTATGTGCACATAAAGTAATTTGAGAAGGGCCAGGGGTAGAAACCTAGACCAGATTTAAAGGAAGAGAGCCAGGAAATTCAGCATGTGTTTTGGAAGAGATTGAGAGCTCAGAAATATTCAATGAAACTTTCTGACTGCCACAAAAAATGAAAAGCGGCTGCATTGCCTTATAGTCAGAGTGTCCCAATAAAGACTTCACAAGCAAAAATGCTCTCCAGAAACACATTGGACTACTTTGCTGCAGCTGTGGGAGTGAGTCAACCAGGCATCTGTTGAAAGAGATGCCTGTTGCTGCAATGTTTTTGTGATGTTTTCCTGCAGTGACATCACTGTATCTGCTTTAAAATGTAATACCATATAAAAATCAAAAGACATTGTGTGCTGTAAAATGAGAGTGTTTACAGTATCTTTTAGTGTTTAAAATTTCTGTACAGGTATTCCTTTAACTTTTACTACAGTAAGGGGTTTATGCCAGGGCTTGCTTCCATGAAGGACTGATGCAAGAGGGCATGAGAGCAATTCAGTATCTCTCAGCTTTTGTCTCTCTGTTCTTCAGCCAAACCTTGATCCCGCAAGTTTTTTGAGCCCTTGGCCCCACTCCAGCACAGCACTTGATACATATTTAACTTTAGGCACATTAGCAACCCCATTGATGTCCATAGGACCACTCATATGCTTAAAGTTAAGCATGTTCTCAAGTGTCTGTACTGGATCAGAGAATATGGGATTGAGGTCTCTGGCAAGTCTCCAGGATGGCTTCTCCTAAAGAAGCCAGACAAGCTTCTCTTCTTATGCAGACCTGTTCTGGTGCAGGCGTGTTTATCCCCGGCAGCCAGTTGCTAGAAAGGGGCTCTAGCTGATCGTTCTTCACAGACTGAGCAGCCAATGCTGCTTTACCAACAGGTTTCAGCATGGACATTGAAATGTAGAACTGCTCACCTGAGCACCTTGCAGAGCAACAACCTGAGGTACTTGCACTAACTCCTTCTTTGGTTACCCTAAGTCTGAGCTCATTCACTGAGGTTGATCCACAGAGCTGTTATCCCTTCATCTGCAGCCTGTGGTGACATGGAGCACTTGTCTTTCAGTCTGAAAAAGATAAGTGACAAGACATTCCATATACCTAAAATAGAAAGTTGCTTACACATATATTATCCTCCATAGTATATATGAATATTCAGTATATTTAGAAAATTTGAATCTGAAAATAAAAATGTGAACAGGTAAACAAAACTTTTATGGATTACTATGCTGCCTTGTTGTTAAAATTCGCATTTGAGAAGCGGGACACAGTCAGCATTACCTAATTGAAAACAATTTTATTTTGAGTAGAGTGGCAGAGATGGAGACAGGGGACATGTAAAAGATGGGACTATCTTGAAATGTTGACAGGTATTCCAGGTGTTGCTTTTCCTTACCACCGTATCTATTGAAGGCTGTTAAATATCAGGCTGGCTTCCACTGAGTAGCAGTTCACTTTTAGTGGTGGAACATATTTTTAGCATGGCTAAACATAATCTTTGGCTTTTTTTTGGTTACATTTATAGCCCACATAGTTGATGTAGAAACATCTTTAGCTTCAGACTAGCTTCTAGCTACAGTATTTTCTTGTAGCTTTTTTAAAGCCAAGGATTAATAGGAGACAGACAGAAACATAGGACTGAGTCATCAAGTGCTGTCCTGCACTCCTGGAGGCAGCCACACTAATAATATCCTGCTTATATATGCATTAAAGTTACTTAGGAATTTTGCCCATTCATCTTTCTCAAGCCTGCCTTTGAAACTCACTCCTTTGAGAGAAACTCTGATTTAACCAGCCCAAACTTACACTTGGCAACTTCTAATCAAGTATTCTTTTGCCAGTATTGCCCTAAATGATTCTTCTCTCTCTCCCCTAAGTATTTCTGTAGGGAAATCATATCTTAGCTTGGTCGTCTTTATGCTGGACTGAACAAAGAAGGGATTTTGAGTCTCTTGTTGCAAGAAAACTTCTTTGTTCACTACATCTAGTTGTCCTTTTCTGCATCTATTCTCGCAGTTGAGCATTCCTGAAGAGAAATGTAACACTATATTATAGATATGGTCCTCTGGGGGCCTGTACAACAGGAAACACATTGTCTTATACATTATCCCAATGTCACATTTGCCTCTCTTACAGCTTGATTTTGTTTTTTTGGTTTTGTTAAATGTTAGTGTCTGAATAATCAATCATAGTACAATCCCTCAAATGGATGACCATGATTACACCCACATCTTTATCTTACAGGATTTCTTCCAATTGACTGACCTCAAACTTCAAGCAGAAGTTCCTGACAGCACTTTCTGTGAAAATAAATTTTTATAGGAGTGCCTTTTCTGTCTTTAACAATCTTTATAAGATGTGGATGAGCTGGCCTCTACAGTGAAGAAAGCTTGAGCAACTTGCATTTTTAGTTTATACCTGGTCTAAAACAGTTTTCCTTTAAGCAACAAAGATGAACCATAGGTTAAGTCTACTCTAAATCACCACCTGGAGAAGCCAGATGTGACCCAGATGGGAGACATCAGATAAAGAGACCTTAGGAGATTGCCTCCCACCAGCTGATGCTAGGCCATTTAGGTATCTTTCCAGTCACATCTTTGGAAGATCTCATTATATCTGCATACTTCTGTGGCATGCACATCAAAATAAATTATGTTAATTCTCAATAAAAAAGTGTTAACAGACTTCAAGCCCAAAGATCTAGATACTTGAAAAACTAAAATCTGTGTTACTATTACTGAAGATAGCCTTAATGAGTCTATGATGTGCATTAGCCATCACCATACACCTGCTCAACTGATATTTTGCTGACAAACATTTCCAAGGCTTGTATAATTAGTTTCCATCTGTGGCACATTCCCATAGGGTTTTGGGTTTTTTTTATTAGTGAGGTGTCTCAGTAGACAGGTATAACCTGGCAGTTCTTTGTTACCAGTGATAGTGATGTGATGGACAAAAGACCTTGTAAGAGATTCCAATTCTCTCCTTTGTTGAGTAAGAACTGCGTTACTGATGCGTATATGTGTAAACCTTTGCAACTGGCTGCAAGACTTTGGTGCTGTGTTTCATGAAGCCTGGTTTGTGGTGAGGTGCAGGTTACAACTACTCTGGGGCTCTTCTCTGCTTCTATCATGTTGCATTCCCATGACAAAGCAGAAATGAATGAACTTTCTCAGTTTACACCACTGCAAATTTGAGACAGCCCACAGAGAGATCAACATGTTCAGATTAAAAGTTGTGAAGTGGTATTCACATTTCTTAACCTTATGTGGCTAGTGAGAAAGATACTTTGTCTAAACTAAGCTAGATTGAGCTAGATTCCTGCTCTCAGTCACCCTCTTGAGAAAATTCTTTCTCAGTTGACTCAGCAGATGCTGAGGATATTGGCCTCTTCTGAGAAGTGAGGTGCCTTGGTCAGTCTAACTGTAGATTCCTCTATACTCTGAAAAGACTGATATCTAAACGGAAACAAATATGTGTTCAGGAAAAATATATGATCCTGAAGATAAGGAAAAATATACATCACTGGAAAGCACGTAGGTCTTGTATTTATCTTAAATTATCAACTTGTGGTGATTTAATCCCAGCTGGGAACTAAGCCCCACACCATTACTCATTCCCATGGTGGAATGGGAGAGAGAATTGGAAGGATAAAAGTGAGAAAAACTCATGAGTTGAGACCAAAACAAATTAGTAATTAAAAAGAAATAACAAATATGACTGTAATAACAATAGTAATAACAAAAATTTATAAGGAAAAGAGGAAAAATTAACAGAGAGTGAGAAAAATAAAACTCAAGAAAGAAAAGTGGTACAATGGGAAACGATTTTTCACCACCAACCAACTGATCCCCAGCCAGTCCCTGAGCAGTGGCCTCCTCCACCGACCTCCCCCCTAGTTTTAGTGCCAAGCATGATGTCATATGGTACAGAATATCCCTTTGCTCAGTTGTGGTCAGCTGTCTCGGCTGCGTCTGCTCCCAACTTTTCATGCATCTGTAAGCTAATTGCTGTGAGGACAGTGTGTTGATAAAACACTGATGTTTTATTAACAATATTTTAAGCACAAATTAGCTAGTTTTCACCAGTACTTGAAAGATTTCAGTGGTGAGACTAGAATGAAAAAGAACATCTACCAGTGGCTGAGTTAATTTGACCACATAGCAGGAAAGACAAATTCAAATAAATTAATAATAAAAAAAAGAAATAAAATATTTAATTACAATATTTAATTATGGCAGGAAAATCCAACAGAAATTACATAGCAAAGAACAGTGGAAACTTGCTGAAAAGAAAGCCTGGTGTTTGTCATAAAGGAATGAACTAGAACGAATGCTAAATAAGGTCCTCAATGCAGTGCTACTGCAGAGTTACCTGACACACCATCTCATCAGTGGCAACTGGACTGCTCAGGAGAATGCAGGTGGCTTACAAATACTTACCCTTTTTTTTTTGCATATGGATTTAATTTTCACTTAGCTTGCCAGTAGTCATAAATTGTACAAGAGTGTTATATGGATGTCATAGCATCATTTTTTGTTTTGTTTTGCTGTTCTAGATGAGATAAAAGATCCAGTTCCAATATGGCCATAATGGAAATGCCATGGAGATTTCCCTCTGGCAAATGCAGACACCTGCACTATGATTATGCTCATTTTCACATAGAATTCTAAAATGGGTTGGTGGATATCTCTCAATTTTGTGGTTCCATGGATCACAAGATTCTTCCATGGAAGATACACTGGCTAACTTGGATATGGGAATGTAGACATCTGTACTAAACTTATGTGTGGAGAAACCTATCCCATATGTTTCAGCTAGGGATGACAGAGGGAGGGCATAGTGGAGGAGCTTCTGGAGGAACCAACTGCTAAAACTAACCTATTCTCATGGACTGAAATCTGACTCTGAGCTCTTATTGAATGGAGGTGTCTAACATTAATGTTCATAGAACTCTTCCTTGACCAGCAGGTCATGCCATTTTGACTTCTTCCAAACCATTTTTTGGAAAAGTGATAAATCAGTTTCTTCTTCACTTATTTTAAGAGGAATCTGTTTCCTGTTGCCTGACTCAAAGTTTGTTGGTGGCGTTTAAATAAAGAATAGTTCAAGATGGGAAGGACCTTGTGAGGTATTTCCTGCTCAGGGCAGGTTTGGCACTGAATTCAGGCCATATTGTTCAAGGCTTTGTCCAGTCAGGTTTTGAAAATCTGCCAGGAAAGGGATTCTGTGGCTTCTTTGAGTATCTTAATTAAATGCTTAATTATCTTGAGATATATTTTTTTGTGTGTCCTTGAGGCCAGTTGGAACCTTTCCTGTTCCAATTTACAGTGATTATCCCCCCAGTGAAAAGCTGGGCTCCTTCTATTTCCCCAGTAATCACTGGCAGGTTTCTGTTAGGTTCCCCCTAAAATACTTCCAACCTGGCATGAAAAATCCCAAATCCTCCCACTTTTCCTTAAAGGACAGTTGTTTCAGCTCCAGACCATCTTGGTGCCATATTACTAAATATACTTGCTAAGGTTTATCATCTTCATCTATCATGTATTTAGGTGTACAAAACTGGGTACAGTTTTATATAAAGTCTAGTAAGTGCCAAGTAAAGAAGAATAATCATGAGTAGGACTCTTATTAATTCAGTTCAGGATGCTGGTGGCCTTTTTTACTGTCAGGGCACACTGCTGGCCCATGTTTAGTGCGTTGTTAACCAAGATCCCAGTCCTTTTCAGCAGAACTGCAATTAAAACTGGTCAGTCTCCAGACTATACCACTGCACTATGTTAGCTCATCCCAAGTCAGGACTGCATGATTTTCTTTTTGACTTTCATGACTCTCCAGAAATAAAATCACATTAAATTAGGCTTAGAACAAAACACATCTAGTTCCTCACTCAAACAACCAGCAGAAAGGGTTAGAATGGAAAAGCAGAGTGGAAAAGCAGAAATATTTAGAAAAGTACAACCACAGAATAAGACTATGTGATTAAAAGCAGGCAGGGACCTACAGGCAATCTCTCAGTTTCATTTAGCAGTTCACAATTAAAGATTTAAAGCTCAAGTCTGTAACTTTATATCTTTAGACATTCTGTTTTCATGCCCTAAAGTAAGGAAAAGTTCTTGGGTATGAGAGGAACCAAACTGGTTTTCTGTTTGTCCATGGCATTATCTATAAGCAGCTCTTAAAACTACCTTTGATATGGTCGTATGTCTCTGATATTCATAGAAACATCTGGAAAATGAGATTAGGAAATATATACTAGAATTTATCCCAGAGAAGAATCTCATAAGCATCTTTAACCTGCCAAAGAACAGAAAAGCCTGGAAAAAATTATCCCAGGAGGCATAATTGAACCTAGTAAATTAACTATGCTGCGAGAAATGTCATTGCAAAGGTATAAATATAGGTATTGGATGCAAAGAAAAAAAAGAATTTTATTTGGAACTAGTAAGACTATCCTAAATACCCAGACTACATGTTTATGCAGCTATATTAATCTTTCTTGACATTTTTTTCATCCATTCCACTATTTTTTGATTCTGGTTTTTGGGGTTTTTTTTTATACTGTACACAATGCCTTTGATGAATAGTGTGTCTAAATTTTATTCATTTGTGCAATAATGACAATATTGTAACTTCATCTCTGATTCCTTAATCATTACACGTAGCAAATAACAAAGATTTGCAAAACCACTGGGAAATTATATCAATGAAAAATAATCAGGGAATCATTTGGACAAAGCTATCATGATGAGAACGGCAGAAGAAAGAGGAGGAGGCCTTGAAAGTAGAGAAGAAAAACAAAAATGTGAAATAACCCAGACAAATTTCAGATTGCATAGTGCTTCACTGCAAGGATGCCGGTACTCTACTAGTAAGCTGTGACTGTCACAGACACTCCTTAAGAATGCAGAAAAAAGTCACAGTTTCTAAATGTAGAGTTGAAATAGCAGAACTGTTCTATTTTTTCCGAAAATGCAGTAATTAATTGTAAAAATGAAGGTCTAGATTAACCTGTCTCAGGTTATCCATGTGAGTTCTCTGGATCTATCTAAAATGCACAAAAAAGAAGTCTGGAATTAGAAAAGGTTCAAAGCTTCTTTATGCTCTCCTGGCTGTCACATTATTTTGTGTGCAACACTTGTAACTCGCAGGTGTCTAATACTGCAAGACCAAAACACACCACAAGGTTCGTGTTCCCCAGTCTTAAGCCATGTCCTGTTTCTTTCAGTATGAGTTTCATTCTACAACAGTGAAGTCAACTGTGATGTGGAGGATGCCTTAAGCCGGTGATTGATGAAATACATATGGTACTTACATGTCTACTCTACACCTCATGACTATTGTAGGTAGAACCCACGGCAGAACAAGCTGGTGAGTTGAGGAAAGCACAGGTGATGCAGTCAATTGCACAAGAGGCCAAGATCAAGCTCTGCATTTCCTTTAACTCTGGGCTGGACTCTGATGGAAAGCTTTTTCTTTTATGCTAAGTCCTAAAGGATTGCTACATAAGCCTGTACAAGATGAAAAAAATTAAAACGTATCTTCTGTAGCTGTGAACACAGACATGTGGACTTCTGTGATAATTGCCACTGAAGAAATTTATCTACCTCCTTTGATTATTGTTATTACTTAAAGATAACTTACAACAGTGAAGAAATGGTTGAGAAAGTTCTTTCAAAATTAATTTATTCCTGCATCTTTGCTGTGAACTTCTTAAAAATGCTTGAACGTCTTGATAGTGCTTCATCTTTTCAACCTTAAAAGAGAAGATCCAAGGTAGGTTACTTATGACCAAGTTCAATGAATAAAAATAAAAATTTTAAAAACTTGCAAACCCTAGTTTTATTCATATGCATAATATATTTTATGATATTTTATCAGATTTACCACTTGCATCACATTTTTCTGGTGCTTGACATCTGCAAAGTACGTCTTGATCTCTGTCTTTGTGACTCTGATATTTTGCTTTCTAAAGTATTAATTAAGTCTGTCAATTTTAACACATTTTATTGTAGATTAATTTCAAGTTGAGCAAAGAAATGACTAGTGGAAGGTTGAAAAAAAAAAACCCCACAGTAATATTTTCATTATCACTGTTTTTAATATTATTATAACAAATGAACAGAAATAGTACTTTTTAATGTATGATGTTTAATTGCCTTAATTTTGTCCTCATCATATGCAAATTTCATCATGAATTATTGCTTTGTATTTTCATAGCAAATGGCTGTGGTAAAAACAATTAACCAATTACCTAAATACGAAACTAAAAAGATGTGCTGCTAGAGGACAACACAGGTGAAGAACAGTGTTAGAAGACAAAGGGAAATGAAATCTCTTGCATTAGTGAGATGGAGATTAAGTATCAAAGTATTTTTAAGAAAATTCTGAAAAATGGTGTTACCTGGAAGTCCCATGCACAGCCAGTTGTGCCTCTTCCCAGCTACAAGTACACTTCCTACCACAAAACATTAACATGTTTGAAGCTTTTTATAACTAGCATTGCTTTATTCTTCTCCAGTTCAGAGAACAGGATGTTCAAGAGAAGTCTTACAAACCACTACCTGTAACAACCAAACTACGTTTACCACAACGGGACCTACATCTTTTTTCAGAGATGAATAAAGTATAGATATGTCTGAAACTGTCTAGACAGGATTTCCTTTTCAGAACTTTGGCAGTATTGTATGCAAAAGTAACATTTTTATAACTTTAAAAAAGGTTCATATTACAAAACAAGGAAGGACAATTTTAATTATTAATAAAAGAGTTGATTTGTTAAAGCCATGAGTTACTGTAGTTCACCTACATCCTTTCAGAGGTGGAGGAGATCCTGGGTACTGTTACTGGTTTAGGTCGTTGCATGCAAGAATAAGCAAGTTTAAGACACCTACATAATGAGGTCTCTTCTGAGACAGATTTCTGCTTCGTGGAAACACCTTTACATTAAGACAGGACAAGAAAGTGATATTGGAAACAGACACTGAGGAGTTCTGCTTATGGGATTATTCAGTTAATATGAAGTCTATGGTAGGTTTACAGAGATTATTATTCTGAATAAGCAAGAGTCTTTATTTGTGACTCCCTCAACAATGTTTGAGTATAGGGAAAGGAGTCTTCCTTCCACCCCACTAACAAGCTTTGCAGCTGAATGGAATTATCTCAGTTTTCAGGGAGTATTTGAATTAATGAACTAATACAGGTTATATAATACAAATCTAGGCTTGCCTGTCAGATTTGGTTTATAGGGAGTACCACAGCAAGATTTCCTAGCCCTACAGCACTGCTGTTTCTTGCTTCTGATGAGATGCATGTTTTCCAGATCCTTCTGACTCCAAGAATGAATTTTATGGATTGAAACCTAGGGGAAAAACTAATAAAGTAACCAAAAAAGTTTTACTAATTTGTACATGGCCATCTACAAGGCCTCCCACTTGCATTTTCTTTATGTTCTTGGCTAAATCACAGAAAAAAATCAACCTTGTTCTCATTCTTCCTCGTCCTTGAGAGCCTTTCCAATGTACTGCCTTTGGCCATGATGAAACCACATCTATTGGTGCTCACCTGTCTTTGCTGGGAACACTTGAACGATATAACTGCAGATCTTGTGCAGCTCTGGCCACAGTGACAAACTGCATGAAACTGAACTATCCAGTGCAGGCATACTCCTCTCAAGGTTTCCATCCTTCCAGTCGTAGCCTATGTGCTCAAAGTAGTTCTTGCTATTAAATGCTCTTTTATGTAGGTAGACTGCTCCTTCTTGCCTTCTGAGACTTACACATACAGAAAATTTCAATAATCATGAAGTCTGGCTCTTGACGTATAATGTGGCCCAAGCAGCTGCCCTTTAAGTTCCAAGTTGTGATTGAAAAGGCATCTTCTTGAAACAAGTAATTGAAACTATCTGGCCTCATTCTTGACATTTATGGTAGCATAATGGATTTCTATAGAAACATGAAGAGATGACAGAAAACATTTTCAGATGTGGTCATGGATCTCTGAGTGCATTTAGAGAAAAACAGAGTTCATACAGTTCCTGCACATGCAAAACAAAAATTTTTTTTTGCATATTTCTGTATGCATAGAAAGTATAATGTATTTTACAACTTTTTTCAAGTCATGTGGCAGTATTCAGGAAACAAGCTACAGTGTTGGCTAAATGTGGAAAAATCTAGTTTACTCTGGGATGATACCCATAAGACCCATTCAGGCTCAAGATACCTGTGTTGCAAACTCAGAGACTTACCTTGAGAAGTCAGAGACCTTTCACCAGCCAGTAAGTCCATGTTAGTTTGGATGGAGTGTTATGAAAGAAAGGTTTGTTAGATAAATAGTGTGAAGAGGGAAGAAAGACTGAAGGAGTGGGATGGAAGGGGTAAAGAATGCAGTAGAAAGGGGCTTCGCTGGAAAATTGTCCTGACAATTCATTATTAAAAGGATGAATGCAAATGTGTATAACAAAACTGAATAGAAAGACACAAATCAAAGTTAAGATTTGTTTTCTGTCTAATAGTTATTTGAGGTTCTGCCCATGCCTCGTGCCTGGATAATCCTATGGGCTAGTGCAGTTGGAACAGACTAGCAGGTAATATAGCTCATAAGGGGGTGGGACAGCTGACATTAAGTACAATCACGTCCAACCTGAATAACCAGGTAGCCATTTCTAACTTTGTTGACTATGGTCAAAGGCAGAGAGGTTCTTGTAGTGAGGATTTATAAACACTGCAACATCTTGAGACTCATGAGAAAGTGAAGAACCTGCCTCTACTCCCTGTCCTGATTTATAATGTCTTCAGATGGTGTGGACCAGCAGAGCTTCCCATCTCAGCCTTGCTCAGAAGCTCTTTTGTAGAGTAGACATCTCATCGAGTATGTTTGGCCAGTATGCATCAGTAGTCAGCAAAACAAATAGGATGCTAGTATGAAGTAAATGATGGCTATGAAATAACAGAGAAAGTGTTATGGACTCAAATAACATCAGTTCACATGCTGACATATAGTAAATCTCTTCTCAAGGCTCAAAGATTTTACTAATTAAAACACATTTGGAAGGTGAAAAAAAAGGAGACAGGCTATTGCTCCAGATGTTAGTAATACTAAACACAGGTTTGGAGTCTGTTCCTGGGGGATGGCAGGACAGCGTAAAATATGTGCAACACCTGATAAAAGTTAAAAAGCAAGAGGGGAAAACTGATGTCATTAGTGCATTTATTCAGCTGGCTTCTTAGTGTTTTTGCTTACACATTTAGTGACTTTTACTGGCTGGCAGAGATGGAGAGAACTGCATGTTTGAAACATCTTGAGCAAAGGAAGTTGTGTTTAGCTGGAACTTTGAGAGAGTAGTGCAATGCAACTGATGGCCAGTAGCAACAGAAAGGTGTAGAGCTGTGGTGGATTGACCATGGCCAGCAGCCAGACACCCTCACAGCTTCTCACTCACTTTTCCACCTCAACAGCACAGAGGGAGAAAATAGAGTAAAAATATCTCATTGGTTGAGATTAAGACAAGGAAATCCCTCCAATCACCATCATAGGGAAAACAGACTTGGTTTAGCAAAAATTAATTTAATTTGTTGCCAATTGAAATAGATTAGATTCACTTTCTCCTCATTTCCCCTTTTCTTCCTCAGGCTCAACCTCCCACTTTCATCCCCAGCTCTTATTCCTCTCTCTCTTATTCCACTCTCAGTGGAGCAGGGAGATCAGAGAGTGGGAGGTTGTGGTCATTTCATAACAGTTCTTCTCTATTGCTCCTTCTTTCTTACAGTTTTTCCCCCTCCACAGGCTGTGAATCTTTCAGGAAATATGTGGGGTCCATGGGCTGCAGCATGAATATCTGCTCTAACACGGTCTTCTCCACAGCCTCCAAGGAAATACCTTCTGTAGCACCTGGAAATCCTTATCCCTCTTCTCCTTTGACCTTGGCATTCACTCTGCTGTTTTGGGTTTTTTTACTTTTTTTTTTTTTACTTTTTTTTCCCCCCTCATTCTTCTCCCTTTCTGGTGTCATGCCTTTTCTTAAATATATTTTCCCGGAAGTACTACCATCTTGGCTGATGGGCTCAGCTGTGTCCTGCAGTGGGTCCATTGGAGCTGGCTGGAACCAGCTGTGTCCCTAGTTTCTTCTCACAGGGGCCACACCTGCAGCTCCTCCTACTTCCAGCACCTTTTCACCTACACCAAATACAACCGCCCAATGGACAAAGTTCTCCTTCTCAATCACAGCATGTCTAAATGCATGCAGAGATAATTATAGCCACTCTACCTGTCTGGACACCATGAAAAAATGTATGTTTATTATTGCATTTAATGCAGGTGTGTTTCACTTGTTGCGTGCAGATTGGTGTTATACAAACTTGTGGAAATGTGGCTAGAAAGCTATTTGGTGGAAAAGAGTCTGTGGGTGATGGCTGACAGCTGGCTGAATATCAGCCAGCAGTATGCCCAGGTGGCCAAGAAGACTTGAATCGGAAATGGTGTGATTAGCAGGACTAGGGAAGTGATCATCCCTCTGTGTTCCGTGCTGTTGAGGCTGTACCTCAAAGTGTTCATTTTTGGGTCCCTCACTACCATAAAGACACTGAGGTACTGGAGTGTGTTCAAAGAAGAGCAAGGCAATTGGTGAAGGGTCTGGAGCACAAGTCTTACGAGGAGCAGTTGAGGGAACTGGGGTTATTTAGCCTGGAGAAAAGAAGGCTGAGGGGAGACCTTATTGCTCTCTACAACTCCCTGAGAGGAGATGTAGCCAGATGAGGGTTGGTCTCTTCTCCCACATAGCAAGTGATAAGACAACAAGAAACGAACTCAAGTTGTTCCAGGGGAAGTTTAGATTGGATATTGGGAAAAATTCATTCACGGCGAGGGTTGTCAATCATTGGAACAGGCTGCTCAGGGAAGTGGTTGAGTCACTATGCCTGGAGGTATTTAAGTCATGCAGATGTGATGCTTAGGGTTATGGCTAGTGGCGGGCTTGACAGTGACTGTCATGGCAGAAGATGAAGATTTGCTGTGAGTATTCAAATATTTTTCAGAAAACTGAATAGACAGATGGGGGAAGAATAATTGTGAGGGAGAGCTCTGCAGGCTGTCATAGGTGACCATGTGTGGTCCCATATACCTTCCGCTGGCCAAGAAACAGCTGATGTTTTTTGGTTTCTGCTCCCCTGTAATATTTGTTTGAAGTCTATCAGTTTTGCCAACTTACCTGTGTGACCTGTCCTAGGGAACCTGCTTTGGCAGGGGGATTGGACTCGATCTCTTGAGGTCACTTCCAACCCCTAAAATTCTGTGCTTTTGTTATATTTTAAAACTTTCTGAAAGTTTTTCTTAGACTACATGTAGTATCATTTCTGCATTTCTTTAATCATTTTGTGTGTAATGTCAAAAGAGGCAAAGGAGAAAAGTTACTTGCTAGGAAAATCAAGAAAGTAAGAGAATTACCCAAGCTGCCCAACTCTGGGGTCATTTGTCCTCTGTTTCTAGCAGTCATCCAGCTGTCCAGGTGAGCCAGGACACTGACCACTGCATTGCCTTTTTGAACCCTTCCCTGCTTCATGATCTTTCTCCTTATTCATTCTCCAGTGAAAATTAAAGAAATTAAATTTTAAGATTTGGGGGATGGGTGAGATGAAAACCACTTTATTTATTTATTTATTTGCAGTCTGCTCCACAAAAGAGAGAAAAGTGCAGAAATGAAAACAAATGGCCCCAAGAGAATTTCACTGTTGTTTAAGAGCTATTTTTCATTAAAAAGTCATTTAACTGAAAAAAATTTTAAGCATCTGTGATTGTGCTTTTGTTGATTCAGAGCCTGCTGAAGCCAACTGGGAGCTTTCCCACTGATTTCACTGATTTTGGATGGAGTCTCTTATAAGCTAACGATGTGTTGTTGATTTGGTGTTTGTTAAAAGAGAAGCCAGGAGTTTCTGAAACTTTTCCTCAAACTCATTATCCTCCATTCAATTTGTTTCTGCATTTCTTTGATGAATATATGTATGGCATGAAAAGGGACAAGGGAGAGACAAGTATGAGTTTACATTTCCCGTTCCCAGAACTTGCATGGTGACTTCATTTTTGTTGTCTGGTAGTTTAATGTATAGCAGGCTCATGTTGCTTTCAGTATGGAAGAAGAGATTTTCATTATTCTATAGGAAGGGCTTTCCACGACAAGATCCTTTGAACATTTTCCATTCCAGACTAATGGAGAATACAAGAAAGCCATGGGATACCATTGAAAAGTCTGATTTCATAACATTTTAAAAAGAAGCCTGTCTTCCTTTTAATCAATTTCCTAGGATCCTGCTGAGGACCCCTTCTGACATTTTGTCATCTTGTCAAAAATAAATTTTCTTTGCCCTTTGCTCTGATGGAGGTGGAACCATTTTTACAGATGGCTTGGTAAAGTGAGTAGGAGCCCAGAAAAAGGGATAATTATTCATAAGTGACATTTCCCATTTCTGTGGGTTTTCTTGAACAGGACAGATACTCTAATGTTTGGTTCAAATGACAGGGAAGGATTTATGGTGCCTCTGTCATATCTCCTGGGAGTATAAATGTTTTCCTTTAACTCTTCAAGGTGTTTTGATTTTATTTTTTTAAAATCCAAAATGCATTTTACTTTATTTTAGCATTTTGCTCTAATTGGTATAGAGAATCCTGACTACGTAGAGAACAAAATATCAGATAACTGGACAGCTGCTTAGCTGTCCAACATACACGTTTCATAGCAACCTCCAGGAGGACATATTTTTAATGATATTATTTCTTAGGGTTAATTTGGACTGAGTGTGAAGCATTAGGTCATGCTTCGTGTTTGTTTTCAAGCCTGGGAGTTGTGTGACGGGAAGCTTTCCCTTCTGGGGCTCTGTAAAGCAGATACATGGTCATGGTAAGACAGCTAGATGAGTCACAGGTGGGAAACCATTGTGATACTGAAGAATTTGACAGTAGCCACCATCAGCGTTACCTCAGTTTGAGGACACTTCCTGTACACACACTGTACTGTTCACTTTTGACTCGCCCTTGCTCAGACAGACAAACCTGTGAGGTGCCATATGGTGTCTGTTGAGCTAGAGCAAAGGATTCATCACATCCCGAGGTACGTGCAGCACACAGGACGTAGTGCACTTGTTTTCTCCTTCAACAAGTTTGGATTTAACAGCCAAATTAGACCAGAGGGAAGTAGATGAATTAAGGTTTAAACTTGTATGCCTTGGTTGTGTAGCACATTGACTAGAGGCGTGTTGAAGCTGGGGAATCCTGGAAGGTCATGGCAGGCTGAGAATCTTCTCTGTAGGCTGTCAGTCCGGTCTCATCTTCTGCTCCAATGAAAAGCCTAGCTTTCTTCTTATGTCATATTGCCTGCTAATGGGTTGAGAATTGTCTAAGACTCAAAGGTGATGAATAAGGGATAGGAACCAGGGAACTGTATAAACTTGCTATTGAAAGTTGAATTTAATAGAATAGCAATCTCCCCCTTTCCCTTTCCTTTAAAGGAAATGGTGTATTCAGCGTTAAATGACTCTGTGACAGCTACACAGAAGGGACTTCCCTTACTCTCTTGTGCACAAGCAACTCAGACATCTCATGTGAAAATCATGCCTTACCTAGCAGGCCCAGCAGAGTCTTGAGAGTTTCCAGTAACTGGCTTGAAAAATTTAGAGAGCATTTGTAACATCCACTGATGAACCATGGGAAAAAGGATGCAGTCCTGTGTGTCTTAAAACCCTTTCAAAGAAAACCACAGGGCATTATCACTGCTGATTTCAAAGGGGAACTTAGGCAGAACAAGAGAAATACCCACTTCTCCATTCCAAGACCATGACTCATTTGGCCAAACTTTCTTTTCTGTCTCTTCTTTAATTCATTTTTTTTTTTAAGGTAATTCTTTCTTCCTTCCTCAAATACAGCTCCACTTCCCAGTTGCTAAACTCAAGTGTCCAGTGTTCTGTTCTCATTTTAAATCTTTTTCCTACATTTAGTACCTATAGGGCTCAATTTCTGTAATATAATCCTCCTATTTGGTGAAAAAACTCCTGCATGGTGCTGTATCAAATATGCCATCTTATGTTTGGAAAAAAAAATCTCCTCAGAATTATTTTCAACGAAAAGGATATGGCTGAAAAAAGAAAAGAGCCAGAGAGACTTGAGCTACATTATCCCTGTGAGAAAGGAGATTTTCATCACTCTTTCAAAGCCAGCTTCCTACAGCATGTGTGACCAGCACCTGCCAAGCACATGGAGAATGTAAAGAGGGAGAGTTTTTCAGTCTTTAGTGAATTAACTGCTTGTGAAAGGAGGCAAAGCAACATCGTACCTACTCAAGAAATAGATTTAGTAAAGGCAACTACAGTGAAAATGACCGTACTCCTCGTTACTGGGTTTGCATGGCAAGGTTTTTGTAGTAGGGGTGCTACAGGGGTGGCTTTTGCAAGAACCTGCCAGAAGCATCCCTCATGTCTGACAGCAAATGCCAACTGGCTCCAAGACAGACTTGCCACTGGCCAAGGCTGAGTCCATCAGTGACAGTGGTAGTGCCTCTGGGATAACATGGTTAAGAAGCGGGGAAAAAACCAAAACCAAAAAGGAGCAGTAACTTTTGCAGCCAGAGAGAAGAGTGAAAAGGTGTGAGAAACCCTGCAGACACCAAGGTCAGTGAAGAAGGAGGGGCAGGAGGTGCTGCAGGTGCCAAAGCAGAGATTCCCCTGAAGTCCATGGAGAAGAACATGGTGAGGCAGGCTGTTGCCAAGAAGCCTGTGAAGGATGATGATGTAGCAGAGATCCCACCCACAGCCAGAGGAAGACCCCACATCTGAGCAGGTAGATGCCCAAAAGAGGCTGTGACCCCATGGGAAGCCCCACTGGAAGCAGGCTCCTGGCACAACCTGTGGCCCCAGNACTGGAAGCAGGCTCCTGGCACAACCTGTGGCCCCAGGGAAAGAGGAGCCCATGCTGGAGCAGGTTTGCTGACAGGAGTTGTGACCCCATGGGTGACCTGCACTGGAGCAGTCTGGTCCTGAAGGCTTGCACTCTGTGGAAGGGACCCACTCTCGAGCAGTTGGTGAAGAACTGCCGCCCATGGGATGGACTCACGTTGGAGCAGTCTGTGGAGAAGTGTCTCCCATGAGAGGGACCCCATGTTGGACCAGGGGAGGAGTGTGAGGAGTTCTCCCTGTGAGCAGGAAGGAATAGTATACACAACATGTGATGAACTGACCCCAACCCCCATTTCCTGCCCCCCTGTGCCACTGGCGGGGACAATGAGGAAGAAAAATTGGGAGTGAAATTGAGCCTGGGAAGAAGGGAGGGGGGAGGGAGGTGTTTTAAGATTTGGTTTTATTTCTCATTATCTTCTCTGTTTTACTTGGTAATACATTAAATTAGTTTTTTTTTGAAGTTGAGTCTGTTTGGTCCATGACAGTGATGCCCTTATCCTGACCCGTGAGCCTTTCAATATATTTCCTCTCTACTGTCCAGCTGTGGAGGGAAGTGATAGAGCAGTTTTGGTGGGCACCTGGCCTCCAGCCAGGGTCAACCCACCACATCCTCCAGTGCACTTAGCCAGTGCTGTCTGCTCTTCCCTGCTGAGGCAGAGACAAGCTCTGCTTCAATGCTCACTTCAGCTCTGGCTCCCAGCTGCCCCTGCCAGGCAAATAACTGGCTATCATATTCCCTGGCTTCAGAGAAATGCATCTGTGAGAGGCTGCATTGTGCCCATAGCCACATCTCACATAAATCACCATATTACCAACAAATGCCATTCACTATTGACATCAGAGAACATACCTATCATGGCTCTCATTCTGCAGTGTTTCCTGAGCAGTCCATTTGAAACACACGTAGACACGTAATGATACTGCAGAATTTGACTATTTTTAAACTGACCCTGAAACAAAATTGTTTTTAATGCAGGCATTTAAAAAAAAACCCCACAAACAAACACGCTTTTGAGATGTATCAGTGAAGTGACTACAGGCTTGAAGCAATATGAAGGGTTTTTAATTATTATTTTTTTGTAGTTGTATTTGCTCTGATTGTTCTGAAGAGGATGTCTTTACCCTAAGCAACAGTGTGCTTGCTGTAATGTACCTATAGGTAATTGCACATTAAGCTCATTAACATGGATGTAGCAGACAGCAACGCAAGACCACAGCTTTGCTGCTGGCAGTGTCTGAGACAGCTCCTACCTCTAGCAGAATCCCTCTTAGGGTGCCCGGTAGCTCGTCCAGCCAGTTTGTGTGCAGCGAGTTTTGCGGTGCCGTGAGGAAATGATGCAGCCAGCAGAGGGCAATGAACGTCAGTTTTTGGAGAGGTTACATAAAACAACCTCAAAAGTGGTGGAAAAGGTCAAACAAGAACATGTTGTGAACTGCTGCTATACATCCATTTCTGTTAATTACGGTGAGACCTGAGTGAACCCTTGTGATCATGTGATCTATAAACCTCCTTTTTAATGGCTGTATAAAACAACGCTGTTCCTTATTTATGACAATGTAATTAATAGTCTTTTCAACTGGGGGGGAGAGGGGGGGAGAACCTAATAAAAATGATACTATCCTAAAATAGGATAAACAGCTTAAACCAATAGCCAATAAACCCGTAGTTCTTCATATAAATCCTGTTTTATTGGTCTGTTCTGGAGAGCAGTTGTTTTGTTTAACTCGATAAACAGGTCATTTTTCCCAAGACAATTAGGTGCCTGGACAAAAAAAAAAGAGAGGCCAGAGAAGTCAGCAGTTGTTCAGTTCAGAAGAAAAAAGCTGCTTCTTTCAGTCAGATGCAAAGCTCTTTATCACAGATACTAATCCAACATGCTGCAAATAATATAGAACTTATGGTAGGGAAATTTTTCTAACTTGGGTGACATCTGGTAGGGATGTAACTCCTATCTAGGCACTTGGGCAAGCAGGTGGTGCCAATGGACTGCAAGATGTAAGTGTTATTATTTGCCTCTGACAATCTGGGCAACATCCTTTTTGAGCTTAATTGTGGCTCTAGGGGCCAAATATTTTAAGATTGGTCTCTTGACATTGCTATGTTAACCAATGAACAGCTTAATAGCAGGAAATGCCTGGAGTGTTAGTGGGAAATAGTATTTATTTATTCTGTGGAAGATCCTAAAGGAGCCCTTCAGGACCAGGATCCGTTGCAGCTCTGCTATCCTGCACAGGAAAGCTCCTGTAGGAAGTAGACCCAGGTTTCACCACTATGTGTGTCATGCCTCCTCAACAATCTGTGGTACGTCACTTGTCTTGTCTTTTCTGTACTGGGCTTCCCTTCCCAAAACAGTATTAGTAATTCCTCCTATTTAAAGTGCTATGACTAAAATGACTACAGAAAATGTAGGTTGTATTTTAATACAGGATAGGAGAAAGAAAGTAGTACCTCTTTTATGAATATGGTAAATCCAAGAGAAAGGTCCTGGGCTGTTTGACTGAAATGGGTGCAGGTCTTTGCCTGCCAAAATTTCAGGAGAAAGCTGGAAGCTGTAACTCTCCTGGTGCAGTTCCTGTTCGACCATTCAGAGTAACAGAGCCTGGCAAGAATGCTACAAGACACCATGCAAGAAAGAATATGCTCCTATTAAAAAGGGTGAAAAAAAAGGGGGAAAGCAAAGCCTCATGATGATGGTGTTGACTTCAAATACTGCGGGGAAGGAAGAGCAAAGTCCCAGAGGAAGAGGAGGGGTGAGTCAGTTGCCTTGTGCTCCCTGCAGAGGTTCCCAGTTGGGGAGCAGTCAGCTGGTAGTAAGTGCCCTAAAGTTCCTGGCTATTATCAGTAACAATGATTATAACTGAAGCTCTCATTGCCTGTGTGTACTTATTTCAGGACATGTTACATTGTGTCAGGCCCAATAAGGAGATGTTAATAAGTACCTGTTTGCAGATGAGGTAACTGTTGCTTCTGAGTTTTTATGATGTGTCATCAGCTAACAGCCAGGAGCCTGGCTGGCGCCAGCTCGGACGTCAAGTGGGATCTACGTGGAGAGATGGCAAATATTTGACTTGGTGCTGAAGAGCTGGTTTTCAGTCATGGCTCTCTGCTCAACGTCAAGTGAATTGTGGCAGAGGTAGCGGGTGTGTTTGAACCCTGACAAGTCCTTCTTTTAATGGCTGCTGGTTAGACCATTGTAATGCAACCAAGTTACGTTCAAATGGGCACAACTGAGGTGCAGTCACAGGGTCTGCCATTGCTCACTCCAGACCAAAGCAAAGCTGTTCCATATGTGACAAAGTCCCTGGGCGGGTAAGGCTCAGTCCCTGACGGGGGTCCTTTTTGGCTAATGCAGGCTTCCATGCGTGCAGGGGAGGGCAGCTTACCTACGCTTCCCTCTGCTAGGGCTGGCTCCTCTCTCTCCTGAGTCATCAGGGCCAGCTGAGGATTTGATAAAGTAGTGTTGCCCCAGTTTAGCTGCTGCGTGGTGTTCTAATGGAGTCGGTGCGCTGTAATGTAGCAGCACTTCTGCCAGGCTGACGTACTCAGCCAGCGTAGATTAAGTGAAATCAGTGAGCACAACAGTGGTAGGCGAGTCACAAATAAATTATATTCATAGGCTTTAAATATTTTATTACTGTTTTTTTCTGAGGCTGAGGGAGGTGGGGGTAGTAATTCAGTCTCCTGTGTCTCTCCCACAACACAGGCTTTCCCCTAGGTACTCCTACCCTTTTGAGGACAGATTTTTAGACCTTAAAGAAAAATGTCAGCATCCATTGTTACTTACTTAGGTGTGTAAAATAAAAACCCTATCTCCTCACCCTTTAAATTAATCATCAGGGGATTTTCTTTCACATTCCTGTCTTGAGCTGTAGGAGGGAGAGGAAAATACTGCAATATCTTTTCTTTCCCCCACCCTTTCATCTTTTGGTGAGGTTTTTTTCAGACATTAGAGCAAAATGAATGCACTAATCAAGGAATGGCCACCCTTCCTTAGTGTTCCTCTCCTTGCACCCATTTCTTCCATAGTGAGACCACTATCAGGTGCTTGGGGAAAGGGGAGGACAGCAGCTTGGAGAGAGGCACTTCGCAGCCAGGGGAGTGGGGCAGTGGCTTCCTGGGGCCTCTCCAGCAGGATGTGGATGGGGTGGAGGACAGCTGAGCCCTGCGTGGACTCACCACGTGAGCATTTAATCAGAGTAATGCTCCAGCAACTGGTCATTTGGCATCACCTTTGAGTCGTGTACAGTTCAGATATCATGACTGGGCAGTCCCTGTGCAGAACATTTCATAAGAGAACCTGTTATAGTAAAGTAATGAAGAAAATGTTGAAGTCCTATGAGTTTTATGATAAAAGTGTGTTGAAAGCTTTGGGAAGCATACTTGGAAGAAAGCAAAAGTTTGACACTTTCAAAAAAAGCAATATCTAAAGTTTTAAAAATTGTGACCATCACAAATTTTTGAGGTCTACTTCTTACTCTACTATTCTTGTTTTGGCCTTGGTGAATCACAGCTGGTCCTGATTTTAAATGCAGAGATTATTTTCTAGCACCCATTTATATCCAATCCAAAAAGTCTTGTGCATACCACTTGCATTCTCTTTGAAGTGTCTGATACTAGGATTCTTTGCTCATAAGATCAGAGTACCTAATTTTAAAGGAGGAACAGAAAACAACAGAATAAATAATAGAATATTTTAAATGAAGCTAATTGCTGATTCTTTTTGTATTCAAAGATCTGTGAGTGAAAGTCTAATTTATTTTGTAAGCCATTTTCTGCCACTGTAGCCACAGTAACTGACATTTAGTTGAATAAAATCAAATAACAAAAAAACCCACCCAAAATAACAGTTGATCAGAGAGGTGAATGAAGTTTTTTCTGTTTTCTGCATTAGGGAACCAGGAAGTTGACAGTGATGCAGAAAAACACCTTAAGGGAACATGTTTGTTAACCTTATAAAGAGAGCTTCTAGAGTGTTTTACATCTTTAAAGAGCAAATGTTTGCTGCTGTATGAGAGTCAGTTACAACATTTTTACAGCTTTCAACAAGGAAGTTGTACAGTTTATGAGTGGAGAAAGTAAAACGTATAGGAGTAAACATGTTTTGTAACCACACCAAAATAGGGGGCTAAGAAGTGAATTAGTTTTTAAAAACTGTAAATATTCATAACCAAACATAACCAGTTTGTTTCCAGGTAATTGAAATTTGTTTGTGTGAAGAAATCCCCATAATCTGATAAAGAAACTAGCAATGCATGTGTTCTCTTAAATGAAACTACATGCTCTTGGTTCAGGCTTATTATGTTTTACGATGTACCTTTACCTGAAGTATGTTTTATGTTTCTTAATAGTGAATTATAATATGTCTTCTCAGCTGAGAGTGATTTCCCACTCTCTGGTCAAAGGTCAAAAAGAGACTGGAAATTTCCATGTTGATGAGAAAGCCTTAAAACAACAAATGGGATAGGTGTGGTAATGCAAAATGTATGTTATTGTCATGGGCTCTTAGCCAGACCTGTTCTGAGCTGCTCCTACCTTTTTTCTTCCCTTCTCTCTCCTTTCCCATCTTTCTCTTCTTTCCCTCCTTCATAGCTCCAAACCTAAATATGGCCTGATATGAAATGCTGCCAGTCAGGATTCCCAAGCTTCAAAGGGATCTCTCATCATCAGAGACAGAGGCTCTTTTGTGTAGCTGTTGAAGAGCGGCTCTGGCTGCTTCCATGCAGACAGGGAACTCTGGAGTTCCTCTTCACTCCAGCCTCTCGCTGCACCATCTGGATGTTGCAGGGATTTTGTTGTACGTTTTCCCCAAGGCTGCAGATGAAGGAAGGCTGCAGCCAGTGCCATGGTCTGCAGGGAGGCGTCATTCTACATGAATGAATGCAAAGAAACGGGTCTCTGCGTTTCAGTGCAAGGAAGCCTCTCTCCAGAAGGTGCTCTTGGCCTTCTGTTTTACCAGCTCAGAGCAGCCTTAAAACTACAGGAAGCAAATGCTAAACCTGTGCCAAGAATTCACGACCAAATGGAGGCCACGGGTACCATAATAGGAAAAATCTGAAAGCAAAATGACATAGAAGTAGTATTAAAATCTTTAGCTTGCTACCATTGTCATGAGGTCATGAAGGTCAGGAAATACTGCTGTGCTTTCTGAGAGGTGTCTGGGATTTTACGGGAACTGTCAGCTTGATTTCACAGGGCTTTGCTCTAATTTACCATGCCCTGCTCTGTGAAAACGTGAGTGCAAAGTTCTGCTGTACTGACAGGTCAGGTTAATACCCACTTACCAAGGTGCAAACAATGTGCCAAGTGCAAGAGCCAAGGAGAGGTGACCCTTCTCTTTTGAGGAAGTGATATGAAATGGGTGAGAAGGCAACATAAGAACAGCCGCAGTCAGACCTCTGATTTGTTTAACTCAGTATTTTGACACCTAAGGTGTATAGCAGGGAATAATTAGAAGAAATATAAAAAAAAATTAGTGTAAATACAGGAAGTGTCTTTCTGTGATACAATCCACAAACTGGGAGAAAGGGGAGAGAGGGGAGAGAGGGGAGAGAGTCACTGAACAAGGCCATGGAAGTCCTCTTGAATCTCTTGCAGTGCAAAATATTATACTGCCTGTTATTTACTAACTTATCATACAGATGGACAGTGTTGATCAATGGTTTTGGAAAAGGCAAAACTTGCATTTACTTCCTCTTGGCTTTATCTTGGTTCAGCACAATTGCTCTCCGGGGCCAGAGGCTTCTGGATGCTGTCATGGCCTCTTTCAGTGTGTCAGCACCAGAGTGCCAGTTCTCCCTGGGGCTTTCACACACATTTGCTGCTGTTTCTTCCACTTCAGAGATCGAGAAGATCTTACCTCTGGTCAGTGGTTCATGGTACCCATGCCTCTGCAGACTGTGTAGCTGGGGTTTTTGGTTTTGCTTTGAGCCTCTGGGACTGTAGGAGTGGAGTTGATGGGTGCGACAGAAACAGCCTTCTGTGCTGACTTAGGAGGTTTCTGACCACTAATAAAGCTGGGATTAATTTTTGAGAAAGAAGCAACAATCTGGAGAAAGCAAACTCTCCTTGGGGATGGATCTGATGGACCTGTGAAACTGCGGTGACCACTTCACCTCCCCTGCCCAATGAGAAAGTATGCAGACAAGCTAAGTTTCTTGCATAGGTTTCTTGGTCTATTATTCCATTTTTTCAGAGGTGTTTCATGAAAGGATGCAATATGCAATGCACTTTCTAGGATTCTAACTTAAGGGGAACCTAAAAGGACGTACAATGGGTCACCTTTTAAAAATGGCCTTAGATGCTCTGAGAAAACACTCCTGGAGCATTTGTCCATTGCAAAAATACCATACTGAGCTTCAATCAGCACAGCCATTTTCCAGTTTGTGGCTAAAAGGTTTTAAGGACAAACAAAGGCACAACCAATGACAGAGCTGGGCAGTGCAGTGAGGAGAGGGTTTTGCTGACAGTGCATTGCGCAGTGGGTGCAAGACGGTGCGGTTCTTTGCCCTTCACGGGGCAGCACTCTAGCGTATTGCCATCTTTTATTCAGCATTTAACAAGATCATCGCTGTGTCATGTCTGCATTTCTGGGTGATGCCAGTCTGACACTACCTCAGGGTAGAAATGCTCTAAGTATAACACAAATGTACCTTGCAATAATGGAAAATCCTTTTGCAATCTGGAAAGCAAAGCACTCTGAGCAGAAGAGCTGCTCTGGTGGCCCCAAGGTGATGTCTCCCAGAGCAGCCAGAAAGGTGAATGCACAACAGCAGCAGTATTTTACAATAATTTATGTGAAAAGAAACAGAATGACAGAACTGGAGACTACAGCAAAAACAGATGAGATATTTTTTTCCCAGAGCTAGTGATAGTGAAATAGTCTCTGTAGTAATTTTATTGAATTTTATTATATGTTTTGGGGAGAAAAATAATACTAATCTCATTTTGTCTTTTCCTTCCCTTTTGTCATCTATTGTCGTTTGGAGAATGGCTTCTTATCTTCTTTAAGAGGCTTTACACAAATGGTAAAGTTGATTCATAAATAGCAAAGGCACACTAATTTTCCTTATAATGTATTTCACCGTCCAATGTAACTGAGAGCTTTACCCCATTGCTTTCACTGTGACAGATTTATAGTTGGTGGATGGCAAAACCAACTTGCCAACTTGCCTTGTTAGTGTAGAAGAGTTGAGGAGCATTTTGAAAGGTGGTTAAGGTCACAACATGTAATGTGTTGTTCAGCAGCAACTTGGAGGCAAGGAGTCTCTTACTCTATGACTCAGCTCCTCCCAGCTACTTGTCTTGGCGGTCTCCCAGCTCTGCAGCAAGACCTGAACATGCACCAACCCCCAGCAAAGCAGTTGCTGCTTATCCATGGGGTGTAACAGTGGGGACCGAGGCTTTGAGGGTGCCATGACATGTCACTTGCTGTCAGGACAACTGGGGAGCCTGTGCAGAGGGTGAGGAAGGGATAAGAGACGTACTGCAGAATGTAAGTTAGATATAACCTTACATTGACTACAGTCCAAGCATTAATGTATAATAAAGACTGAGAGTTATCATGCAAGTGGCTCCGAGCAACTGGTGTCAGAGCCTCCTAAAGGTACTCCTCCCTCTACTGTCTTTCCTCTCAGAAAAATATTAACCCATTATTAGCTAACAGTGGACACTTCCAGGCAAGGGTATTTCAAATGCTCGCAAGCCCTCTGTTATCCAGAGCCGTGTGGCCTATCAGAGTAGGCTGTGGGCACCCCTCTATGGGTGCTGTTGCAAGGAGACATGGAAGGGCTGTTGAGAGCCAGCCATCAGTATCTTCCTCTGCATTTGCAAATAGCCCAGAGCAAAACAACCAAAAACAGTTGCTGCTTTTGCCTCCACATTAAGGGCATGAAGTGGGAGGCTGAAGGCTTGTAATATCTGATCTACGTGGTGCGTGGCGCAAGGGAGCCAAGATACATTGCTGTCCCAGGGGCCTAGGGCAGCAGAGGGATATTCTGGGAACCAGCTGCAATGCCTACTGTGGTTGAGCTGCTTGGATTTTAGAATAGTGCGGTTTTTGTGATGCCCTGTGTTTTAATACAGATTTGCATGTCTTTCCTACTGTGACCTACAGATCTCTATCAAAATGAATACAAATCCCTCTGCTTTCAGTGCAAAATAGTAGTTCAATAATATCCTGCTGCAATGTTGCTCTTTATTACAGGAGTAATTTCCCTGACCTAGCAATTCTGATGCCTTTTGCACTTAAGGTTTTGCACACTTGAATGGTAATGCAAACTCAGAGAGATATAAAACACTGAGCCTCTTGCATTTTCTCCAAACATCACATGTCATCTTGCTGTCTGCTTTTGCTCTAATTTGTGGGACCCCTTCTGCTGTGAACATGGCCTTGGAGATTTTTGCCTCTGGTCTCTTGTGGTATTTTTGATTCCTTGTTGTGTTCACAATGGAGCAGCCCCTTTCAAGATTCAGACTGAATTGATGACTTTTCTTGCTTGTAATATTCCAGTTGCTTCAGGGGCTCACCATGGTCTAGCTGGGAGAGTGCTTGTCCTCAGTTCCTAGCCATGATTAACAGGCTCCCCTCGTGTTTCAATCACAAAACTGCATGATCAGATCCAAGTCTGACAGAAATACTTGTCTAGGTTATCTGATAAAAAGCCCATCTCCACAGACACAATGGACTTCAGGGGCATGATGGCAGGCGTGAGAATCCCATAAACCAGTCAGAGAAGGAGATACAGTCCTTCCCAGGGCTATTGGAGCAATGCCACTAGCCCCTAGATAGAAAGTGACACCCAGCACCACCAGCAGCTGCTCCCCAGTGCATCTTTTCTGGAGGGGAGCACTGCCTAGGGGGTTATGTGACACATGGGACACAAGCAAAGAACATTTTGAATTTGCACAAGTTTTATAATGGGAGGTTTAGGGGGGTGACCAACACCAGGGAAAGGGAGGGATCAAGGCAGTTTGGGAAGGAAGAAATATGGGAAAACCGATCAGGGCTGGTCAGATGTAAACAGGCTGCTACTCGGTACACTTACATGGCTGTGCCCTGTGCCTGACCAGTGCTGTCTGTCCTACATGCTTATTAAACTCCATTTCTAACTATTTTCCTGGGTGAGGGGACTGGTCTCTCCTCTCATGTGTGCATGTGTGTTTGGAAGTCTACGTGCCAGCAACCAGAGCTGGGCCATGGCCAAGGGGGCCACATGACTGTGGTGCCAGCAGCTACCCCGAGTGAGAGAACATATGCTTGCATGTGATAGCTAGCAAATATCAGACTGGACTCACCATCAAGTAGGATAACTGATTTGGGAGCCACATTTCAAAGCATCTGTAAGATATGTGTGTCACTGTGTGTGAAACCACAGAAGGGGTTGGCCACTGTGGGTACCAGGAGGTCTGCTCAACATGCTGCAATACAATTTCATAGCTAAATGTATCATGTTAACTGAAATCCATTAAAAACTTGGTTCAACATTCAGTGCTATAATCAAAAAGCTACTTTCTAGGTTTTTCTGACTCTTTCCCATCTTGCAGGCACCCACTACTCTCAGATAAAAACACAAAGCCTTCCTCTGAGGTTTAGTCTGATGTCCACATCATTTCAGTGTTTCAGCTGGCTTCTCAGAGTTTTCATTACCCATTTGGTCCAAGGAAGAGGTGTTGATCAGCTATCAGTTAGATTGAAGGAGTGAAAGGGTGACTTGATGCATGCTCATCTATAAGCATTGCTTCTGCATGAGACAGTAAGCATTTCTAACTGGCTTACACTAAATCTTATTAACAATGTAGCTCCTTAAAAACTGTTTTAGTTTGCCTACTAGCTTTTTTTTTTGGTGAAGCAGGTCCAGGATAAAACACATAATTAAAACTAGTCATGCATCAATCACTTCAGGGCAAATAATTCAGATAAATATTTTGGTTTTACTAGCGGCTAAGTGGGTAAGTTTGGTATTTCCTGTGCCATAACTCAAATTTATGGCAGCAGACTAATTTGTATGCCAGATCCTGTACAGGGAGCAGTCAATTTGGTGCCACAGCTTTACTCGAAGATGATTCATATCAGATTTATAAACATAACACATTATCATATCAGATGATGTCTAATATCTGTTCTTGGAAATGAACAAGAGTGATGAGATAAGGGCTGTTACAGAACATCACAGATTTCAGGAAATTAGTTCTTTTTCACTGGAAGACAAAAGCTAAGTCTAAAGCCTGGGTTTATTTAGGGTTGCCTTTCCCCACCACTTTCTCTCTACCTTCCCAGCCCCCTAAGATCTCTCAGGAAATTATTCTAATACTCTTTCACCTTTATTGTGATTTTTGGAAGCAATATCCTGTGGTATTGACCTGTCATACCTGAATGGAAAAGACTTAACTGCAGAAATCTTTTTTCTAAGCAAGGTTCATGGTAGGTGGATACCATAAAACCAGTCAGGTGAAGTGTGGGAGTTAAAATACAGCTAGACCTGAAAACAGAGCTGTAGCATTCTGAGTTAAAAACAAAACCAAACGTAACTTTGGTTTAACAGAATTGAGTCATCTCCAGGCAGACACAGGTTATGCAAACAATCCTGGTCGACATAATTTCTGAAACTGAACGGATTCTATACAACTCATGATAAGGGGGCAATGAAAGAGGGAAGTTATTTTCATTTATTTTGACTGTTATTGATACAAGAGTTCATCCAAACCAGAGTATGTTCTCACCTTGGAGCACGCACATGACTTCTTTTAGAACATTGTTAGCATTTCACTTTGCTGTTCAGTGCGTGATGCTGCCTTTGCCACTCTACATAAACTTTTTATGGCAGACCAAATTATTATGTCATGGGGTCTCTATGTTATTGTTCATATATTTTTTTTTCATAGGAAGAGGCCAATTCAGATTCAGTCATCTTTCCATGTTTCCAAGTGCTTTACTCTGCTGTTTTTATCACCTTTGGATGTGATTGTTCCTGTGTGAATGTGCGAGGGAGCAGAAAGAGTGGTGTTGCCCCAGGAAGGAGCTGGAACTGGGAGTTGAGAGCGAGTCCAGCTCTGACTGGGCAGTGTCCCATCGGCAGGGCACAGTCGAGGAGAGCAGGAGACAGGGCTGGAGACCAGCATGCTATGGCATTACAGAGGCAGAGACTGAAGACCCTGGGCTGAATGGAGAAATGGCTCCTGGTCCATAGGCAGGTGTGGGTAGAAGGCCATGACAGCAATTTCCTTGTTTTTTGATTTAACAAGAATTCTGCCACACAGTGTTGCATAGAATTGCAGAATTTAAATCTGTGCAGGCATCTCTCACAGAGGAACTGATGGAAGGAGCGGGTGGTTGCCTCAGGGTGGAGATGGAGCAGCATGTTGTATGAAGTCTTTCCATAAAACTGCGCTGAAATCAGCCCTGGCCTCTATCCTAGGGAACACAATTTTTTCTCACTTTTTCTCCAAGATCCTAACTTTGTATCTTTTTCACTCTGATTTTCCCTCCTACTTTGCTCTTAGCAAGCCAGGTTCCACACCTCTTCCCAGGATTAGAAGCCCACTCTATGTCCAAATTAACTTTTACTATACAGTATCCAACTCAATCATGATATTTAAGTTATGAGTCGAAGAAATCGTTTCTTATAATTGAGAGAAAACAATAATCAAGGCTGCTGTGACAGTGATCTGTTGTGCTAATTGTTTGTTAGATGTGCCACAGAAATAAAAGCTTTTTCAGCAAGAAGAGTAAAAATTGGTTAAAAACTTTGTATGTTGACTTGCTGATTCATTTTCACATAAAGGGTGGTATCCTAGAGAAGACTATGTTCTTTATGGTATTTTCTTCTGACCTTCTGCAAATTATAACCTGTCTTGCTAGAATGACATTTTTATTATTTGCTGTTAGATAGGCCTCAGCTAAATCTGTTTCTTTTTTTTCTCTGCAACTGTGAGCCACACAAATAAAATGGGAAACAAAGCAAAAAGTTCAAATTACTCTCCAGTCTTTCCATTTTAACTTTATATTCTCAGAATTCATAGCATAAAATTAATCCCACCCCTGGAAACTTTTTCAGATATTTAAAAAATATCATTGAATCTTCTGTTTAGAAAGCAGATGTTGTCTGCAGACTAGCAGGACAAACTCCATTGCAGGATGCTAGCTCAGGCTCTAGTCCTCCTTCAGTGTTCTCACAAAGTATGCTGGCTTGTGTTTAAAAGGATAAATTGGAGTTTCATCTGAATAAAGATTTCATCTGAGTAAAGACTTCAATTGAGGACTTTAGTCCCACAATTAGAAGCATCTGTTCCAATGTACAGCTAACATGATTACCGAAGCAACCTTTGATGACCAAAATTCTCAAGCCTGAAATAAAATTAGTCTTAAACAAATTTGGTTTATTGCCCAGGGTATAGCTGAACAATCAGATTTCAAATGATTGGTCTAAACCTTTATTCAGCTTGAAAAATTGGGGGGATTTAAAGGCTAACAGCTTTAAACTAAAACATTGTAAGTTTACACTATTGATCATTACTGTTGAATGTGGTAGTTACAAAAGATTTTTTGTATCTGAACTTGTGCTAAATATTATCCGAGTCTTGTGAAACCCAGGGATATAGCTCTTTCCAGTTCCTGTGTCATATAACTTATTCCTGTAAAAATTAGGGACAGTGGTTTTCAAATGAGCAGGAATAATCAGGTACTATCTTTTGGAAAATATGCACTATATTTCTGTAAGAAAGTTATTTTCAGAGTATTTTTATTTTATTAAATATTTTTACCAATATTTGAGAGAAAGAAAAAAAATGGTTTTTTTTTCTTTTTGTTGAGGTGTTAAATCCCCTTATTAGATTGGTCTGTACTACAGCTCTGGGGTCATCTAGTAAGCAAGGAGGGAAAACATGTACAGTTGTTGGTTTGTATTGCTCCAGCAAGATCTAAGATCTCTCCTCTTACTCTTTTGCTCGCACCGAGGACTGGAAAGTGACGTTTTCCTCATGGTGATCGCAGTGTACAGTGTTTCATTGCCAATACTTACAGTGAAAACAAGAAAATGGTTATACTACTCTTGTTGTGAGGTATGCCACTGAAGTTGGGCAGTGTATGTGACAAGGTATACTGACAGTGAGATTTTGGGTGGAACAGAAACCAGTCTATACCATGAGAGTTGTCCATGCTTTGTATGATAAACATATTTCTCTCTGGAAGAAAATATTAGTATTAATGCCAGTGAAGACAGAGCAGGATTTTAGGACTGTGGCTTGAGAGTACTGTCTATGGTGACTTCCTGGTGGAAGATTTGAAATGTGTGGCTAGAGCCGGTGATTCTTGGGGATGGACTTAAGCTGAAGCTGTTTTCATCTCTCTAAAATCCTTCTCCAGTCAGTGTTAAGAGACATGTCTCCTGGTACTTGTCAGATGATCTGGACTGGCTTTCTTCCTGGTTTATGTTAAAAAAATATGGTTTAGGGTCTGGTTTTACTTGGCGTGGGTTTTTTTAAAACATACAGGTCCTGAATGAAGTCCATGGCCTCTGAAATAGTCTCTCACTAAGTAGCCAGCCAGGGTATATGTGGTGCCCACTATCGTGTTTTACGTGTTTGCAGCATTTAAATATTTGTTCCCTGAGTCTATGCCCTGAAGATATTTCCCACCAAAATTAGGACTGTCTCACTCAAACTGGGATGGGTGGTTACCCTAGGTTAATGACTATGTAAAATTTGATTCATTTCTCATTATACAGTATGCCAAATTAGATGACTAAGTATATTATCCCCGCAATTCTGTAAATTGCTTTAATAATAAAGAATAATATTGTTGGTAAAACTGTGAGAAAGGATCTGGGAAATAGAGTTGTTTCTGTGTAACTCAGCGCATGGTGCTAGTCCCAGCCAATAGAAGACATAAATCTGTTGCATACCCACTGCATAGCCCTGACATTTATCCTTGAAGAAGTCCAGTTCTATGTCATGTTACCCATATAAATATATATACATACATACATCATACATATGTAGCCCATACTGAATCCTGACTGTAGTCCTGGTGAGTTCCTGGGCTTATCACTAGTGCTTCCACAGTTGGCTGTATCTGGGCAGATGTCTGAGCTGGTGGGCTTCGCTGGACCCAGTGCTAGTTGTTACTGGTTTTCTGCTATGCCTGGAGCCTCACTCCAGGAGTGTTCCTCCTCCGTTGGGTCACAGGGCCAAGCTGTGGCTTCTGCTATGCTGTGGGGACAGGCCTGCGGTACTTGTATGCTTCAGGTCTTAGCAAGGGGTGTTCAGCATTGAGGTGCTTTTCAGCACAGGTGGACGTGCTGAGTGGGTCTCTTGTCCTGCCTGCACTTAGGAGCAAGCTCTGACTCTGTATTTAGCAGCAGTTTGTGGGCACAGAGGTGGGACCTGTCAGAGTGTGGGTCAGGAGATTAATGGTCTGAATGGCCCAGTGTTCAGGGTTCAGCCTGGCGAGCCTAGGCACAAACCTCTCTTAACTGGTAAACAGAGTTACCTCCACTGTCACATTTATTTATATTTGGGCAAACTCTGCCAAGCACTCTAAACCAGCATTTTATACTTGCCTCTGGGAAGATGTTGAAAGCTTTCAGCTCCCATTAAACTCAGACTTTGCATAGGTATTGGTAAACCTTTAGTGCACTTTTCACTTCCCCAGGCTCAGGACAACAGGGAATACATTTTCTCTGGTCTGCAAAAGTATGGTGGTTTCTTATGCTGTGTGTCTAGGGTTTGGGACCTGGGCATGCTCCACATCTTGAAAGTTTGGGTGAGTGCACAGAGCCTTTCTGCTCTGTACCTTGGTTTCCTTCAAGAATGGACCAGGCCCAGGCGTCACACCTGAAGCAATAGGGATTGCAAAGAACATGACAGTGCATGCCTGCCCTGCAGTCCTGGGGACCGTTCTGGCAGGTTACAACTGACTGGCACATTCACAGTACTCTCCAGGCCTGCCTTTGTCCCTGCTTGTGACCAACGCGTTGTTCCCAAGTCCTGGAGCTACAGGTAAGTTTACTGTTTAACTTCCTTTAGTGCAGCTTTCTGCAGCAGGCATTGGAAAAGAAATCCACTCTTCACATCCAATATCCTCAGTGATTCCCCTAGTGATCACTGGGTCAGAGGGACAAGCCCAAGTACACAGAATTTGTGTAGCTGTGTTGTGTTATAGCTTAGCATAATTTTCTGTTTTCCCATCAATGGACAAGTTTGGACATGGAAGCATTAAATCTCTGAGGGAAAAACTTTGAGAAAGCTGTTTGTGTCTTTTGCATTAATCATCATTACCACCCACACCATTAAAACTATTCCAGAAAACTCTTGTGTTAGATAACACTGTATGTGGTTAAGATATAAATTCCTTCGCTATCCATTATAAGAACAATGTATGTACAAAAGCAGTATGCTTCTTGTCATGATTTAATAACTTATTTTATCACTGTTAAATATTAGTGAAATGTCGAACAAAACAAAATGGCTTTTCTTTAACTATAGTCTCTTGTTATTCCAGAAAGAAATAAAGCTTAGAGAACTTTATAATCAAATGCTCTTGAAAGAGAGAAGCAGGGCAGAGTGTAACACCAGATTGGCTTATTTTGNACTATTACCCTGCCTAACTGGCATTTGGAATTAAACCAGAAAAGGATAAAATCTACAAAGTAGTGTTTGATTTAAATTGTCTATCTGCTTCTAAAATTCTAACCCCTACCCACCCACTCGACAACTTAAGTATAAATAATGATAGAAACCATGTCAACCAGATTTGAAAATACACTGGTAGATATGAAGTTTCTATTTAATCAAAATTATGTGTCCATACAAAACAGAGGTTAAGCTTTTAATTGATTTGTCTAACCTGATAAACTCCAAGGAAGTATGTACTGCACCTCTCTGAGGAACAACTCCCCTTGGAAATCCTTGTTCCACAGGCTGAGAACACTGTCGCGACTCCCTGTGGCAAGATGTACTTTTCCTGTACCCCCTGTCAGGGAGGAGAAAAGCTTCCCCTTCACATGGGAGTTGGTAATTACAAATCCCACATCTTACTACCTAGACCCAGGAAGACAGTCGTTTCCTCATTAAAGAGAAAATTTGTTTGCTGAGTTTCTATTTCCTCACCTCGATAACAGTGCTGTTAGAGGGTAGCCCTGCTTCCTAAGTTTATTCTTTATTGTACAGTAGAGTATAAAATGGGAACCTAGGCAAAACTGGTGGTTGTCTTTGACTAGAAAGACTTTAACACCCAATGGTTGCATATTATAGGCTTTTTCCTCTCATGAGACACGGATCAGTTGTGTGCTACAGATATATATATATGATATCAAGATAATATTCTTGAGTCATGTGAGACATAAGGTACCTAATTCACAGCTCAATATCTTTTTCAGAGGTGAAGCTAAGGGATTTATTTTTTAAATTCTGATTTTTGTAAGACAGGTTATCCTTTCTCCTGACACAGTATTCTGCTTGTCCAGCTGATCTGAACAATCTGTCATAGACTTCTGTTGAAGCTACTATTCAAATAGGAAGTGTTTTTTGGTTAGGCTTTTTTTTTATAGCTTCCTATTTGAGCCTTTTAATTTTTGACCCAATAAAATTTCCTGGAGTACACTGCCTCCTGCAAGTAGATACACTATCTAGTTCAACCACACATTGCTTTCATAAGAAATGCTTTAGAACTGTTTATGCAACATCCTTGCATATTATCATTTGGTTATCTTGTCTTTTGATGTGCATAATAAGTTAGAAGATGCTGAGTAAATAATTTCAGCTCTTTGAAGCGCTCAAGTTAGTTCCTTTCTGCAGCTGGAAATTACCAGAGCATAATAAACAAATACTTGAATTATGGCTTAGCATTACTTAAAATATAAATTTGTGTGAGCAAGAACTGTGTTATCCTGCATGTTCTTGGTACAGTTGAGGTCATGGGACACTCTCACAGTGGTAGCAGTGGTGTGCTGGTTAGCCACACAGCGTGATGTGCAGAGAATACACTCACTCCCACACTCCCACCTCCCTGTTCCTTTAGTGTTTAGAATAATGTCATCTTGAGCAAAGCAAGCAAAATTCAGCAGTACATTCTAAGGTAAATTGAGCATTTAGCTCAATAATAGCAGCAGTTTTAATCCAGGAATTAGGTTCTACAGGTATAAATCCAGGAATTAGGTTCTACAGGTATATTCTAGTTGTAAATTGTAATAGGTGAATTTTTCTTTTATCTACAGTGCTGCAAACCCATTGTTTTAGAGGTCTCTTCATGCTTGTTAAAGCTTAAGAAGTTACCTGGAAGTAATCATGTGACAGCAGCTGATCTGGCTCCCTTTGCTGCTTGTGAAAGGATTTTCAGTGTCTTCAGTGGGAGCTGGATCACATTTATAATGCCACGGTCATTTGCCCTGAGAGGCGCTTGCTCAAGAACTCTTCAATTACCTTTCTGGAAGCTTTCATACTGTTGAGGTTAAGAGTTTTCCAGATGTTTGAAAAAACTGAAGAAAACTCCTGGCACCATAAGCCTAATGGCATCGCTAATCACTGGTGCAAAAAAAAAAACCCAAAAACAAACCACGAAAGAAAGAGACCAGGGACACAGTCCAAAATCCTTGTTTGGCTTCATTAGATATTTATGTAATGGGTGTGCATAGTGCCTTATCAAAGCACAGAACTCACCTTTCCTTCACCATACAGACATACAATGCTTCAAGTACTAAGAAAAAATAACAGCGTGACTCCTCTTATGTGCCAAATAATGCTTTTTCTCCACCCCCCTCTTCCACAGAAATTCTGAATCAAACTACAGGCTGTTGCTAGTGTATGGTGAACAGGTCTGCTCAGTCCACAAAAGCACTTCTGCATCTAGGATCTCTCCTTTGTGATAACTGCCGTGATATTACAGTTCTGCAGAGGCAGGAAATGGTATTCAAATTTCGCCTTTCTGCTTAGCCCACGTAGATATTTAGCCAGACATAATAAGAAAATACTTCACAATTATGGTAGATGAGAGTCTATTATCCCTTCAAATCCATGGTCTGCACAGAAGGGAAAGCTGAAAGGACTATTTCAGTTATTTAGGGTATATGTTTCTCTGGCACACTCATAATCTGACCGAAGCCATTATTTGGAAGTCAGTTGCACTCAATCATTTTGCCTGTTAATGAGGAGTTACTGAATCCTCCAAGCATTAATCCCATTTAGGAAAACACAAAGGCAATCTGTACCTTGTATCAAGCAATTATGATTGCATTGAGCTTGAGGAATTCAGTCATTTGTTGGAGGTTGTTTTTCCCACAACAGACCCTCTAAATAGAATTACCAAGCCTTTCAAATGTTAATTTGTTAAGAAAAATATAATGGCTAATAAAGACAATTAGGTTTGTATTGTAAATACTGGACTGCAAGGCTAAAGCTGCCATGGCTTGTGAAGAAAGTGTGGCAGAACTCTATGGAACTGCTGAGGCTGGAAACCATCTTCATGACAGAATGAGGAACATGTGGGTATTAACATCTGTCCTAAGAATATATTTCACCCAAGGTAAATGTGCCAAAGAAAACGAGCCCTGATTTGAATTTTTTTTTTCTTTCCATAAAAATGAGGGTTATGCAAGGAATACTGAAGATCTGAGACCGCAAATGAAAAATACATCAGTAATACAGCTTTCTGAAAAAGCATGTAATTCAGAAATAAAAGCACCATATATATATATATAAATATTAAAGATTGGAACCAGTAAGTCTTTACATTGTGCCATTTGTGCCTTGGCAAGAACACTTTTTTCATTACTGGGCCCCAGACTTCATGAAATAGACTAGAGATAGATGCAGCCCAGAGAAGAGTAGCATAAATAAGTTTAGAAAACATTATGTTTGAGAAATAGCCTAGAAAAGACTAAGACTTTTAAGACCTGAGTTTGGAGGTGTCCAAGTGTGTTTTGGGAGGGAAATACTGACAGGTTTTCTTCCTCCCTTAAAAAAAAATAAATGGAAAGAAAAGAGGACAGGGAAAGGAAGGCAAAGGAAAGGAACTTATCTTACATCTTTATTTATTTCCTTTCAATATTTTTCACTCAGAAGGCAAACATAGATTATATAACTGTAGGGTAGAAGCAAAATGCAATACAGTGTTTATAAATCATGGAGTCCTTGATGTCTGCAAGTTTATGTTCATATTCATATTTATAACTTGTCTATTCACAGCCATGTTGCTAGAGAAGCTGTTTACTTGTCCTTAGAATGTGCAAAACCAGACAGAAGATTTCCAATGCTCAGTGCTTCCGTTTCATCCAGAAATACTGTGAGAAAAACTCTATGCTGTTGCAACACTTCCTCTTTCAATTTCACTTAGAGCTGAGGAGTACAGGGAAGTGAGCAAATGAAAAGTGAGCAAGACAAGGGTTCTATTTCAGCAGAGAGTGCACGAGAGAGTGAGACATACTTGAGAAGAGAATAGTGCAGCTTATGGTAAAGATCAGATAGGTATGAGGTGCCTTGGTCTCTCCTGTAGAGAAACTTGGGCTCAATGCCTGTCCTTCAGACAGAGAAATCGAGTTGTGGTGAAACCCATTCCTTCTGGCCATCCTTACTCCCTGCAGCACCTCTAAGTAAGGCCTTTTCAGGATGCAGAGAACAGGAAAGAATCATCGAAAACTCTAGAAGTGTGAAGTCCGCCCGGTAATCTCATGTATCTTCACAATTGGTTTGTGTTAGCAGAAGAACCGAGCAGCACGCCAGGCTCACCGGACTCCTCAGCTAAACCCACAAGTATATGTTGTGAAAATTCAAGCCAAGTGTGAAAGGTGTTCTAAAAATTAACCTAATCTAACTTACCATTCTTTCTTTTTTTTTCATGCTTATGGAGTTCTCAGATATTTTTGAGTCTCTGAGGCCTTTTCCAACAGCAGGCTTGTATCTAGAAAAAGCAGAAATGCAGCCAATATAGCATGCACTTTTTTCAAACATGAGTGACAAAAGATTGTGTCAGACTTCAAGTTGCTCTTCCTGAGCATGAGCACAGAAAAAGAAGAAAGGGGCTATACATATGTCATGGGACCATTTTAATAACAAATAAACAAACTGAGAAAACCAATTGATGCGTGCAGGTGTCCTCATTCTTAGTGGTAAGCTAGGCAGGGAGTGCTGAACTGTTCCTGAGGTGTGAGTCCCTGCTTCCCTAGTGATCTCTGACGCATCAGTTGAGCTGGTCATTTCCAGTTACTGCTCCACATAGCTCACATGGAACACCTGCTCATTTTTGTTTCTAATTTGCTGCTCTCTCAGATATGCTGCTTACACAACTTGCTCTCACTTCCAAGAACATGAGCAAGATCCACCTTCTTCATCCTCTGTACCATGGATGGGTCCAGATGGGTGCCAGGTCTAAGTGTTACTGAGACTGATCATTTGAGCAAGGGAACAGTAGCAGATCTTTCTTAGGTCAGGTTATGTTGCCACAGCTGTGCTTACCTGTGTGGCTCCATCCTCATCTCTGTGGGAAGAACACCCAAGCTAGATGAAGTCCAGCATGAGAAGTAACTTTGGTCTTTCTACAGATCTGACCTCACAGGCATTTCTTAGGTTGAGTATGAGTAGCAGATTTGAATGAACCATCTATCAATAATAATTTGTGCTCTCTTCCCCTGACTATTCTAAGGCAGATCCCTGTGGTGCTTGTGCCCATGTTTTACTCACTAAATAACACATTAGTGGCATTACTGTCACTTGTTTGCTCTGGTTAAGTATTTTGATTATAAATCATATGCAAATACGGAATGAAGCTGTGAAATGCATGTTTGTATGTCTGCATATTTATAAGGGTGCTTTTACAGACATAGATGATTTGCTATTCCTGAAGCAGTATTTTTCCCCATTGTCAAAGGCAAATAGAGCTAGCTTTGTACAGGACAGTATACTACCTGTTAGCATAATGCCTGCTCTGGAATAACTACCCCACCAGAGCTGATGCATTCAGCAACCTGCCTTGATTCAACCATATTTTTTTGGCATTACTGAAAAAAATAATCCAGCTCTGGGAGCAGGCATTTGGCTCAGGGTGATGCTATGTCTCTGTTACTGTTCACCAAATATTGAGGTCCATGAGGTACTAAGCACTTCTAGCTGGGTTCTAATCAGATAAAAATGGAATTGAAGAATCACTGCCTTTGGCAGAGAAGCTGAAGCAGAAATTTGTACTTCAGTGTTCAAGAAGATGTTCTCTTCTGTTTGGCTTGTTTGTACTTCTACTTCTGTGCAAAAGGCATTTCCAGCTGGTAGGCTTTGTTAGCACTTTTATGATAAAATAACGGAGTGCAATGGGTTACAGAGCCCTAATTTGGCTGTTGCTCATTGCAGAGCAATGACCTCTGCCACCCTTGAGGCTCTCTGGCAAAGGGACTCTCCCAGCTTCACTGAAGTCAATCAGGACACCACCAAGGAGCTGGTCAGTGTCACTGAAGAGACCTCAGAGTGTTGTCTTGCTCTGGAGCTGAGTAACATGGCCCAGCTTGTGTCTGTGTCTTGGTGTCTTCCCCGACTGCCAGGCAGGACAACTGCATCCAAATCACAGGCAGGGAATGTCCCAAGGCTCATGGGCTCCCCAGGCTGGAACATGTGCCCGCACCTCACTGTCAAGCACTAACACAGCTCAAAGTTGTGGCCAGAACTGTGAGAAGATTTATATGAATTGGTGATCCTGGACTAGACTGTGACTTTTTTTATTTACTAGTAAAGACGTAGGTGGTGAGAGATGCATCAGACCCAAACTTTGCTGTAGTTTTCAGAGAAATGCAAAGCATGTGATAAACTCTCCTGTTTCAGTAATAAGTTCAATAGAGTTACATTTATCCAACAATGCTAAAATATCGCTCCTATTTCTACTGGCCTCCATAGCACTGGAATGTGAATTAATACCTGTTCTTCTTAAAATAATACAGGAAAAAAATCTGAAAATACTGAGCTTGCACAACTTCTAAAAGCACATACTTTTGTATGCCAGCTCTTTGAAACCATGAATGAAAAACCTTTTATATAAATAATCAAAGTATCTAAAGATACACATTTTAAATTCAAGTTTATTTATCTGCAGGGCTGGCAGTTCAACTTGAATTTCAAAAACAGGTTAAGTCCGTATGGAAACAGTTCAGAAAGAGTTAAAAAGCAAAATGGCAGACATGATGCACGCTAGAAGAACAAGCCAGAGAGCACAGTTCAGAGGAAAACAGACATTTTGGAACAAACCAGCTGAAACAGAGATTGGAAGGTCCGAATTTTAAGAAATTTGACTAAATATAATGTGAGCAAGGTTTGTCAAATTCTGCATGACCTCAGAGGTTAGCACAGAAAAGTTTTTGTTGTGTCACTGGAGTCACATGAGCTGCAGCCTCAGAAAATGGAATTGACATTTATATTTGTGCCAGAAAGCTATGCTTCTTAATAACTTTACAGTTCCTCTCATACTTTTTTTTTTTTTAAACTAATCATGCTTATTATGGAAGTGATTGAGGACAATCAGGAGCAGGGCCAGGCTGTGGGAGTCACTCTGCCAATAGAGAGCTTCTATGCTGAAGAAAGTTACCTACGAAAAAAGTAACACCAAAAGCCATCCTCATCCCTGCATGATGCTGAGAAGCAGCTGGTGCCAAGGATCCTTAATACATCACATCAATAGAATGGTGCTTAACAAGGTCTGCACAGCCAGCACTGTGCCTAAGAGTCCATGGACACGGTGTGCAGAGGCCAACAAGAAACCCTGCAGAAAGCAACATAGTGAACCATTCCTTCTTGTCTGCCTCCCCCTCATTCCTGGCTAGAGGCAGAAGGACTTTTATCATTGTAATCCATAGCCTGTGCTTCTCTGTCAAATATTAGGGCCATGCTTTTTTCTTTCAATATAGCTGAGAAGGTGGGGTGAGCATAGCGTGATACAGCTATGCAGTGCCATAGTAGTTACAGTACTTGGTGAAATATGGAAATCCTGAGAGTCAGTAATTTTTTCAGCTGAGGAGTTTTAACCCACACAGACTATACATCCCAGAAAGCAGACTAAAACCTTACTGTAGGTGAGACATACTGTCTGTCCCCACTCCTGCAACTGGGCTTTATGCTAAAAGGAGGCCATCGCAGCAGTCCTTCTATAGCTGGAGTTGTTGGTAAGAAATCGGTGGCTCTCATGGCATTTTGTGAGGAACTCCACCAGCTTTATGAACAGTGCCTGTACAAAACCCAGGGCAATCCCAATCTACAGCTGTTTGCCTGGGTGCACATCTGGTTCCTGGGGTGTGGTGCAAGAGGAGAGTCAAGCAACTTCTTAAATCTCTTAAAATGAGGTGCCTCAGAGCATGACCAAAGGCAAATCTTTTTGGCAGAAGGGAAACTTTAAAACAAAATTTAAAAACTCCAGCAAAATCTTGTCTAAAATACATTGAGTAGATGGGAATTGTTTCAACACTAGTGTCTTCCTCGATCAGGGCTTCCAAGAATTTAGAGGCAAGATCTCAAGACTTCAGACAAATTTACCCTTGTAAGCCAGTAATCAACAAGTACTATTACTCTAATAAAGAAACAAAATGCTGGAGTGTGCACAATGTTATTTTTAAGAGGATGAAATGGGGAAAAATAATTGTGTATGATACAAAGCAAAATGCAAATTCTGAGACAGTTCCTGTAATTTCTAGCTTATGAAGCATTTTCAAATACTGAAATATGAGTAACTACTGGAATGGATACTGTAAATCACTATTGGTGATTTTAAGTATATAACAGAAGCACTACTATAGAGGTCTTATTTCTGGTCTAAGATTCAGGACAATGTACCCTCGGTAAATCAGAATATGACGACAGTCCTTAAAGGGGAAGTGGTCACTTCTTGTAAATCACCAGATTTTTAGCTTCCTTTTTTACAATCAGGTCCTTCTAGCAATCTTACAAATGCAGAATAAAAGTGTGATTTCCTGTGATCTACTTTGTATTTTTTTTGTCTTCAGAATGAATTGACTACCACTGCTTAAAGCTCTTCTTTTCTTTGCTGATGTTGGAGAGAAACGTAAAACTCATGTGCATTCAGCTTTTTCTATGGCACATATAATGTCACTGGGAATGTTTGTGAAGTAGAGTCATCATTTGGCTCCAAACACCAAAGAATTCAGCCTTTGGGCAGAATGTAATCTAAAGACAGGCAAGTGAGATTTCAAAAGGTAAGACTTCTCCCTCTCCTAAATTTCTGCTTCTAATTAACTATATCTCACTGTGAAAGTTCCTTTCATTTCCTTTCCTCTCCTTTTCCTGTCAGTCTGGGAGCATTAAATGCTGCACCAGCACGGAAGAAGAAGAAGCTGTTTGTCATCAGCCACTGCAGAATGCTGCCATTATGCCTGGCAACATTGGCGTATTTATCACACTTGGCAAATCGCGCCTGTCACCACTGGATGCTGTTCACCTTCATTTTAATGTGTTCTTTCCACTCAGCTCTAAATAAACAAAACAGCAATTTTGTGATGTCTGTTCTTCTTGTTAAAACACAAATGCCCAAATTACACATCAATATAAATGCCTGGGACACCTTTTCCAAACATACCTCTATCACAGGGATTACCACATTTTCAAGCAGGATTGTTTTCCCAAATTTGTGGTAGAAAGTTTGGTCTAATTTGCTTTACTGATCTAAAATATTTACTGAAATAGCAAGTCTGAAGGTCCTTTATTGTGTGTCATTTAGGTCTGGGTTTGCTTGTGGTTTTCCAGTGTAATCATTAACTGAGAAGGTAAGATTTACAGAGAAGCCCTGAAAGTAAAGGAAACAACAACTAGCATGGATAGGGTAAATAGTTAGTTCCTTCTACCTTCTTCCTATGAACATTTTTTTAGGTGGTACTTTCAGCTGAGGCACACTGTTTCAGACCATGTAGGTGATAGCCCATGTTATACTGGTAAGTGAAGGTACAGCTGATAAACACTTCCATGTGATTTTGACCTTTTGTGAGAGTGAAGAGAAAAGGTCTCCCACAATTCATGGAAGAAAAAACCAATCAGATGCATATTTCCCAGTTTTACACATTGACTCCATTGGATGCTGCCCTAAGGAGCATAGGCTATGCATCTCTGAGTCCTACCAACACAGCTAATCTGATGCACCTTGGATTTGAGCTTGCTTTTGGCTTCTTCTTACTGTCCAGCTTCTAAACCCTAGAAGTTCCTTTCAAGTCCCAATTACTTGTAAGAAACATCCCATGGTGGCAGTATATAGTTGCAGAACTTACACACAAAAATTATATTTGAAACAAGTATATTATGAAGAGTTGGGGGGTGGGGGCAACAAATTAAGAATAATTTAAAGACTTCTGCTTAAAATGTAAACTAGAACTTCTCTGTAGCTCAAGAAAATTCAACTCTTCTCTTCCACACCTGTCATCACTCACTAGATATCCTCATGTGCCCAAAACTTTTCTGGTGTTGATCAGAAGGAGAAGTACAATACTGATGTGTTAAAATAAATGTTACTCTGAAACTTTTTTCCTCATCTTGATGCAAATAAGGAAGTAGTGGAAGTTTTATTTGAAAGACAACTGTTGCAAAATTTCTAACACAATTTTGCAGACCAAGGAGATTAAAATACAGAAGTTACAGATGAAGAGCTGTTGTTTGGGTGCTGCACAGGGCTTGTGAAAATATCTAATCCTAGACCGTGTGTTTTAAGACTTAATGTTCTGGAATGTCAACTTAACCTCCCCAAAATTTCCCAAACAGAATCCAAACCATTCCCTGCTTCTGAAACATAGTATTTCTCTCTCAAATAAATACTAGTGGTTATCTGTCACTCAATATATGAATATTTGGAATAACTGCTACTCAAGCTAGCGTGATAGCTGTGAAAACCAATTCAAACTGAATTTTATGTTGCACTCTCCATCACTATGCTGATAGCTATGAAAGAAAATGTAGTGAAGAGCTTTTCAACTTAGAGCTCAATGTAACAAGTGTTATCTGACAGATTCTGTCTTCATATGTTCAAAAATATCGTTGTCCCCAGTATCATTTCAGTCCATGGCTACTTAATATTGTTAGCTTCTGGTCATAGCAAGAGTGTGCCAAACACATATACTGACATGAGGAAAAACACAAAGACTTGTGAAAGAAGACCCACTGTTTAAGAGGCACAACAGAGAACAAACCCAATGCTCTTCTGAAAAAGGAGGGAATGAAGCAAATGATTCCTAATGTGAGGGGGAAGGAGGAAGAGAGAATGGTAAGTAAACCTTGACCTCATTACAAGAGGACAAGGAAGGATAATTCAGGATAAGATAAAATAAAAGACAGGGAGGCATCTCAGTGTATTCTGATAACATTATGATTGTGAACAAAATGTTCCTGTACATCTGTGGGACTGGCTAGTATGGTTGGTGCTAAGTGACACCCAAGTGCAGCCAGTGGCATTACTGTTGGGTTGCATAAAAGA
The DNA here is from genome assembly GCA_013400835.1 of Zapornia atra. NCBI lineage: Eukaryota > Metazoa > Chordata > Aves > Gruiformes > Rallidae > Zapornia > Zapornia atra. The sequence continues at coordinate 52,033 of VZTU01024831.1, read as the reverse complement.
TTTATGGATGTCTTTCTACCTCACGTGAAAATTTATTTTTCTCCCAGTGCACACCAAGTCATTTTCCAATGAGTTGCTCTGGATGTTTATTGTGGGTTGGCCCTGGCTGAAGGCCAGGTGCCCACCAAAGCCACAACTGCCCTCTGCAGCTGGGCAGGGGAGAAAAAATATATCTAAGGGCTCATGGGTTGAGATAAGGACAAGGAGAGATCATTCATCCATCACTGCCAGGGACCAAAGAGACTCAGCTTTGAAATAAATTATTTAATTTATTACCAAGCAAAATAGAATAATGAGAAATAAAACCAGATCTTGAAACACTTCCTCCCCACCCCTCTCTTCTTTCTAGACTCAACTTCATTCCTGATTTCTCTCCCTTGCCCCCTCCTAAGTGACACAGGGAATGGGTGTTGGGGTCAGTTCATCACATGTTGTGTTTACTATTCCTTCCTCCTCATGGGGAGAACTCCTCACACTCTTCCCCTGATCCAGCATGGGGTCCCTCTCATGGGAGACACTTCTCCACAGACTGCTCCAACGTGAGTCCATCCCATGGGCTGCAGTTCTTCACCAACTGCTCGAGAGTGGGTCCCTTCCACAGAGTGCAAGCCTTCAGGACCAGACTGCTCCAGTGCAGGTCACCCATGGGGTCACAAGTCCTGCCAGAAAACCTGCTCCAGCATGGGCTCCTCTTTCTCTGGGGCCACAGGTTGTGCCAAGAGCCTGCTTCTGAAAGTGGAGGCTTCCCCCAGAGTCCCAGGCTCCTTCAGGTGACTCTACCTGCTCAGATGTGGAGTCTTCCGTGGACTGCAGGAGTATAGCCTGCCTCACCATGATCTTCTCCACGGGCTGCAGGGGACTCTCTGCTCTGGCACCCAGAGCACCTCCTCCCCACAATTCTTCATTGAGCTTGGTGTCCTTAGTGTTGTTTATTTCACATCTCACTCAATTCCCTGTTGCTGTTTTCTGCAACAGTTTTTTTTCCCCCTAATTAATTGTGTTATCTCTGAGGCGTTACCACTGTCACAGATGGGCTCAGCCTTGGCCAGTGGCAGGTCAGTCTTGGAGTCATCTGGTGTTTGCTCTGTCGGACAAGGGGGAAGATTCTGGCAGCTTCTTGCACAATCCACCCCTGTAGTTTCCCCACTACCAAAACCTTGCTATGCAAACACAATACAGTACTGTAGGTACAGATCCAGGCAGGATAGTGTTAGACAACCCTTTGTGTCCCTGTACCTGGAAGCATCAGAGCTGCATGCCTTCGGTATGGGGGCTGCTAAGGATCTGGCTTTGAAGAAAGTCAGACTGGTCCCAGGATGTTGAGTTACATCCTTCCTGATATTCAATGAAGGATGACCTCTGAAGCTCATTGAATTTTATTTTATTCCTTCTGGAAAAAAAGATTAAAAGCAAAGTCATACATAATGCAGCACCTGGATTCTGAGGAAATAAACTTTCAGTAATCACTGTGAGAAGAGCTGAACCATTGGAGGACCTGAGTTGCTAAAAATTTGTTTGGGTTGTTAGCATTATCCAATGACTGAAAAGATCTTGTTTGGCTTATCTGTTTTATGTATTCTCCTTTGCCATCAATAAGAAACCCTTGCAGCCTGGCTTGAAGGATATTGTTAATGGCACAGAGATGGAGTACACTCGGCATTTGTGGTCTATTTCATCCCAAAGCCTTCTAATCAAACAGCTGTGTAGGCAAGAAGAAGCAGAGGGATCCCATTTCATTAGCACTGCCTTTGACAGAACAAGAGCTGGAGCTAGAGCTAAATTGGTACATGTCACTGGCCAAAGAGAGCTGGGAGCGAGGTACAGTGTTTCTGTCTTTCACCTCATCTGGGATGTGTAATGATGAGGAACAGATTTAGACACAATCACCTCCTTATCCCACTCTTACTGAGTATAGTCGTGGGTCTTTGCCTTTCAGCCACTCCATTGAAGATGTGCTTTTGATGATAGCCAGCACCGCTCGGGAAGTAAGCAGCAGTATATTGATATTGGCACCATACATAGACCATTATAGTTTCCATATACAAGGAGCAAAGCAGATGTTTTCAGCTTAGTCACTGCACTTCCCTTAATGCTGGGGGAGAAATAAAACATTTGATTGTTAGACAGTGTTTCCTCTCAGCTTTGAGCACCTTACAGATTTCTTCAAGTGATGAACTTGTGTTAAGAAACGTGTAATACACAGAGACAGACCTAGCTATGTTGTCATTGTCATTGAAAACAGGGCATTTTATACTCTAGATTTTTAAAATTAGAATATAATAAAGTATTTTTTTGAAATGGGAAAGATAGTGATTTGGGATTTTTTTTTCCCCTTCATGAATAGTTATTGCACATTGTATTTTCAAGCCACTAAGTCATTTTGCTTTTTCTGCTTGTCTCAGATGCATAGTATGATTTTTATTTATATAATTGTATTGATGTGGTAGTCAAGAAATAGGTGATGTTATTAATTTCACTAATAATAAAAATCTTATACAAGAGGTATTAGTACTAATGAATTATCCAAGACTGTTTACAGGGCGCTTTCTTGCTCTCATCCCAGTTTACTAAGCAAACTTGCTTTCATCTTGAGTAGAGAGTGTGTGTGGGGGGGTGTATAAAAAAAGAAAAAGAAACTGTTCCAGAGTGTCATGTCTTTGTCTAAGTCCCCGTGGTGTACTCTGTAGCAGCAGAAAGCAATTGTGGCAAACAACTCTTGCAAAAGCTATTAATAGGCACTGGGCTGGGTAAGAAAGAAGATGAGGTTAAGAACGTCATCTGTGGTGGTGATCAATAATCTGCACTTTTAGATTTTTAATTTTTCTCATGTTTTGGATGAAACATCAGCCATGGTATTTTCTGATGCTCTGGTACTTTCAGAAGGTTAGAAGGTTACAGGAGTGAGCTCTGGAGTCCTGGGCAAATTCCAGTTGGCACAGCTCATACTGACACAGTACTGTTAAATAGGTTTATTATGCCTTGCTATACTCTGTTCCGTGCTTCTACTCTCTCAAATGCTGTTCTAGAGGTTTCACTGCTAAGTGATATTATCTCTCTGATATAAATCATAAATAAATAAAAATTGTAAATCAATTTGTAAAATATGGTGAGTGCTTTGATCTTCTGTGGATAACACATGATCTACCACTACACTCATTATTAATAATTTTTAATTTCACAGCCAGCACTGTCACATTGCTAGATTAATTACTTTTATAGCCTATTATTTTGTAGTGCCAAGTCTGAGCATATGAATCATCGAAATTTGCTGGATGCGCTTTCTCCATGGACAACAAACGTACATGGGGCACATCAGTAACAGCACCATGGAGAAACAGGGGGGAGTGAGTTTCACAAATTCACAGATTCACAGAATTGTTGGGGTTGGAAGGGACCTCAAGAGAGCATTGGGTCCAACTCCCCTGCCAAAGCAGGTTCCCTAGGACATATCACACAGATAGGCATCCAGATGGGTCTTCCATAACGCCCCTGGGCAGCCTGTCCCTGTGCTCTGTCATCCTCACTGTGAAAAAGTTCTTCTGCAGAGTTGCAGAGCCCTAGAGCATGGGACTGGTCTGCATTTATTGAGGTGAATACCAATTTTTCCACTGAATTTGAAGCTTTGATCTGATCCAATGGCTGTGGGAAAAAGTCCCCAGGGCTGTTTTTTACTAGTCTTTAGCTCATGGGGTACTGGTCTTTACTTATTTTCACAGAAGTGGCTTCACTTGATAATACTTCCCAGTGTCTTTTATTTGAACTAGGATTCTAACAGGAACAGTTTTGTGATTGAAAAAGAACTGTTTGAGGAAACTGGATACCTTACACATCTAATGAAGTGTCTTATATAGGCAGGTCAAATTTAGTTATCCATAGACTGGAGATAAATTGTTTAGAAAGTAATGAGGCAAGAAAGATGAGTCTGTGGCAACAAATGATGAGTACATCGTTAAAACCGACACAAAATGTTAGGGAAAAAAAAAATCCAAGTATAAAATAAAGTGTCGTAGTTAGTCATGACATGAGATTATATTCTGTTTTTTTGAGTAATTTTTCTTATTTGGTGGTTTTCCTTTTCAGCACTTACAGCTAAAACATGCCTTCCAATATTTTGCAGAGAATTTTTTCTAGTCTGTCAGGAGCGGTCTTTGTTTCTTTTTTATTTCTAATGTGCTGAAAGACAGTTCCTATGATTATACTGAACTAAATTTTAAGTGTCTAACAACTTCTTATTTCCTCATTGTAAGCATCCATGTTGGTGTGGATCTGTCTGGACCACCTGTTCTGAAAACTAGACGTTCACTTGGACTCAGAAAATCACACACTGGTTTTTAAAATGTAGAGTAGAACTGTATTTTGTAGAACATACATACTGACTGCGATGCTTTCTGGACTTTAAGAGCCAGTCCCTTAGATTACACATTTTCAGTGACATAAACTGTACTAGTGAAATACATAATTAAAATGTGAACAATGATCAGAGTGCGGTCTAATCTCTCAGGTTGTGCAGACTTTATACATTACATATCTGTCTCCGACAGGTTAGCATTGACATTCCCAGGAAATGTGTGTTAAGAAGGAACTGAGTGAAGGCTGTTAACCTCAAGGAGAAAAGGACCAGCAGAATACCTAAAAGAAAACATTATATGAGAGAAGCTTAAACACAAAAGTGAAAGGAAGTTTTGAATTACTGTGTGTAATCACAGATATAGATTGTTAAATATGAACAAAAAAATATCAGTAGACAGCATCGCAACATTTTCCTCTTGTGAAATTGTATGTATATATATGTATGTATGCATATTTAACAGTCTGACTAGCCTTAAAACCATGTCACTGTCTGGTCTTAAGGCTCTGTTTTCTTTTTCGGGTTTTCCTGAGACACAGCACTTTTTACTACAGTATGAAATACTCTGACTGCAAGCTATTACCCATAAAAGATCCCTTTAGTTACCGATTCTGTCTAATTTCTAGCATCTTTTGCTTCACAGTGCTTTCTTTACTACAATTTGTTGATAAGAACTAATAAAGTTAGAAGACCACCTACATTGTTATCATGCCTGTTGGCAACAGCTGTCCAAGAAATGCATTCACTAATTTATGAACACTAAATAATAGCCTATTGTATCTGCATGAACACTCCCATTTTTTCCCTAACAAAGCACCTATTTTCAACATATGGTTTTCAGTATGGTCATTTTCAACTTCAACATTTTTGGAAGAGAAATTGTCCACAGAGAAGATAGATGGTCACAGAAAACTGAGCCCTTTCTCTTGTAAAAAGAAAAGGCCAATTCTCTGGGAGTAATCTGCAGAGCTGTATTAACTGTAAGGGAATCAGCTCACATTATAAAAGATATGGCTGACTTTTAATTTATAAAAATATAATGCAGTAGTCTCTGTTTTATACATTTCTTCTCTGAAAAAAGGTGATTGTTACTTGCCACTAACCACAATCCTAAAGATTTTATCAATGCTAGGCTTTGGAGTAGAGTACATAGATTCCAAAAATCTGATCTACATAGGATATCTTCCAATAAATGGGGAAATGTTTCATCTTCCTTTTAGTGAGTTATCTTTTTTCTCTAAAATACTTCAAGGCTGTAGTCTGTCAAGTCATTCAAGACTAATCTACAAATCCAGTCCTAATAAAACTGGTACTCTAAAGTGTCGTGAGGTGAGTTACGACAGCAGGTCTCACGGTTCTCGCTTCCGCCTTTGGACCTGAGGCCGCCAGTTCAGTAGAGCCTGGTTATAGTCCTGGAGTATGGTTGTAGTCCTGGAGCATGGTTGTAGTCCTGAAGCACAAGGCTGTAAGCAGCCAGAAATGGTGTGAAGTTGCTAATTATTTTAATTGTCAGTAAAAGAGCATCGTAATGATAAATTTTGAAGTGGGACATTCGTAATATCTGACATTCATAATATCTCGGTTTCTGCTGCTGAAATATTTTCAAGAAGGACTCAATTAAAGGAGGCTTTTTAGTACTCTGAAGAAAGTGAAATACTCCCCCCCAACATTCAGAAGCTATGGAATCTGTGTTTATGTTAAATTATGTAACAAAACAAGGACAATTCTGGGAAAGGGAGCTTCTGCAGTCTTTCAGGCCTCACATACCACGTGATACAGCCCTGAGGCAACTCCAGGCAGCAGTAAATAAATGAGAGTCCTTGTCAGAAAGAGTTTATAATCTGTAGGTCTTCTCCAGAGCTGAGCAAATGCAATCAGAACATCATCATGAGCTCAAAAGGGTTGGTGAGACAGCATCAGTCTCAAATTTTCTGAATTAGAACTGAATGAATGATTCATTTTTTCCCCCTTTTGGTTCACTGGCAGTTAAAAGAAGAAAGAAAAGTAGTTTGATGTAGGTTTCAGCTACTCTTTTGCTGCATGGGCAGGAGAAATTATGAACTATTTTTACAGTTGGTAAAATTCATCCTGTCAAGTGTTATCCAAAATAGAAGTCTTCAATTTTCTTAAGGGAACTAGGTTAAAAATAGCTCCTAGTCAAATAAGCAAAATGGAGGGACATTTAAAATGATATTTTGAACTAAAATGAAAAGTATTTATCTCATACAAGTGTTGAAATGGAAGGTTTTAACTTTTGGGGAAAATTTTGTGGTTTATTTCCCCCGCCTCCACCATGTGCAAGTCACGTAATCTATCAAAACTGACATGAGCACAAAGCTTTCTAGAATCTCTGTAGCTGATCTTTGTAAGGAAGGAATTTGACTTGTAACTGTCAATCAACTGTTTTCTTACGAAATTTAATGTCCCCCAAATTACTGAAGAGGACAAACTGCATCTCCATTTATTTCTTCCTTCTTTGTTTTTGGAATTGTTTTCTCGCCATTTGGGTCTATATCTCTTCCTATCTACTTTTTGGTGTCAGAGAACCAGTCTGTGACTCACACCCGGTTCCTTTTTCTGCGGCCAGCTTTTGCCTCATCTGATATATTTGCTGCCTCTACTATTTCCTGTGTTCTTGTTGTTTTGGTCTCAGCCCTCACACGTTTGTCATCTTAGCCATCCTTGACTATCATAATTCTCATTTGCTCTCTGATGAAAACTTGCAGCTCTCAGCTTTCTTGCTTCTCCTGTGCCCTTTCTTTCTGTCTCCAGACCTCAACATTTAAGCTGGGGGACCTGAAAGCAAGGTGACACTTGCCCCAGAGGATCTGTCCTGCCTCTAAGCTTGTGGGCTTTGTTCAGAGAATTTACACAGCACTGTTAGTGCTGCCAGTGTCAGAACTAAGGTGTGTCTCCAATATTTATCAGGTCATTATTTTGTGAGGGGTTTGGAGGAAATGAAAAGCAGCTGTCAATTTAACGTTTGCACTGATCTGACATCCTGATTCATCTTACAAGAGTTTAACTCCAAATGCTCAGTGTCACTGTCTGACATCACCCCAGATTAATCTCTGACTGTGGTTTGATTGCTGAATTCTGCTGAACTTTGGACAAGTCCAAAGTTTCCCATGTGTTCCTTGAATGCATGAATGTATCTTCATCTCAGTATTTGGCCTGGAAAATCCCATTGAATGCCCTGTATAATCAGTATTAACAGTACTCTGGTTTATTTACTTACATTCAAATTATATCAAGCCTCATAAGAGCAGATGACCTTAAACTTAAGTGCTGCAGTTGCTGTAGTGCAAGGGGATTAAAGCACTTTAATATCAGGCTATTGTCTGTCTTCTGTGCTCTAATGAGTCTTTTTTATTACAGCTCTTAATATAGCTGGACTGGTGGGTTTATGAGGTCATTCTAGGTATTTAATGTCATTAATCATGTGTTCTCTTTTTGACTTAATAAATATCTATGTCTGATGGCAGCCTGGCGAGTATAAGCTTTTCAACCTTGTCAAGTTTTGAGATGCCAGGGGGAAAAATAAGCTGTCATGAGTATAAACAAATAGCATTTAAGGTGCAATTGCTGATTCTTTAGTAAAGTCCATTGCGCATTAGCTCTGATTTCTGATGAAAAGGAAATTACTAGGATGATGCTTTAACGTAGCAAAATTGATGTGCATTCTCAAGAAACACAGAAATTAAATAATCCCTTTCTTCACTTATTCACCTGCCAAGAGGTGTTTGATTTTCACCAGGCCAGCCTCTCTGTGCCTGGAAGAAGTAAAAAATCAATGTCTGCCCTCTCAACTATTTTTCTGAGGTTTTAACTCTGATCTGTTGCCAGCAACTGGGGTGCAAACCTAGGAGTGAAGAGTAAAATGGTACAGCTAATGGGCTGTTTGTGGCTGGGTGACTACCACTCAGCAAAACAACAGGAAAAGTCACTGTGAGAGAGGTTTTCTAAGTTCAAGTACCATCTCTCTTATCTAGTCACCCCTTGTCCAGCTAAACATCACTTATCACTCTACCAGTCATGCTTCTGTTGTTATCACAAGGAACCTGGTATTGCACCCTGAAAGCAAGCAGGACTTTCTTACTTTGATTTCAAAGGGAACGTGTTTAGACATTTTGATTCCTCTACATAGACACAGGCACAAATGCTTACAGATGTGCTTATAGATATCTTTACATTATGTGCCAGTGCTGACTCTGGCCCTGAGTCTATATTATCACCTCATATAACTGATAACCTTTTCTTGGAGCTCCAAAAAGCCAACTGCGGTCATATGGTCTTTCCTACCCTACCTATCAACCAAAATCTTCTGTTGCAGTGTGTCATTGCTAGACAAGACATTTCACAGAGCTCAACTTTTTGGTTCTACTCTCCATACAGACCTCACAATATTTTCTTTCCAATGTACACATAAACCCACTAGAGCATTTTAACATTTTACCTCTAGCTTTAGCCAGTATCAAATGAAATATATCTTGGCCAGCACAGAGCTAACAGGAAAAAGGTCAGTTTACACTCAAAAAAAAAAAAAAAAAGTTGGAAAGTAACTTTTTGGAAACTGGTCTTTGTAACATGAACACATCAAGCACATTTCACAACATTAAAACTGCTATCACTGGAAAATGTTAGCTTAACAGATGTGTTTATTTAGGTGATTTTCAACTTAAGTCTGTGAGCGTAGTCTGTGAATGTAGATTGCAAGTCCAAGAAGAATAGTGCAGATAGTATTTTACTTTTGTTTGGCTTATCTTGATATTTCTCATATCTAATTACTGGTGAATCAAATGAGATCAGACTAAACTACACACGAAAAACCAGAATCAAAGTAAAAGCCTTGGCTACGCTTTTTTTCTGTTTGTTTTGAATGCTTAAACACCTTAAGGTAATACTTAAGCACCTTAAGCCACAGCCCACATCTATAGCACACAGAAACCCCTGAGCCTTCCTAAATTACTCCAGCACCGGATTACTGGCATTACTTTAGGTCACTCAGACCTGGGAAACGGGTTGCTTTGCTTCACTTTCTAGTGAGTCATATTAATATTATGGGTCCTATTTTTTTTAAGCACTGTATAGCTACCAAAATTGCACCTATATATAGGATATTTCCACTGTCTTGGGAAAAAACTCAACAACAAAACTTCTTAGAAATCCTAGGATACCTCCAGACTAAACAGGTTAAACAGTGCAGATGCAGAATCCCTAACAGTGTTCCAGACTGAGTTATGCCACACTGCTAGGAGTGCTAGTTGCACTGCATTTTGCTGACTGCTGGAGCCTGTTCTTAGTCTACAAGTGAAATCATATAACAACTGGTGTGGATACACGTATGCATGGAATGTGCAGATTTGAAAGGGATTCCCGGTTATTTGCATTGTAACATCAGAGTAAGATACAGGATAACTATTGATTTGGTTTCCTTTTAGTATATGTCAACATGAAATATTGGACAATATATCTTATTTAAAACAAATGTGGGTGAAATTTACCCGAAATTTCTGGTAAAAGACTAAAATTTGTGCTAAACCCCCTAAAATTTGGTTGAGGGGACTTTTGCATTAGCCCTTTTACCTTGAAATCAGAACATTTGTCTGTGCCTTCAGTCATCTTTGGGCCTGTCCCCATTTCTTGTTCTACTTATGACACAGGCTGGCTTAATGCTGGCATACGGCCTAGCACTCTCAAGGGACCTGCAATGTGTTTTTCTAGCATCCAGGATTTCTATATTTGATCTTCAATGTTCTTGCCTTTCTGTTGGTTAAAATTTGCCCGAACTTCATTTTTTTTAAATCTTAAGGGGGAAAAAAACCCCAAAACATTCTTCCCTGAGGTCCATTTCTGCATAGTGGGTATCAGGACTCATGAAACACTATTTCATTACAACAGTATCTTTTTCCCAGGCTACTGGCTTAATTGCAAAGGGCTTTCATAAACTTCCATTCACTCATCCCACCCCCTCATAACCTAGAATTATGCCAAAAAAACTGTGAGGAGCAATGAGTATTACCCAGTTTGTGCATCTGTACTATCAGAAGTCTCCATCCTAATATGAGCCACTACAGTAATAATTTCAGTTGTGTATATTCTCCAAATAACGTGGTTTTTGCTAATTGGCGTTCCTTGGCTGCTGTGACTCAAGCTGTAAACTATGGACTTTTAGTTAACCAGATGTGTGAAGGGGTTCTGAGGAGCCTTCATTAAGCATTTCCCATTAATGTTAGGAACTGTAGCCAGGGAAGCAGCTAATTTAATTTTCCTTGTTCAAATATGCTAGGACAGGGGATTATTCTTAGATGTAATTATTCCCTGGGGAAATGAGGAGACAAGAAAAAGGCCAAGATGGCATTACATGAACACCTTCCCCAGGAACTGTTTTTATGGTGTGTGTTACTGCTCTCTGTCTATTTTCTTACATGGTATGTCTGCAGCTGAGTTTTATACAGTCCTCCTCTGTCGTCACAGGCCCAGAGCAAGGCAACCACAGAGGAAGTAGAATAAGACCCAAACAAGGCAAAGAAAAAAAAACACAAACAAAAAGAGTATAAACATATATTGGTTCTTTCAAGGTGCCTGGAAGCAAAATAGTACATGTCCATCACACTCTGCTCTCATTATATCACCATCTTTTGAAGCCGAGCATTTTCTATATTAGAGGCTATAGTTAGTAGGGATAATTACAAAAGGTTTCAATTATCTGGAAGCCAAAGCTAAGTTAGTAACCCTAAACTTAAAACAAAGAAACTGTAAGAAATGAAAGTCTTTGTGCTGCCCGGTTTGTCCTATGGCTTTTGTTTCATGGGTTTTTATAGCTGTATATGTTGTCCCTATCCTGCGAAATGCCAGTCTGCCCTGGGGTCTCACAAACTGTGCTTTATAGGAGTTGTAATTTGACAACAGATAAGATGCAAGCTAAAATGTAAAACTGGGTTGTATAGGCTCCAACCCAGTGGGGGTTGTTTCTTCCTATTTCCTTTCCCAAAAGCTATGGAAAAAATTCCAAATATCAGTTTTCTAAATTATCAAAGAATAAAAATTAAAAAATAATAATTAAAGAAACCCCAGAAAGAATAGGATTAACAAACCCAAAATCTCCTTCTCAAGTAGACAATCTCTCCCAGATAAAAATGCTTAGGAATTTTTAGTGTAAACCAAGACTGGACAGTGTGTGTCATCTGAAGTAATCTGAAAAGTCATCTGAAAACTAGCTTTGATTTTAAATATGGGCTAATGTGCAAGTTTCAAGGCAAAGCCTTTTGTTATTGGCTTATTTGAAAACAAGTGTTAAAACTTTCACTGGAGCAGAGGCTGAAGAATGTATCATAGCAGAGTATCTTTCTGTGTGCTAGAGAAAAAGGTTAGGCAGAATTCCTGTGAGCTATAAAAAGTCCCCAAATAACTACAGAGAAATCAAAATGTCATCAGGTTGTTATATTTCAAATTGTAAACAGGTGATCCGGTGATGTGATGCAAAAAGAGTCCAAGTCCCTGAATTTCAGACCAAGACTCCCTCCATTATTCACTAATTATGTTGAACTGTGAACTCTACTTAAATTAAGCTTGTCCTGAACTCTCTCTGCTCTGAAATTGCTAAGATCATTAATTAGATCCTCCACAAGTACAATATTACCAAAAAGTATTGCTTTTAGCCTTTCCTTTGACTTTTGGGCTTTTTCCCATTTGCAGGAGCATGGCTCTCTTCCAGCTCAGCTGCTACACTGACTAGAGCTAAAGGTGGAAGTACTATCTCTGTGGATTACCACACAGAGGACCTGCCCAAACCCTGCAGTGTGGCCACTCTTCTCTTGAAGATTCTGCAAAAGTACAGATGCTGTGGGGAGCACCCCCACCCCTGGTTTGAGTCGTCTGTGGAGCTGGATGTGAGACCTCATGATGAAGAAAATTGTTTTCATCATTTACATTTAGCCACTCATCAGAAATCTCTTTGTGTGTACTGCCTGCAAGAGCACATGTAGCAAAATTATTGCTCTTGAAGCTCGTGTTGCACTTGAGCTGTTCCTGAGCAGTTCTTTGTGGGGGGGTGCTGTGTGTTCCTGAAAGCAGGGCTGGGGGAGGAAGCAAACCTAAAAGCATCTGAAAGACAGTTCCCAAATGGCACTGGATTGCAGACGCTTGCTCAGTGAGTTCTGGAGGACAGTTGGAGAACCATTCTTACTTCTTGCCAATTAATTTCCCCTGGAGTTCCCCCATTTTGAGCTTTGTAAGGTATGTGATATGCATCCAGGGGCTTTCAGCCTTGTGAATATTTTTTTATGAGTTGCAGCCCTGGCATAGCTGACTATCCTAACATTAGAGAGTTCAGAATGAAGCTATTTCCCAACATTGGTCAAAAGGGAGAAGATTGGCTGTGGTGTGGCACAGATTTCAGTTCTAGTCTCATTCCCTTTGAAATTATTTTGTGGAAGGAGTGAAGGACTGGCTTCTGCTACCAAAGCTGTCAGATGTGCCTCTGTTGATGATGATTCTGAAGCATTCAAGATTATAGGAGTCTCTAGCAAGTGTCAACAAGGACTAATGAACTCTTTATTTGTAGCTTAGATGGTTTCCCCAAGTCACAGAAAATTTTCAAAGAGAGTTGAAATAAATTCTTTCACCTTCCTTCCTCACTGCCCCTATCTCCATAACCTGACAGGTGAAACTTTTACATCATTAGAAGCTTGTCCTCCACAGAAGGCAGAGGCAAGACTTCTCTGGACACTGATGCTTTCACTTCATACTTCCACACATGCAAACACAGCACCTTGAAGCCAAAGATAAGGGGTTTTTGTTCATGTGTTTCTTGGAGTGTGGATCCAAAAGGTTTTCAGTAAGCTACCAGGTAATGAAGCTGCAGTACAGCTACTCTAAGAATCAAAGAGACCATTTATAACAAAGGAAAAAAAATGCAGGCACATGGGAAAAAAAAAAAAAAGCAATAAAGCACCACCTAGTATTTGGAAGGACTATTGCAAGGAAGCTGTGACCAATACAGATGCTTCTGAGCCCCAGGCTGTTTCTTCCCTTGTGTGTTTGGAAGGGGACAACATACACAGCTCTGTCTGACACAATTTCTAGAGTCTCTAAGGAATCCGTATCAGGAAGTTTATTACTGAAGGCTCAAACTGAGAAATCCTTGTAGAAAATAACAATTCTTGTCTTTCTAAGTGAGATACTGTCTGTCTTACATAATCACCATGAGGATTAATTCCACCATCTTTTACCTGCTTTGTGAATCTCAGAAGGATTAATAATAATTCATCATTTTTGAAACTCTGGTATACATTTTAACATGATATTTGACAGGTTTGCATAATGCATGATTAATCAATTAGAAATTTTGTACATATGCATGACACTACATAAATATTCCTCTGATCTTTCTCCAACACACTTGTAGACACAGGGTTCTATACAGTAGTTGGAAAAAAAGGAAATCTTTTCATTCAGCTTCCACTTATGAACAGTTTCAAAAAGAAATAGCTTTGCATTCAGGAATAAAAGAAAAAAAAAAAACAACCAACCCAAACCAACCAGGAAATCTGTGCATCAGGAAATCTGATATGTGCTACACTTTCTAAATCTCCTTTTCAGTAAAATGGATTAAGAGACCTTATAGAAAAATGTAAGTGAAAAAGTGGGATAATAAACCGCATGCTTTAAATAGAAGATAGGATTACTGTTAGTCTCTGGGAAAAAAAAAAAAAGTTCTTTGTACTGTGGAAGAAAAAGCACTTCCATACATGCTTCAAACTTTTATTCTGGACCTGAGCTTTCTCCCTCTTTAATGTTGATACTTAAACTTGTCATGAGATGTCAGTGGACAGGGCTTACTTACACTTCATTCTTTGGAATGTAGATGAAACTTTAGCTGACATCAGTGACATTCACAGCTGTATACCACTGGGCAGAAAACGGATATGAAAAACTCTTATATGAATTATTAGTCTAAATCTACAAGTAAGATCTTAGATGAGAGAAGATCCACAAACCAGAAACATTCAAAATGGGTCTGGATCCAAGACATACTCAAGAGGGTTTTGATCCAGTGAACTAAAAGCTGTATACTAGACCTTAAAAACCACCACCACAAAAAAAAAAAACCAACAAACCAAACCAAACATCTCTTGTGAGTCTTCTTTACCCATTTCAATTTGTCATGGATGGAGATGTAAAAGCAAACTACTCATCTGACACTAATTCTTGTATAATAGCTCACGATGGCTGACTAGAGACCAGCAAATGGAGAAAGGAATGTAATTTGTTGACAAACACTTCAGTTAACATGTGCAAAGTGTATGCTTATGCATGCCAGTTTAGCGGCCTCAGTGGTCAATTTGAGGGAGAAAAGGAAATAGTGGTGAAATTAATCATACTGACGCCTGCTTGTCTGATATTTTTGGCATGTTGCAGAACATGAAGTACAGTGAAATTTGGCAATAGAATCTGATTTTCAATGAAATCATCTATTTTGTAACATACTCCCCCCTATCTTGTTATTCTTTGGCATGTAACACACTTGAAGATTAGAAGGTCAGATTAAAATATTCATTAGTCACCTAAAAATGATTACGGCATCTGACAAGGAAGAAATCAAGTCACAAAAATCCTTTCCAGGGAGGGCTGTGAAAGGCTGCACTTGGTGCCAAATGTGGGACTGGTCAGACCTATGTTTAGAAACCCACGATAAGTTCTAAACACAGTTTGATGAAAACCTGATGCAAGTCTCTCCTTTCCCTGTCATCTGCTGACATTAAACTGTGAAGTTGCCTGTGATGTCAGTCCTGAATTATTCCCCCTTGATTGCTGACTCAAGGGCTGGATGTTAATGGAGAATCAAGATTTTTAAGGTTCATCAGAGAAGGCATTAAAAATCTGAAAAGTATGCATCACTCTCTGGCTGGAGTATGTTCACATGGCTTTTTTGCGCTCTGTTAACTATTCTTCAACAATAATTTTGCAAGAGGTTTTTTTCCAAGGGTGGATTTCTTTTTGTTCTTGTCTTCATGCTCTGTCCATGGAGAGGGACTTTTGGCAAGAACAGGGAAATTCTTTGTATGAATTTGTGTATTTAAGGGAAATTTCATGGGCAAAAGACACATCTTCCCTAATAAGAAAGCTTAAAAAGAACTCTAAAACTTCTCTGGGAAACTTTGGAATATTTGAAATATAAGGAATAACAGGAATAATTCAAGTAAAACTTGAGTTTTTGCTCATGAATGGGCTCAGACAAAAATCACAGAAATAACTGCAGAATGACACCTTGGATCTGCAGAGACACATGTGCTTGTGTTTAATTCAATAGGCTACTCACCTGATTAAAAGTTTTAGCTCTTTGTAATCACTGTGGGTCCTTACCAGGTCCAGGTTGGTGAACCAAGTTTCTCTTCTTCAGGCAAAAAGGGTGCCTTTCTATCAGTCTGGTTTTCAGGGCAGTTTTCTTACTTGAGAACATGATGCTTTTAAAAACGTTACTCTCTATTTCGTCCAGGCTTTCTCTTGTCCTGTTATTGTCTCTGAACTGTCTTCCCCCATCTAGAGAAAAGTGGGTTATCCAACCCCACTTTTGCCTGTGCTAGCTGTTTTTTTTCCCCACTAGTAAACAAGACCAACCTATCTGCAGAGTAACTATTGCAATAAGTGGGTCAGCATTTGACATTTGTAATAATTACAGGGCAGCTCTAAATCTGTTCATGTTCAACTCGCACTTTTCAATTTTGGCATGCTTGCTTAATGCTGGAAGCATTTCACAGATATTAGCCAGTTATACTTTCCAAGAAATCTGGTGCAGTTAAAACAGTATAGTTTCCATTCAAAAGAAACTTTTATCCTCTCTCTCCCCCCCCATTATTAGAAGAGGTGGCACCCTGGTGAAGTTCTAATACAGACGTGATGTAATTTTGAAGAAAATGTACCTCTTTACAACTTCTGAGAGTCACTTGGAAGCTGTTACCCACATTGTGACAGGGCAGTGATAAAGAAGAAAAAAATATTGGAATAAAACTCAGAATGAGGAGTCAGCCTTTGGAGGAACGTGTGGTGTTGATGAGTGGGGAGAAAAAATAGAGAGATGCAAAGAAAACTACCAACTAGGAAATTGAATGCTAAATGAACTACCTAAATTAATCCAAATCTGGGGAATTATAACAGGATGAGAAAAGACAACAGGAAAAATATTCAAATGCATGAAACAAACAGTAATCCAATTATTCATGGAAAGTGTAGGGAAAAAATACAGAGACAGAACAGAAGTTGTCAGACTGTAGAGAACAATGGGAGCAGATGAATGGAGTGAAGCATGAGGGAGCAAATTAAAACCAATGCACACAATCGGTTTAGAACTCAACTGTCTATCTGGTATTTATGGGAAAGCATCCACAAAGCTCATGGAATATATAGAAACCCGTAGGGTTATTATCATATTTCTTGGTCCTTGCACTAGTATTGTACATCTGCCCAGCAGAGTACAATAGTTTCAAAGCGAAGGAAACTGAGTGATCCGTTACTGATTTTCAGCATGATGAGAGAGAGCGAGCCCAAAAGTGGAACCTTTTCATCCTCCCTTCTCCTCAGACTCTGCATGCAAGCAAGATCCAAACCTCCCTGGTTAATGTTGGTAGAAGGAAACAAAACTTGACAAGCTTTTTTGTAAAAGTTAAATTATCCTTGTTTTTCCATTATGTGGCTAACCCAAACTGAAACCTCATTTAACATCTTGAACATTTCATAACATAAATTTCCAGTCTGCCTCATGATGGAAGTAAAATTAAGCTACAGTCTTTTGAGGTCCTCTCTGATTAAGGGTGAGGTATTTCTCCACATCAGTCTGTGGTGGAGAAAAGCCTGCCTTGTTGGTATCACCCACCCAGCAGAAACTGCAGTCCTTCGCATGGCGCAACATTGCTTTTGGCAACAGTACCCAAGCATGGGGCTCAGGTCCCTGGTCCAGGCTGCACAGGCCCCTTTACAGCGTCTGTGGGAGCGGGAGTGGAGTAAGACCTCCCAAGTCTTCTTGTGTCTGAGCTCTTTGTCTCATAAGCCAGCTGCCCAACTCCAGGTCCATGCCAGTGTGTGTTAGCACACAGGTAATGCTCATGACTGGAAAGCTTGAGTTTGAGCCCTGCTTTGATATGCCAGAAGGTATCCAAAGATGTCCTCCATCCCTGGCAGTTTATATTTTCTTTTGACCATGAAGTCAAATGAGGCAATACTGAGGCAGAGCTACTGCAGGAAGACGTGGTGAGACAAAGATATCTACTGGTGGAAATCCATCCAAAACAAAAATGGCATCAACTGGAAACTGAGCTCAGGCTTCCAGTGTGTTTCTGTCAGCTTCTGCAGAGCTGAACCTTGGACAGAGAGAGGAAAAAACCAACCAAGGTTTTCAACTTCTGGCAAAACTTGCTCTTTCTTAAGGACTAAATGTAAAACTTAATGAAGTCAACAGTAATCCTTTCAGTTATCAATCACTTCTGGATCAGAAAATCACCCAAATATTTATTTATAGACTAAAGAAAAATCCAAATGAATGATATGCTGAGAGGTAAACCTTGCCTCTTCCTCTTCCACTGCTGTCAGAGCAGTCTGCCTTTCACAGATACTTTATTTACTGTACCAAAAGGGTAGCAATATTGCACCTTTTTGGCCAGAATTTACTGGCTATTTCCATCATAACTCCCATATACCGCTTGGCTCCAGTTTAAATAGCTACTCTCTTCTTGGTGTTACGGTGTGGTTGCTTTTTAATGAGATATACACAAATACAGCTTTTTTTAATAAAAGAACTGACACATCCAACCAGCAATGCAATACCTTCTCTGAGATTTTTCAGGATTCAATTATTGGTTCTTTGAATCTTGTTATATCCAAACTCTGCATAAACACATTCATTCTACTAGAATTCAGTCTGGAATTTTAAGGTTTTTGAGAGGGAGACATGGAATAGTGTTATAGCACAAGGATTTTCAGGTATATTTTTCGTTTATTTTTCTGACAGTAGTGTGATTTGGTGCAGTGGTGGTTGTGTGTCTGGATCTTTATTATTCACTGCTATAAATGAAGGACACTGTTTTAATAAGCTATAATTTTCACTAACAATCTGAAAAACATGGTAACCAGCATCAGTGAAAAGATAACTCTGCCACTTAAAAACTTAATGTTTGTAATTCAGGAGAGTTTATATCATGCACTTGCATTCACAACATTAGGAACTTTAGTCATCATTATCAGCAGAGAAATGGTTTTGGGTTTGCTTTTGTGTTTTAATTTTATTGACTAAGCATAAGTATGAAGAGATTGCCCTGAATGATAAAATTGAAGATTAAATACTTTAAGAACTTTAAGATTTTTTTAAGAATTACAAATATTTTACAATGTGCCACCACTGCATCACACAGAATTCCAAAACTACATGATGTGATAATTTTTTCATAAACTAGGAGAGCAAATCCAAAGATGCACACTACCAGAGCAAGCCATAGGCTTTCCTGTTGTTCAGAAATGGCATCAGAAAAGTGATGGTGCTGCAGCTGTGGTGGACTTTACACCAGCTGATGGCTCAAATGCAACATTCTCATACATCCAGGACCAAAATGGAGATTCTTAAAATGGACCAGACTGAAGACCTGGAAAAATATTTCCATACTCAAGTCTAGTTGCAGATTTTAATATCATAGGCTAAAAGTTCTAACTTTCTTGCCAAGAATGTATTTAAAAGCTGCAAAATATGCACTGAAAATCAATGCCAGATTATGGGCAGCTGGACTATTTTCATCGAAGAACAATGTTTAAGCCATCATTTACATCATAAACAAACCAGGGCGGAAAATATGCACAGTCTGTCAGTTTAGTCAAAGGGGAATCTAAAAATTTCCTTTGCAATCAACTTGTAAGCTTACAGCCAGCTGATCTTGGGGGCTTCTGCATGGAAAAGAGCCCTTGGCGTGCAGATCGAAAGAAACAGAGAGATAGAAAGAGAAAAAAGAAAAGAAGAAAGGAAGAAAGGTGAAAAAGGAGAAAGGAAGGAAAAAATAAAGAAAAGAAAGAAGAAGGAAAGCAAGAATTAAAGAAAGAAGAAAGGAAAGAAAGAGGAAAAAAGGGAAGAAGGAAATAGAAAGAAAATCTTTTATACAACTGTATACAGTTTCTAAGCCACATCTACTTGGTTTGTTTATTAAACATCTAATTTAAGAGATTCAGTGGACTTGCTGCTCACCTCCAAGTCTACTAGGTCACACCCTGGTCATCTTCTGTGCAGAGCAGTGCTAGTAACTGAAGAAGGAGAAAAAGCAATGCTGTGGCTGATTACACCAGAGGAGAACAAAAAGAGGAATACAAGGTCTGCACAGCTTTACTGAAAACTACCAAAGTTACTTTTTCATTTACAATCTGGGCCTGATTCATGGTATTTTGAATCACACTTTCTTACCACTTGTTTCTTGCTGGCAGTTTAAAGTCCCACATTAGATTCCCTACTCCCTTAAGGTTCTTGTGTTGGTAAACTAAACTATGTATTTGGGAATGTTTTGTGTTTGGCACAGCTGGCAAAGGGTGACCAGTTTGCTTCATTGCAGCTATATTCAAGTCTTGAAAATCCAGGGAAGGGTGGACAACGGGCTTTGGTTGTTGCAACAGCTTACTGCAAGGCTGGTTTGAAACACACTGGCAAAAATGATGTGGCAGAAATGTTTCCATTTTTTATGTGCTTGGGCTAGTGTAGGTCAAGATAAAGTGCTGGTGGAGTTTTTACTCGCTGGAAGTTGGTACTTGCTTAACATTCCTGGTTAAAGTCAGAAGTACCAAGTACCCAGCTGGATCAAGGCCTGGAAGAGGAATGCTTGGGAGCCCTCTGCTGAATTACATCTGTATTCCCTGCTGATTACAGGTGAAATCATCATTGTTCTGGGGAGACTCCAACTGGCACAGGTATCTGGCAGAAACAACCTCATAAATAAAATGCTGTCTTTACTTGCAGCCATGGTTAAGGCAGAGATAGCGGAGGGAGGGGACGGTACGGTACAGTACAGTACAGTGCCATCATGGGCGCCTCCCAGAAGCCCAGCAAGGTCTGGCACATGTTAAAACACTCTCTTGAGCTTTATTGCACAGGAGATGTGGGTCAGAATTCAGAATTTTCTTTGACTTTTTGCTTCTTTGGTGGGGTTTTTGGGAGACTGCTAAGCTTTTTGTCTTCAGTGAGTGAGGCAGTAATGACATTTGAGAGCAGACAGATTGGACATTCAAGATTTTCTTCCAAGGTTGGTGGAAAGAATTACGCCTCATCAAGGTGGCTGTATAGCTGTATGGACAGTATGGCTGCTATTTAATTAACAGTAAGCAAAAGGACTGGAATATAACAATGAAAGAAAGTGATCTGCATTGAGGCGCCAGGAGGCCACGTTCAAAGACTGAGGCTCCTGAACTGACTTCTTTTAAGTTTCAACCCAGCTTGCATTACTGAGCCTTTGATGTAACAGCAAATTAGGTTCCTCTGAAAACTTATCACTTTCTCTGTATCTCCCCATCATGATTTAGGCGTAGGCAAACATGACAGTGAAGGAGCAGCCTGCACTGGTGCAGAGCTCTGTGGACTGTGGTATTGACAGGCTTTTATCAGCAACCCAATCTGGTAAAGAGTTCCTGAAAGTCTCTGCATTATGTGAAGGAATTAAATTCTGCAGCAGAGATGTGTGTTCTGTGTAAGTGTGAAAAAGGAGGAGGAAACCCCAAATCTAAGCTGCTTCTCTGCATAGCAAATGATGCTTCATGCCTGCAAATCAACAGCTAGCATAAAGAAAATACAAACATTCTGACAATATATTGTCATGTCAGCTCCAGGAGGAAAGAATATTTACTAGGGTTATTAAATGTTTATTCAGTCCACAATATTTTGCAGAAAGAAAAGCAAAAGTTGGAAAAGCTTTTTCTTTGTTAAACATTTTAACTGAAAAGAACCATGTCTTCACATGAGCTCCTGCTAGGGCCAAGTTCACCAGAGCTGTAGCATGACCAGAGCAGTAGCCCCTCCCAGGGCTGCTGAGGTGAGAAGGAAGGAGCTTCAGGGGCCTTTGATAAGAATTGTGAATGGTCTCTCCTTGTCCGAACAAAGTGATAGATAACTCTTGAGCAGAAGCACAGTGACTGCTGTGCTGGCAACAACCAGTGTATGTTAAAATCTCACCAAGGGCTGCTTTTTCTTTTCTTTATTCACCTACTATCACTACCTCTTCCTCAACTCCTTGTAACATTGGTTCACTATCCTCTAGAGCTCCTGTTGCTGTGTTTGACAGCTATACAATGGGGGGGAATCAAAGGAAAGATTTTGTGTGCACACACAGTTCAGTGAGCAATTCACAGATAGATATGTTCCTTCAAAGTTTACAGAAGCTAATATATAAACTAAGTAAATTAATACAACACCTGATGATTTGGGAGTGATTTTCATTGCTTGGGATTCCAAATTAGAAAAAAGGTGATTCCAGAGAGGAGGAGAAATATGTGTGGTGATAAAATAAACTGTAAAAAATCTCATGTTAAACATATATGTGTATATATGGTTGAAAAGAGAGTGAATCTTTTGATTTATTAAGCTATTTCCACTTTTAAAAAGTATTTCCTTAATACACCAGAGCGATTCAAAAACTTTGTTCCAAAGTGTCTGTCATTCTGCTTGTGACTGGCATTTTAATGCAGCTCTTTGCTCACATGCATATCAATACAAACATAAATGCATATAAATTGTTAGAAATATACAACAGTATGTTGTCTAGCTGGCAGATTTTATCACTCAAAAATGTAAAAAATATTTGCTTCATGGAAAATATTAGTAAATGTACAGCTTTTGAATGTGACACTTAAAACAGATAGGGTTTTTTATTCAAATTCAGTTTTTAAAAAAACCCACAAAATGCTGTTTTGAAAGTGTAGCAGCTCTGTGGAATTTGTAGCACTTCATTAAACACTTGAATTTGAGTCCAGGTGGTATCACAAACATTTGTTTCTCACTGATTTCAAGTTTTAACCATATTGACTCCCTAAAAAAATAGTTTGAAAGATCCTAATGTCAAACTAGAAACAAAATAAATCGGAGGAAGAAAATCAGTGAGGGTAGAAATAAAAAGCTTTACCATTGAAAAGTGATTTGGGCATAGTCTATTTGTCTCTGGCCTGAGTTTATTCTGCTTATGCTAATCCTAACAGGATTGTATCTCCCAGTGTCTGGACTATCAATAGACTGGACAACAACCTATTGTTGTTGCTAGAGTGTTCCCTACTACCCAAAACAGTGGAGCAGTCAGCTTTTCCCTTGATCCCATCCACTCAACTAAGCAGATCTTTACTGCCCCGCTGATTATTGCCTAGTGTATTCACCATTTTCTGGTGCACCGAGGAAGGTGGAGCACGGGTGGTGCATGTAACACCTGAAGCACAGCTCTGCATCACTTCTACTTTCCAATGCATCTGCCTCCCTGAGGATTATATTTTCTTTTCTTTAAAGAAAATTAGCTGCCAATTACTTCATAATATGGACACGTCTTGGGCTGTGCCAAGACAGAGGAAAGCTTGCCAGCCAAGTTAGTGATTCATCTCTCTGTGCATCAGCAGGACATGAACCTGCTTTTTGTTTGACTGGATGCTGCCTGGATTAAGCAGATGTGGTTTAGCAGAGCCTTGTACTAACAGCTCAGTGCCAGTAACTGACTCCATTTTCTAGATTTGTCTCATCTTAATAAAGAGATGATTATTATCATGTCACTGGTCTCTTGGGAACTGCACTTCTTGTCTTCAGTTACTAAGGGTGTGTGAAAGCAGCTGAAGGGAAGAGACAACAGCTAGTAAAAGGATAAAAAGTACCTGGCACCTATAGCTGAAGGTGCTGCTGTTCTAAGCAGAAAAGCACACAGGTTCTGCTGGCAGCAATACCCAGTGGTGCTTATGAAATGCCCTTTCCTATTGTTGTTGAATCAGCTGGCCATGTGAACAAAACTTCCTGCAGGTCACCAGCTTGTATTTTACTATAGGAAAAGGGTAAAGAGTAACTTTATGTGACTGAGGAGTCCCTGTCCCCTAACGTCCTGTCCTTACGTTTGTACATCAAACTTGTGGTATCACATTTCTAGATCAAATTCTTAAAATGTCACTTGAGCAGCAGCCTAGCACATGCTGCAAATGTTACCCAGTAACTAGAAGCTGCTATATCAAGCCCTGAAACTTGTGATTGATTCAGAAAATTATTCAGCCTCGGGTAGTAATTCATACAAATACTCTTTTTGGCTTGGTGAAATACATCTATGCTTAATAACGTGATTGGTAAAAATCTGTTGAGTCTGGAGCCAAAGCTGCCTGCTCACAGCCCTTCTAACACAAAGACCCTGGGCAGGAGGAACCTACTTACCCATTCCTGCAGTTGGAGACGTTTTCCTGCTGGTAGGCTGTTGAATACCAAAATGCAACTATCATATAGGCAGCTGCCCCTTTGTGCTGGTTGTATTTGACTCATTAGATTAATGAATTAACAAGTAATTAGCTATTTGCTGCAGCTTTGCCTTGCTGTACCTGTCAGGGGTAGCCATCAGAGAAAAGTCTGCCCTCTGAAGTGCAGAACTGTGTAGGCTGGCACTTGCTTTGGCATGCCCCTTAAAAAGAGGAGCAGACTTGATTCTTGCTGTGCAAACATGTCAGTGACAGCATAAAATCTGAGTAAAATATTTATCTGCTAGGTTCAGTGTATGCTTGTCAGCATGAATTAAAAAAAAAAAAGAGGACTTGTAGAAACATATCTGAAAGGAGGAGACATTTTGCCTACTCCTCATTCACCTGGAATATGCTGTCCTTTCATATCTGTCACTAGTATAAAAAATATTTCCTCTCATATTTGTCATCAAACTTTGGGACAAATTTCATTCCTTCCCTTTTGTCATTGTGAGGAGGTCATGAATAATGATGCTTAACCAGAGTTAAAATATTTGAACATTTTATTCCTTTTAATTGTGCAGAAGACACAGACAGTGCCTACGCTAGGCTCTTTGACACTCTGGGTGTTTGGCACTAGCTAAACTTCCACTTTGAGAAGCTGTTCATGGTAGGTCCTAAGAAATACTTGAAAAGAAAGTGCTCAACACCTCATTTCAATGCAAGTGAGGACAGCCCACAAAAGAGGACAGCCCGAAGTCCTCTTGGTTTTCAGCTCAACCCAAGAGCGTGTTTGAAAGGTTTATACATCCGCCAAATATGAACATAAATTCACAGAGCTTACAGGACAGGAAAAAACTGGGAGATTCTGAACCATCATCAAAAGCACGGAGGCATCTGTCCTCAGGACACAGCTGTCTCACAAGACTTCAGAGTCCTGCAAGCCAAAATACAGAGAGGCAGCAGGAAGGGACATTTAGATTAGCAGGTATAGTTTCTTGTATCGGGAGAGTTGGTTTGGTCTACTTTTGCTTGCATTGTCTTGACTCTGTTTTTATCTATGCCCTGCAGATAAAATAGCCTTATCAGTATTGGTTTTTTGTTAAAATGGAAGATTACTAAAAGTATAATTTTAGCATATTATTTTTCCTTCCAAGCAATTTAATGTATCCGAATGTTTCTGAGCCTTTGATAAAATGAAAAAAACCCCAAAACTCTAGAAATTTTATTATATTCTTATTACCACCAGTGTAATAGGCCAATCAAAGAACACTAAAGCACAATTCTTTTATTCAAGCTGTATCTTAAATGTCTTTCAACTGACGTAGCATTTCACAGACATAATTGCCCCCTGGTACCAACCTGAACTATTTTCCCCTCTCACTCTCCAGGTGCCTGGCTGTGGTCCTCGCGTTATCTCTTCACCTTGGTTCCAGTGCTCCTGCAGTGAAGGCGGTTTGCAGCGCTGTCGGTGCTGTCGGCACTGAGCGCTGTGATAATATGATGAGCGCAGTGCAATGCGCTTAACCAGACACCTTGTGAGGATGCCACATGCTCCCATTTCATGCCCCTTTCTCCTAGTGCAAGCCCCTGGTGTGCGCTGCTCCCAGTGCAGGCTCCCACCTCGCTCCAAACCTGGACGCTGTGCCACGCACAGAGCAAACGCTGGTTCCGGGCAGGGTTGGGTTTACCCTGGATCAGTTCGATGGCTGAAGAGCTGTGCACATACTGTAGTTCCCTGGCAGGGAGGGTGATGCAGGAGCAGGCTGACGAGCAGGCTGCCCAACCCACTGCTGCTTGTGAATTTTGCCTTTGATATTCACCCGCCACCATTTTGATTCACAGCACTATGAGGTGGCCACTATGGGGAAGTTAGAGACACTTCAAAGTTTACCACTGCACTGGTCCTATGATAGAAGCACCTAAAACTTCCCTGTTGGTCTTCAGGCTAAAAGGCCAGGCTGGGCTACTCTGAACACAATAGGCTTTGGATAAAAATCTAAAAGTAAAAAAAAAAAACCAAAAACCAGTCAAAACTTGGAAACTCTCAAAATGTCCTTCTATTAGCACTATAGTCACTATCGTTCACTATCTGAGAGCAGTTTTACCAGTACTTCTGAAGAGTATTCTTTCCTACCTTGAAAAAGGAAGCAGGGAAAAAAAAGCTGAAGCAGCCATAGTTAAGCAACTGTAGCTTCTTCTGGACTGTCTCTTTTCACTGAGGCCATCACACATGCTTACATTTGGAAGTAAAACTAGGTCAGTACTTGCTGCAGTGTTTTGGAATAAGGTCTCTGGTATATGAGTATTAGAAACACGCACTTGAAAAAAACCTAACAGTGAAGGTACTACAGTTAAGAGTGCAAGTCTGACAGCCTGGCCAAAGTACTTATTGACTGTAGCCCAAATGGTTTCAGCTTTTAAAAATGTATATCAGTTTTGAGTGCTCCTTTAAAAGAATGCAGACTAGATTAGTGATGGTGGTCAGTAACCCAAAGTCCCTTTGTCAGTAACCTTGAAGATCAGGTTGTCTGTCAATTCAGCTCCAAAATTCATGCCATGTCTTTAGAATTCACTGTCCTATGACACAATTTAAAGAAATACTCCTATAGAGTGTTGGGAAAATTAAGTAATTAACATTGTGGTGTCTTATCAACCTTGTATATACAGAAAAGGGAGAGGAAGAAAATGTATCTGCTCTGTGGCTGTTTTGCTGGCTTGTAAGATCCAGGTAAACACAAGCCAAACCCAATAATAAGCAGTAACAGATTTTTTTTCTCTCTCAAAGTAAGAAATCAGAAGTTGGAATTTCCAGTCAATTGATATGGGGGTTATTTTTGAAAACTGGGCAGTTCTGCAGTCATCAGTATGATATGTGGCAGATTAATGAAACCCTTTCTCTTAGAACTCACTCAGAGTTCCAAAGTCTATTTTCTTTTTTTTTTTTTCTGAAGAGAAGTCAGAGACAGAAAAGTATACAATGGAATAAAAATAAGTTATGGAAATGCACAGCAAATGGCTTTCTTGAAATAACATTGATGCAGTAAATGGGGTTTTGTTTGTATTGGAAACTTTGTAAACCAAAAAAAGACTATACAGCTTCCTTATCTGTAAATTTCCCCTTTCCAGCCAATAAACATGAAAAAATGAATGCATAGAACCAGACAAAAAAACCTCCAACTTAAATTTAATTCTCCTGTTTATCACTCTGCTCTGAGTCAGGGTTTCTCAATTTACCTGCCTGGAATGATGTTCCCTTTAGAGGAGGTAAAAAGCATGGCCTCTTTGCTTCGAATATGCTGTGCCATGACCATTTTACAGTTAAAGCTCCTTCTCTTAATGTATTCAATCTGGTATTTCCTTTCTATCCATTATGAAGTCATACATTAGGGAGTAATGAGAAAGACACAGACCTCACAGTCTGGCTTTCCCTTTTGATTTGAGTTCATTCAACAAGATCTTATTTTCTCTCCATGGCTTTCCTGCCTCCTTGGCGAGCTCTGCACTGCATTCAAAGCGTAGGCGACGCTTCATTTAGCACAGACCTTGACCTGCAGCTGCAGAGCGGGCACACCGTGCCTGGTGTCTGATGCTTCCCTATTTTGTTTTTACCATTGTCAAAATATTATGGCAGCAGAAATCTTCCTGCAAGTGTAGATGTCTACAGCCAGGCTTTAAATTTTGGGCAGGAGGTAAGTAAAATGGAATATGATTCTGGCTTAGCCTAGCTTCATGGCCAAACATCATGAGCCCATTGGCAGATGATCAGAGAAGCTGCTCAGCTGCAGATAGCTGGTTAGTAGCCAGGGTGGGGGCTGGTTATGCTCTACTGCCAGTTCTTGTAGGCGAGTCTACAGTCACTGAAGCATAGCTGTAACCTGGGACTGGTACCTGGAAAATATAGCATGACAGTGGCTATCAGGAGCCTAAAGAACAGATGGGAGGAATAAGGTGGGATCAATACATGTTTTTCAGGATCAGATGGATAGTTTTATCATCTGATTTCTCAAGAAAAAGGGCTGGTTAGCTATTTCTTAATAAAGATGGATATAAGTCTCCTTCCCCTGACCAGAGCTGTAGCACAGCAGGGAGAGGACAGGCTTTCCCCTGCAGTTGTACCTTACAAGTGCTATTGAAACACGCTCAAGCCAATCAGCCAACAACAATGAGCTGAAACTGATGAGTTTAAATCCTCTCAGTTCTCAACACAAAGGGTCTGGAGCAACATTTCCCAAAGGTTTTTTTGCACAATCACCCTTTGTGCCTCTTGGTACACACAACAGCCACTAACTTGATAAGGTGTTAGCAGACCTGGCCTTAAGGCCACAGAGGGATTGCTTTTCCCTTTATCAGTAAATGACAAACGGGTGGCAATTCCTATTTGTTCCAATGAAAGCTCTACTGCTGATGGAGGACACAATAGCCTTTATAGGTTAACCTGCCTCCACTCTTCTTGGCCTGTCTTCCAGGCTGAAGATGCAGATATCAGCCTCCATTGGGTTGATGTCTCCCGTTCTTTTGGTTTTCAATTTCAGCTTTATTTCTTCTTCCAGAACTGATAAATGACATTCCACTCCTCGCATCTAATAAAAAAATTTCCTTGAAGCTCACTATCCCAGTTGAGTCTTATGGTAGCTTTATAACCTTCAATCCCTAACTGACAGGTCTCCACAGGGTCTGTTATAACAAAAATGAGACCTTATTCTGCACTGAAAGCTAACCACTCTTCCTCTGAAAATCTTCCATGGCTAGAACAAAAGTTGGAGAGGTGGAGAAGAGAAGGAAGTAATTTCTTCCGTACAGCAGACTTCTGAATTGCTCACCCAAAAAATGACTGAAAAAAACAATGCTTTTTAACTTCTATTTGCTACAGGCTGGGATTTCTGATTCATCAGCAGCACTTTCTTGAAAGTACTATGATGCACAACCTAATAGCTATCGTGTATTTTTAGAAAAGGAAAAAAATCCTCTCAAGAAAAACAAGCGATGGTGAGGTTATCCACCAAGATCTCTACAAGATAAATTGGAAGAAAACCAACCTCAGTTACCATCTGAGGAGCAAAGCCTTGTCTATGCATTTTGAAGGGCTGCTAATTTCTCTTTGAAAGGCCGCAAAGGCTAGCTGGCAAGTGGCTGAAATTCACAGAATCATTTGCATGTTTTGCTGCTCTGCAGCTACCAGCATTTCTGAAGAACTGGCCTTCCCACTCGGGTTTTGTACTCTTTGTTGTGGTCTGTACCACATAATTTCTCTTAAGAATGGAAAAAATTAAGAAAGAGAAACACCTGTGCACTTAAATTACTTTTAGTAACCCACAAGCAACATATAGATCTATTTATATAGACATAAAAGAATCAAAGAGTCAAAACCCATGTTAGCATACCATGAAATTACCTGATTTCATTTATTTTTAAGGTTATGCAAAATTACATGTGCTTCCAGGCAATTAAAAAAAGGCTTCTATTGTATAGCCCATCATCACTGCTAGGAAATATTTTTCCCACATAACAATTCCTTCAGAGTCCATATGATTAAGAGGACATAAAAGCATGGATGCAGAAGAAATGCTAGAGTAAACCAAGAGCTGTCTGGGGGCAAAGTGTTTTAATAATTCCTAAATCTTTTATCATTTCTTACTCTTACACCTAGTTCAAAAAGTGTGAAAAAGTCTGTTCATACAGTAAAACAAACAGGCTGCTCTGGCTTAGGTTCCAAACCATAAACCACCATCTAATCTTTGCACTATTACAGATAGAATCAGTGGGTGAAAACTTCTATGTAAAATCTCTTAAAAGCATTGCTGCGACCCCGACAAATGGCTTGGTGCTATCAGAGGAGGCTAGTTCTCCTCAAATGTCCTACCTGTGTCTTTTGATGGGAAGAAAAGACAAACTACAAACTGAATACAGATTGATTGAGCTAGCTTTTTTATAGAAGACATGTAAGCTGCATTCAGAGGAAGGCGATAACTGTTCTGCAGCAAGATGGAGTGCAGAGGTCTGTCTAACAGTTCTTGTTACAGTCTAATTTTTTTTTCCTGGTTTATATTTCATACTGAAAGCCATTCAAGAAGTGCTGAATCTTAGGCAAATTTAAGAAGATAATCAACAAGGATGTGCTATGACAATTTCAGTTCAAATGTTGTAATTTTTATAACCTTGATGTGAATAATAATAGCAACAAGAATAATAGATACTAATGTTTACATATAAACTCTTTGAAATTCTATGCCATAGATACCTCCCTACTTATGCTCATGAACTGCTCAGTACGATTGCAAAGTCAAGTTTCTTGGTTAGCCTAATACCAGATTATTGCATTAACATTGTGACTGAAGGCCAGAAAATACACATTAGATCACTGACTCAGACTGTTAGGGATGTTTTATGTACTGTCATGATTTTGTGTGTATAATAACTCATCTCAAAATGCATGTAAGGTGCAGGACATGGAGGTCAAGCCTCACTCAGAGATTTTCAAAAGCCTAAAAATGTGGCAGCTGGATTTCCACAATTAGCTTTTGGAAGCAAGGGGAACTTGGATGTCTAGAAGGAAATCTTGCGGCGTAATGTGCTTCAGACAGCAGTCTGCCAGCAAAGGACAGCACAGGTGGCATGGAAAGCATCTTTCTGTTTTGGTTTCATCAGAGAGAGAGTATAACTAGAATAGAAGGAGGCATACAAACTTTGAGACACCATCAAGACTTTTCAAAGATTATGAAAAAAATAGTGAGAGGATGTTTATTCTGGAACAGAGATGGTGACAGCCCTCCCCAGTATTGCTGGCTAGTCAGGGCACTCAGCTCAGCGCTGACAGCAGCAGATCAGGGAGGTGAACATGAGCCAATTGCTCCAATCACTGTTCTCTCCCCAGTCTGTATGAATTACTATTAATAAAACATGAAATGCCTTCAAGAATAGTATAGCCAAGAGCCTAGTGTCAAGTTGAAGCTTGTTCATTCTCATAAAAAGCTGATTTAGAAGAAATGGCATTTTCCAGCAAGAACACACTATAGAAGACCTCTCAGCCAGCTTTGTTTTAAACACAACAGTCTGTGAAAATAGAATAAGAAGTGATCTTAACAGAAGAACCAAAATCAAAATGTCTTTACCCAAGGCCAGTCTCAGTGGGTCTAATTCCACCAATAATGATAAATTTAAGATTAGATTTACAGAACCAAACAATTGCATCCTGTAAAAGCACAGAGAGGAGAAACTTTTGGGTTCTCATGGCTCTTACATTGATATTTTCCTCTGAGTAGATCACTTTGTTGCTTGTTTTCTTTGCTTCTTGCTTTCCTCTCTGCTTTCTGTCTATTATTTCCATCTACAGAATAGTACTCTTTTTTTTTTAGTGAGAACTTTGTTACTCCATTTATGCAGTGCTTAGTTCAGTATCCCAGGTTTTATCCCTAGCAACAAATAAAAAAATATATTTGTGTATGTATGTCTTGGCAATGCTCTGTCTGGGCAGACACCATCAGGAGGGACTTAGATGTATACATTTGCTGCTTCTTGGTCTTAAGTAGTAGTTGAACATCGTATTCTCTGCCAATGCTGTACCTCTATTTCCTTCTCTATCTTCTAAGTCTTCTTATTTATCATCATAGCAAATGTTGCTGACTTGTGATTAAAATCTGAGAGAGACAGGCAAATACATATTGATTTTATCTACATCAGGAAAAGCAACAGGGAGCACTAAGTCACAACGAGAAACGAGAACCCGTCGAGGACTGAACCCACACAGCTGGTCTGAGCTCAGAGATCAAAGCTGCCTGTTGGCATAAGAACAGGCACAGATGCTTGGCTCACGGGAGAAGGGGCAGCAGTGGGTTGAAACAGTCTATGTGGAGACAGGTTAGAGTAGGTGTTCAGAGAAAAGCTAAGATTGCAGCCCCTGCTTGCTATGAATCAGACAAAAACGTTTTTGGAACAGATCCGGAATCCTGTAACTTGCTTTGATTCTTGCTTTTTTGTCATGTGGATACTTCTCAGTTGTCAAGTATAATTTAATTTCCCCCTAGGATGCAGATTCTGTTTTATCAAAACCAGCAACCCTCTTCTGTGATTTCTACACAATGTAAAGTATCATACAATTATATCAGCTGAACTACTTTTGCAGAGTTGGAGAACCAATACAGAAGTAAAATCAGCTGGCTTATTTTTTATTATAAGATTTTCTTCTGTTAGTTTTATTTGTGAATTTCAGCTCCAGAAATGCCAAATCCTAACCTCAGCTATAGCCATATCATTCACATGTAGTCATTAGCAAAAGCCTAACTTTACAGCCCTGTTCATTTTGTCAGAAAAGCAGTTTCCAGGTTTATGATTTACACTGTTTTCTTATTTCAATGCCTTCCTTATGGAGGCATTAGATCTGTGGGTCGCATTACACTTCAAAGAGTAATGTAAGAATGGGCCTGTATCTTCCACTGGTTCCAAAAATGTAAAAAGAGCGTGAAGACAGTGTAAGGCACTTCTTCACAGGCAATTATAAAACCTGTGTTTAACAAGTTTGGACTTGCATGCTCAGTGTTGTAAAACTTGGTAATGTGCTAAAAATGCGTAGGAGTGTGCCTTTTTTCTCTTTGTTTTGTTAGCCTCTGTATGTGTTTGAGGGGTGCTAATGGTGGATATGGAGCTGCTGAAGCTGGAAGGAGTTACTCATTTCAGATCTGTCAGAGAGTATTTTGGAAATTTTGAGCTTTGCTGTGACCGTATGGTTTATTGGGACACCCAGACACTAACTTGAGCCATGCATTTTGTTTATTCCTAGACAAGAATTTATGTATGTTGGATGTATTCAAGACATGAATAAACCCACCTGTTTTTTCTTTTTGCATGCTGTCAAATTGTGTCTGATCCTAATAGCACAAAGATACACAAGCAGTATCTCCATTCCCCCACATCCATATGGAGAGATTAGTCACTCTACAGGTCTTAAAGCTTACCTAGCACCAAATGCTGGGAGACTTGTACCACCAGCACTGACTGCCATCTCCTTCTGCTCTCCTTACAGGACATCATGGCAACCTCTGAGCTCTAAATAGACCCTCCAGGGGACTAAACAGAGCTTGTGTTTCTCCTTTCTGCTTTGTCAGTTCAAGAGACAAAACAGAACGGAGCTATTATTCCTAGCTCTCTGCAGAGCACTCAATGTATTGAGGATGGAAAAATCTGTCTTATGAAAGACCATTGGATTTCAACATTGCTTTTTGGTTCCAGTTTGGAACAGATACTTCAAAATTTGAAATTCTTCATGTGGTGGCGACAGGGGAAGCCAAACAAATAAAAGATAGTTTCCATTACAATGTGCAATATGGATAATTACATCTACCTCCTACTTAGGCAAAAAGGCGTTTAATGTCAAACATTTCATTCTGTAACTATAACTCATTCATTTTGATATTTGTCAGGGTCCATTTATGTTTTAGTGAAAGAAATTATGGTCGGAGTGATCGTGATTACAGGAAGAAGTGGTCTTCTGGTGCCAAGTAACTCCATCAAATCTTTCTCAATGAGTGCTGGTTATATTACTCGGTAGTCTTGGGTTTGCCCTAGGCAGGAGGAAATAGTGTGGCTCAGCCTAGCAGAACAATGGAAGGGTGCAAAAATCCCATAAGCCTCCTTTAGAGTCATCACAACAGCAACTGAAAAGAGAATATACCCTCTGCTCTTCACCCAAACCAGCAAAAGGGCCTCCCTGTTAGGAGAAGAAAGAGACAGATACCTGGTTCTGCTCTGCTGACTTTGAAGTGCTTTAATTAGAGCTGCTCTGCTACTAGAGGATAAGTGTTCTGAATCTAGTTAAAAATCACATTAGCTTTCTTTTCTGCCAAAAAGGCATTTTATGACATAATATTAAAAATTCTTCTTGGATCTTCTCTGGGAGTAACACCAACCATTACTCAAAGGCTCTCTCTAGTCCAAATCAAGTGTTTTTACTATTTTTATTATTAATTTCTAGAGCTACAATAAAAACATGAAAAATGCTTGTTTTCTAGGATGAACTGGAATGGCTCCTGGGGGATTTAATTGGTGATAACTTATGCTGCAAACGCATGCTTGAAACAGTGTTTATAAATATCCACTTAATGGAAAAAAAAGTTATGAGTGGTGATAGAAATCTGTCTGGCAGAAAATAATATGCTATCTGCCAGCAAGTACAGATTCTCAGCGCAACTGCAATGCAGGTCCAGCTGTGTAAAAAAGCCATATATTAAGGATAATTAAAATATTATAAATCACCGCTCAAAATGGTTTACTCCAGAGTTATTCTTCTGAGTCAACTGCTACTGAATCTTGGAAGGAAACTAGAAGGCCAAAATAAATAGTTGAAATCAGAGAAAAGAATCCAAATAATTACTTTTGAGAAGAATCAATTTCTTTAAGCATATTTCTTAAAAGTACTGATTCTCTCCACTAATAAAAAGACAATGCCAAAGCCTGGGGTTGAAAAATGTCATCAAAAGAGCACTTTCTGCTGATCCATAAGCAGTCTAAGAAGACTTTAGTGGAAATATCAGCTTTCCCAGACATTCACAAGTTCTCCAGAAAGTCTGCCTGCTTTAATAAGGATACACAGTGCAGTGTTACTGACTTCCTCTGAGGAGTATACCTCCATAGTAATTTAGTTTTATTCCAGTTTATTTACTTCTATTTTTCTCATTATACATATGTGTATGTATGTATACATATTTCCCAATGCAAATGAAATTAGCGCTAACTGAAACATATCCTCAACGCCTGTCAGCAGCTGTAACAAGACCTAACTAAAACTGAATCCCAAAAGGGGAGGAAAACCTCTCTCATGGCAAGCAGCACTTTTGCAGGACATTTGATACGCAATATTATACGCTATAAACTACAGTGAAACAGAAACAATCAGCTTAATGACATATACCACATCTGGGGCATAGGCAGCTTGACAGTGTTTTTGCCTTGAGCCATAGCGATGTCGGCTTTAATGTGACATTTAGCATATTTAACCATGAACATATGACACATCTTTAAAAATCCTTATTGACTAAATAGCCTATTTTTACATGTGTAATTGCCAACAACAGTAAATAAAATTCAGCATGAAGTGACATTTTGTAAGACCTTATCAGTTTTGTCCTGTGGCATTAGTCTAGCATATGCCACAGAACGTGAGGCATATCCTGGATTGTTTTTCTTTAAATCCTGCTCATTGACACTATCTTTAATATTCAATAGTAATTGTAACAAAGAATGTGAACTTTTCTGGAACTGGTCTGTGCTTTCTTTTCCTTTGTATTTTCAAGTCCTTTGAACAGCAAGTTACTGTGTAAAATCCCTGCAACTGCCATAACTTATGACAGAGTAGGGGGACCTGACTTGGAAAGAATCAGTAACTGCATATGACATTGTTGCAATGTGTTGTAGTAGCTGTATCACACATCTGGTGATGCTTAAATCTCTAACACTCTGGAGTCAACAGTTTGACACAAGGCACCTTTTAAGTTGATTAATTCATTACATTCGGGACTCAACTGTGTTCTCTGAGGAGAATAAAACACGATTGGTTTTTCAGTTCATAGTGACATTGGTTCTAAATATGGAGCGGAACATGAATCTTCCAAGGTATCAAGCTGTGTTGATAATGTAATTACTATGGTTTTAATTTTTTTTTAATGCATTTTGGTATTTCCATTTATTATCAGTCTTCCTTGACTGTTTGAGATGTACACCTACTAAAAAACCATATTTCCAATTCTCTTTTTAAATAATAATGTGAGAGCATCCAAAATAGACTCTGGAATTTCTTGGGAAGTTTTAGATCTTGATTCTGATCAAAGTTAAAAGAAACCTGCTTTTACCTGGGGTGTTAGTCTTGGTGAGATTATGATATCAATCTTCAACCGTGAAACATCTAATGAATTATTTCTCTTCAGCGCCATTCTGTGACTAGATCACCTATGACATTTTATAAAGATCTGATTTTGCCAATTCTGCTTGTATATACAGCCCTCATAAAAAAAAATTACCCATCCTTGCATCTGTAATGTCTCACACAATAAAAATGTGGAATTATTGTCCAGCTCACTCAAACACACACATTTTTATACACACACACACACGCACACACACACACACACGCACCCCCCTAAAAGCAGAAACCATTAATTATTTCCAACTATATTAGCAAAAATTTATCTAAGTTAACATCCAAAATTAAGAAAGAACATGAAACTGGAAGAGAGATACACATCGTGTTTGGTTTCCAACTGGATTTTTGAGCAATTGTTTACAGCTCTAAGAACCTTTCAGGATTGGGTCACTTAACATGAGTCAGCTCTGTGACTGATATTATCTAGCTTTACTATGCTTTTTAAGAAGACTGATCATTTTTGCAACAGTCACGGAGGCTGAAAGTACAAATACATAGTTCAACAAAGTGTACTGGAAATCAGGACCTGGTGAAGGAAGAATATTCCCTGCTCAAGTTGTTACTAGCTGTTTTTTTGTTGGAATCACTAATGATTATGCCAGCAAAGGATGTAGTGATGGGGGTTCAGGGACTCTTCTTAATCAAAAATATATTTGATCATATAGGTTAAACTTTGTTTAAATTAAGAAGGCGTATGAGAGGGTAAACACACATATATACGTCTATATGGGGAAGTTGTTTAGTGAACATCTGTGACAGAGCTGTTATTACAGTATGCACCAGTCTCTCTAACGCAAACACCACAGACAAATGGATAGCAAGAAAAAAATATCTCTTGACATCCTTCTGTCTATGGTGGTGTCTGCATTAAAAATGGAGTGCTACTACACTGTGTAACATAGACACATCAATTCTGTGTCATGCTTATTGCAGCTCAGAGATTCATCTTCCTTTAAATCCACTGCTTGAAATAAATACCTTAAAACCACGTGATTTCATGCAGAATTATTCATCTGATCTCCTGACAAAACGGCATCTGCTATTTTTTTTCATTTAGTCACAGCAAGCTTTGTAACATTTCTTCTCTTGTGTAAATCAAGAGACTTTAGCATCGATGACCAGCTGATGCTCACTCTGTTCACAAACTTCAGTTTGCTCTTCACTTTTCGTCCTCTCCAGTTTTGCAGTCCCTTCCAAGCCCAGCATCACAAAGACAGCAGAAGTTGTAATTACTGCCCATTCACATTTCTAGACTAATTTCCCTATTATGCTTTCTCCTTGAGCTTGTTTATATATGGAGGAAAATCTATAATCTGCATCTTTTGGGGGGGTGGGGGGAAGTAGTTCTAGCTTGACCAGCAGTTCTGGACTTTCAAAGGAGCAAAGCTAAACTGCCGTAACAGAGTGTGGTGGTTTGACCCTGGCTGGAGGCCAGACACCCACCAAAGTCGCTCTGTCATTCCCCAGCCTGGATAATCATACTGGTACATTCTGGTCTACTTGTCCTGGTTCCAGCCAGGCCAGAGTTAACCTCTGCAAGCAGCCAGCACAGATGAGCTCAGTTAGCCCAGGCTGTTTTCCACACCACCTGACATTCATTCCCCCCCATAAAAGGGGCTGGTCAGAGAGCTGCTCTCCTGGGCAATTTGAATGTGGCTGGGGCATTGGGTCAGTCCTCTGTGCTCGGTGTTATCCTTGGGTTGGTAAAGTACACTGTGCCGGGTGAAATTAGCTGTGGGCTGTTATTGTTCTCCTTTCAGTGTGTTTTTGTCAGTGAAGTGTCCTTATCCCAACCCATGGAGGAGGATGAGGGGAAGGGAGTGGGGGGGCTCTGTCTGTTTCTCCTCTGGGAGTCAGCAGGTGACATGTGGCGCTCAGCCGTTGCCTGGGGCTGAACTACCACACTGGTGAAAAGATTTCTTTGGGTAGAATAAAGAGAAAAGATTTTCATTAAGTAGCTATTTTTTTTTCTATACTTGAACTAGATCACTAGGTAAATGTTGTACACTCCAACATTACAATGAGGTCAGTACTGTATAAATACTATTGCTCAGAAAGTACCTGGTACATTTTACAGTTCTGAAGTGATTGTGCTCTGTAGCTTGATTTATTTTCTTTTGTCTCATTAATGAATTACATAGTTAAGTTTAGAATAATACAAAACCAGAATTTTCTCTGTTGCAACCTTATGTTAAAAATGACCTTGACTAAAAATAACTGAGATTTCTTCTTACATGGTTTGATGCCTATAACATCTTTGAGTTGAGAAACAAGTATGGAAAATGAGATCTACCTGATCTAATGGAACCAAAACAAAGCAGACTTTAATCTTTTTCAGAAGAATTTACAAGTTTCTGAACTTTAATCTAAAACTGGAGTTAATTATAGTACTTATGTTCTGGAAAATTATTTTCCATAATAATGAATAGTAGTGGTCTTGAATATTAAAATAACAGTGTATATGCTGTAAATTATTTCTGTTTTCTTCATTGGGATTTCATGGATATTTCTTAGTGAAAAGTTTCTATTGACAGCTATTATGTTCTTGCTGACATGATAAAATGACAAACTATTTCAGCGTTCTGAGATACAGCTGTAAATTGGTTAGAACTTCAAAAAGTATTTGCTAAAGCAAAAGAGAACCCGGACTTTAAATGTGAATAGTGAGTAAGAAATATTGGCTGAAATGGAGACAAATGCATATATACACACACAAAGAAGAGCTGAAAAATCCATGACCAGATCAAAAGGTCATAACTGACAGAGAGAGACATTTTCAAAAAGGATAAAAATTATTTAGGTCTTTTACAAGAATAAAAAGTGATAGACTAAAAAGACAATCAGAGGGATGTGCTTATATAGTGGAAAAGACATATTTAGTTGCTGGACCATCTGAGGTCAAAGGAAGTTTATGTGGAATATAGAAAAAACAGGTAGATGTAAGCAAAGTCATGCACTCTCTGATTTGAAAGGGAGACCACTAGGAGGACAGTGGATGCTCAGGAGAACAGCTGACCTCAGGACTGACTAACAACATGTAGCTTGAGATGGGAAGTTTCCAGATTACTGTGCAGGCCCTCCGTCAGTGCTGGGGATGCCTTTGGGTTGACATGGAGTCGAAGCCTAAGACAGCAGGGAAAGCTTCAAAGCGTCTATTAGAATAAAGGAAAATTTGGCTCACTGGTTTTCCCATCCCCAACATGCTGTGCTTCAGTTCCCCAGGTTTACAATGAGGATAATGATGTTTGCATAAGAGCATAAATAAAAGGACAGAAATGGTACTTGTGGAGAGTTGCTGAGTATCTACCAGAATGCCCGCGAGCTAGTGTCTCAGTTTGTATTGTAGATAACATTTCAGTCTCAGCTTACAGGAACAGTTGAGGATTTTATTATACACCCTTTATCTTCTAATTCTTGACCAATAACATAGCTTAATCTTATGAATCATCCACACTTCAATTATTAATATGTCAGTTATATTCCTTCTTTTGTCCTTCTAGGATATTTTTTAACTTTCCACCAAACATTTGCCTTTGCCTCCGAAATTATATGTTCAAGAAAGAAGCGTTAATTTGCTTTTTAGAGTTAACTTGCTTTATTACATCGTCTCTGCATGTTGTATGTGTCTTTCCATGATGATATTAATCCATTCTAAACTGTTGATCTTTGCAAGCTAAAACAAATTAACATAAACAGTTGAACAACAGATTTCAAATGTAGGATTAATTTAATGTAAATTTCAGTTTTATTTGCAAAGGTTGTTGTATTTCAATTTAGAAATCATTCTATACAAGTGGCTTCTTAACATTCTCTGCCCTTTAAAAGAGGACTGCTGTGTTGCTTGATTATTTGTTCCAATTAACAACTGAACAAGGTTAATAAATCTTTTCAATGATGAATTTTCACTCCATTGAAAAATGACTAACGAAAACAAGTTATTTTCAGTTTGAGCTACTGAAAAATAACATTTTTTTACCAGAAGCACTTTCTTAAAAAAAAAAAAAGACCTGATGGAAATACATTTTGAGATAAAATGTTTTTAATGGAAATATTCCCAAGGGAAATAGATACCTTGACCAATTTTAATAATGCAACAGTTTTGACAAAATAGAGACTTGGACCTGGAGCAAAGTATGGTTGATAGTTTTTAAGTTGCTGGAGAAACAAGTATGTGTGAAGTGCCTAACAGCATGATTTGTTATTTTCTTGCCCTTGTAATTTTTTCAGTGACAATCATGTTTTGTTGCAACATGTCTGTAACTTCTCATTTTTATTGTTAGGCATTATGGGGAATGCTCCCATGAGGTCAATTTCTGGTTAAAAAGACAAAAGAAATATCTTTCAGTGTACCTACCACTTATTAGTCACTGAACTATACAAAACTTTGTGTAAGCCCACACTCTGCTGGTAATAAAGAATGAGGAAATTAAAGGGATTTTATTTTTTCTAAAAAATCCCAAATCTTAGTATAAGAAAACATCCATGTCTTAGTTTGATTCCTGAAATCTCCCCACATTTTCCTTCTTTGCTGACAATCACACAGAGTTTTCTTATTATCCATCCGCTCTGTTACTGTATCACACTGCTGAGGGCCATTTCACTGACTGGCTGGCTCTTACCCCACTGGTTTGGCTTAGGAAGGGACTTATTACCCTGTTTTTCTACTTTCACATCGTCTATCATC
Source organism: Zapornia atra (assembly GCA_013400835.1). Lineage (NCBI taxonomy): Eukaryota > Metazoa > Chordata > Aves > Gruiformes > Rallidae > Zapornia > Zapornia atra. The sequence goes on along the minus strand of VZTU01024831.1, from coordinate 11,671 downwards.
TTCTACAGTGAATGAAATAGTGTAACCTGTCAACGGTAAGCCAGAGCAAATAAACTGATTAACAAGTCACCCAAGACTGGATGTAGAAGGACACCACAGTGAGCCTGAATGATGCAGTGGGTTAGAGGGACGGTGATGCCGGCTCAGAGCCCTCTCCAAAACTGCCTCCCGCTTCATCCCCTGCCATATGGCTCTGTAAGCTGACCCAGTCCTCCCAAGATTGAGTCGCCCAGGAGATGCTCCTGGTCCCCATAATCAGGGTAGAGTACAGCAGCTATATTTCACTGCTGTTATGTGGAAACATCCCACAAGAGGAAGCTGTTTGAAAGACAGATTTTTAAAAAAAAATTTAAATGAATATAGATTCAATACATATGGCAACTCTTATATGGACTGATGCAAACTCCCTGATTACATGAAGGTTTCCTCTGCCTATCCTCAGGTGCTGTTTCATCTGGTCAGTCCCCATAGGAAGCTGGTATCTGTGGAAAAAACGGAGAAAGCGGGTGATACTCAGTGTTCAAAGAAATGCATACATACATGCAAGTAGTTACATGCATTGTTAATACCTAAAACTACACGATTGTGGGATAGTTTATACATTTGCTTTTAGCCAGACTGGAGATATTTTTTCCACTCTTAAATATTTCTTACCTTTACATTAGTTAAAAGCAAAACAATTGCATTTCTATGTATTTTAAATTCCTCCATCACCTATGTTTGCATACACGTGATGTAGCCATCCATAATTCTGGCTGATAATTCAGCCTATTTAACCTTTTATTTCACTCAGGTTGATAACTTTACATTATGGGGACAACATCAAGGAAATTAAGTAATTTTGTTATTTCATTTGTATAATTGAATTTGTCTGAACTATAGCTGAACCGGAATCCAAACTTGAACATGGAGGACTAATCTAGGCTTGCAGATTTAGCGTGAGAAGGACTATTTTTTGTTTCCTATATTAATTTTATACCAAGACTACTGGGTAAAGATGCTGATCATAAAATAAAAGATCAGAGAAACTTGAGACTATGGCTGACCAAAGGATGATGAGTGCAGTAGCACAGGAGAATGGTGGTGCAAATCAGTGCTGAGAGAACGCACCAGACACTTCTTGCTCAGACCTTTCTGAAAGAATAAACCTGCCTGCACGTACCCAGGGTATACGTCTGCCTAAGGTAGGATCCAATCATCAAATGTGGGGCAGGACTGAAGCTTTTTTAGTGATAGTCCAAGAGGAGAGAGGCAGTTCTGAAGGGCAAAGGAGTCCAGGAAGATGTGACATCCTTCAAAAGGAACTGTTAAAGGTGCAGGAGTGGGCTGTCCCCATGTGCTGGAAGACAAGCTGGAAGGGAAGAAGTTTTGACTGGAACTGAGGAAAAAAAGGGAAGTTTATGACCTTTGGAAGAAGGGGCACACCACTCAGGAGGACTAAAAGGATGTTGTGCAATTACACAGGGAGAAAATTGGAAGGGCTAAAACCCTGCTAGAACTTACTCTGGCTAGCACCATAAAAGATAATAGGAAATGTTCCTATAGATACATTAGCAACAAAAGGAGGGCTAAGGAGAATCTCTATCCCTTGTTAGATATGTGTGGGGAAACATAATGACAAAGGATAAGGAAGAGACTGAGGAATTTAATGCCTTTTTTGCCTCAGTCTTTAATAGTAAGGTCAGTTGTTCTTCAGGTAGCCAGCTTTCTGAGCTGGAAGACAGGGATGAAGAGCAAAATGAAGCCTCCATAATCCAAGAGGAAATGGTTGGCAACCTGCTATGCCACTCAAACACTTAGAAATCTATGGGGCTGCTGGAGATCCACTCAAGAGTACCAAGGGAGCTAGTGGAAGTGCTTGCCAAGCAACCTTCCATAACTTATCAGCAGTGCTGGCTAACCATGGAGGTCCCAGTTGTCTGGAGATTAGCAAATGTGACCCCTGTCTACGAAAAGGGCTGAAAGGAGGATCTGGGGAAACCACAGGCCTGTCCATCTGACCTTGGTGCCAGGAAGGTTATGATCATCTTGAGTGCCATCAGGTGGCATGTACAGGATAACCAGGTGATCAGGCCCAGGCAGCATGGATTCATGAAAGGCAGAACCTCCTTGACTAACCTTATCACCTTCTATGACCAGGTGGCCTGCCTAGTAGATGAGGGAAAGGCTGTGGAGGTTGTCTATGTGGACTTTAGTAAAGCCTTTGTCACCTTTTCCCATAGAATTCTCCTGGAGAAACTGGCTGCTCACAGCTTGGGTGCGTATACTCTTTGCTGGGTAAAATACTGGCTGGAAGGCGGGGCCCAAAGAGTTGTGGTGAGTGGAGTTAAATCCAGTTGGTGGCCAGTCACCAGTGGTGTTCCCAAGGGCTCAGTACTGGGGCCAGTTCTGTTTAATGTCTTTATCAATGATCTGCATGAGAGAATCAAGTGCACTCTCAGTAAGTTTGCAGATGAGTTATGATCTGCTTGAGGGTAGGAAGGCTCTACAGATAGGTCTGGACAGGCTGGATTTATGGGCTGAGGCCAACTGTATGAGGTTCAATAAAGCTCAGAGTTGGGTCCTGCATTTCAGTCACAACAACCCCATGCAATGCTACAGGGTTGGTGATGAGTGTCTGGAAAACTGCCTAACAGAAAAGGACCTGGTAGTATTTGTTGAAAGTGTGTCTAGGTGGCCAAGGCAGCCAAGAGCATCCTGAAATGTATCAGAAATAGTGTGGTCATCCGTATTTGACACTGGTGAGGCCGCACTTGAAGTATTCTGTTCAGTTTTGGGTCCCTTGCTACAAGAATGATGTTGAGGTACTGGAGTGTGTCCAGAGAATGAAGCTGGTGAAGGGTCTGGAGCACAAGTCTTACGAGGAGGGGCTGAGGGAACTGGTGTTTAGCCTAGAGAAAAGCTCTCTACAACTACCTGAAAGACGTCTGTAGCCAAGTGGGAGTTGGTCTCTTCTCCCAAGTTGCAAGTGACAGGACAAGAGGAAATGGCCTCAAGTTGCACCAGGGGAGACTTAGAGTGGATACTGGGAAAAATTTCTTCACTGGAAGGGTTGTCAAGCATTGGAACAGACTGCCCAGGGAAGTGACTATCCCTGGGGTTATTTGAAATGTGTAGATGTGGTGCTTCTGGACATGCTTTAGTGGTGGAATTGGCAGTGTTGGGTTAACAGTTGGACTTGATGATCTTAAAGCTCCTTTCCAACATTAATGATTCTATGATTTTATGACCTTTAAATGTTCACATGTTTTTTGAGAGTAGAGAATGCTCATTTCATCTCAGATGTGTTATCACACATTCCTGGACTAAAGGTCATTTGATCTGAACTGGAGTGGCTTAGATCAGTGATGGTAAACCTTCTAGTACCAAATTTACTTTAGAAAGCACTGCAGCTCACTGTCGATAATGGCCACACAAATCTGTCAGTGCTAAACTTGGCAATGGTACAAACACTTTGAGATCAATGACTTAGACAATGGAAAAACTCTTTGTAAGTTGAGCTGCCTGTTGAATGTATGTGCTATACAATACTAGTAGTCAAACTGCCATTGTCCTCCAAAGGAATATTTTTCTTCCTACAATGCTACACTCACAAAGAAATTAGCTCAAAAGAAATATTTGATGTCTCCTGCATTGTTTTTCCTGTTTGTAGAGGATAAGAAACCTCTTTAAACAACTGAAACCAGATCACTATTCTCTAAGTGCAGTTTTCATCCCAACAGCGACACATTTCACTTGCTTCCCAAGAATGTGGATAAAATTGTAGAGAGGCTTGTGTGGAATGACTTCCTTTTCATGGAAGTTTCTTACTGACCTTTATTAGTCTGACTTAAGTTTATGCCTTTAAGCCTGATAGTTTTCATTCATTCCAAAATTTCTTTTTTAGTTGACAATCACTGTTAATGCGGGTTAGCTTAGAAGATTCAATTTGCAGACAGTATTGCAAAAGACGCTTCAATGGGAAGGATGTTACATTGCCTAGCAAAGGATCTTTGTATCTGAGTTCCAGTTATTTGTTTATGCATTCTGATGTCTTGTTTGTTCATTTTGTTTTGTTTTGAATGTAGACATACACTAAGCTTGATTCTGCCACTGAGTGTTTTTTTAGTGCTTTATGACTTATCTATTTATGCATCCTTGCTATTTTGGTTCCTTGTCCTCCAAATGTATGCAGTATGTTTACATTAGAGTACTAGTTGCATTTTTGACTGCTGAACCATTCACCTAAAAGCAGGATGTGAATTTAGAGATAAATATGAAAGGCTGTCCTTTTTCTTAAAGTGAAAGAAGGACAAGGTAGATGGATTGCACAAATCTGCTCATTGAATGTGCTATTCCAAGGTAGTTTAAGTCCAAGGAGACACACAGAGAGATGTGCCTGCATCGAATTTAGAAACTAATCTTTGAAAATATTTGCACCAATACTGAATAACACATCAACAGGGGCAACAGAGTGAGTCAAAACCAGAACACCGCTCCTTTGTTTCAAGAAAAGTGGGAAGTATTGTCCAGGTATTAATTTGTCATTACGGTTGTTCCACATGATCCGGATGACACACTTCACCTTCTTTCCATCCTTGCACTCCACTTCCTTCCTTTTAGCTTTTATATGAACTTTTGGTGTACCATAAATCAGTTTCCCCACAGCTTCAGTACTCATGCGTGTGACACTGCCCCTGCCTGTTCACTCACAAAGTTACAGTGAAAGACATGGTCAGAAACAAGACATGACAACGTGTAACCACAGAGAGCAAACAAGGAGCTCTTCAACTGCCATCATTGCTCTGAATTTTGGCATAAGAGCAACGTTACAAATGAGCTAGTGAAACTGTTGGAAAGTGAGGACACTGCTACCCGCTGGTTTAGTGCTATCACAGCAAGAAGTGACCGAGAGGATGATTAAAATCTGAGAAATGGGGCTTCAGGGGTGCTGCTATGCTGATTAGCTTCCTGTGTGCTATTTTCTGAACTACCGAACAGATTTTTGGTATTAGGTCAGTTGAGGGGTGGGGTTGGATGTATATTCATTTCTCTATTGCAGATTCGGGCAGCCAAACGAACAGACCTTATTGCTGCTTTCTGTGAAGCACAGAGACTAAACACGTGCCCTCTGAAGAAAGTGTGTGAACATCTACTGCCTTTCCCACAGTTATTATGCAAGGAACTAGGGAATCATGTAGAGCTGATTTGCTGGTCATTGTTTTTATACTACAAACACAATTTTTAAAATATTTTTTTTTAATGCCAGCAATTGCCCAAAGTAGCAGGAGAGCCAATATTTTAGAGGTAGTTAACGTAATACAAACATTCCACACACAGTTGATTAAATGAAAAGCAACACTAAATAACACTCTATCTATAGTACATATTTCATTCATTGCACAGACCTGGCCTGAGGCTTGTTTAAAAAAGCACCAGATGTTTCTCCAAGAAATGTATTTGTCTTTGTGTGATGACAGATGCTCTTTGAAATCACAAAGTATGTAATAGCAGAGTTTGCCATTTGAAATCAGGAAATTCAATTTGTTTTCTTAGAGGCACAACTGAAGGGCAAAGCCCAGTAAGAACTGCTGTATAAACTAGCGCTTTTTAACATTGTGTACTCATCTTGCTACTTTGAACCTCATTTCCAACACTGTTCCCAGGCAGAAATTAGAAAATCAGCTTCCAAACACAAGAGACCTCTGCCAGTGGGAATTTTTCCTCGGTACCTCCCTGGTATGTTGTTTTTCTTAAACACAAGTTTACCTTTTGTATTAGTCACCTCACATGGCCTTGTAGAGTGGGTTTTAAAGAAGCTAATCAAATGGCTCATGGGAAGAAAACATACCCAGTACAAACTAATTAAAAAAAAATAAATTTATGTATACTATGTAATGTATTGGCTCTTTAATTCTCACATTGTAGAAAATTAAAGTGATGCAATATCATAAAGTATGAATATGTGCCTAAATTTGATAGCACAGTGGTTTTGTTTCAAAGATTTCAAAACAAACTGGAAATAAAAAACCCCACCAATATGATGAGAGCAGTATGTGCGTTTGTGGGAAAGTGATAAGCAAGCAGAAATAGGTGTTTGAATGCAACTTTTCAACCGAACCTGCATCAAAAAGTGTGGAGAGGAAGTAGGCCAAATTAATTGTTTGAGTCTCTGTTACAAATTCAGAACTTTGGAGTTGTTCCTGGAAAAATTTTTTGAGATTCAAAATCTGGAAGATTTTCATGCCACCTTAGTTCATTAGTGGTATGTGACATAAATAATGTAAAAAACCATTGGTTTCGGCAAAAGCTAAAGCGTCAATTTCAGGTCATGCACTCTTGTGAAGAGAAAGAAGTAGTTTGAAATCTTTCTCATAATGTAGATGTCCTATAACATGTCTGAATATGCAGGACATAATTTCTCTCACATTGAGAGCAGCAGAGTTGTTTCAGGCTATAACATTTTAAGTCTAGATTACTTTGAAGTGTGTAAGCTTAAGACAGTTTTTCAGCTTTTCTTTTTTTAATCCTTCAGTTGTCTCAATGTTAAACATTTGTTTTGGAGTAAGCTCTGAAAAAAATGTAATGCTTCTATGAAAACTTTTCAAGAAATTTCTTCTGCTAAGAAATAATTTTCCTGCAAGATATTTGACAGCCTCTGGGTTGAGGTAGAAATATCATTTAAAAAATATTTCCTGACATATCCCAACTTTTATGCTTCAGATGTGACATAAGCTAATGGGTTTGCATGAAAATTGCGATTTTTTTGTATAGCAATCCATCTCTATTAATCTATAATTATATAAAATATTCATAACTCTCTAATAATAAAGCGTATTAAATATTTTTCCACTGCTTTGAGAGGACACAGACAAAGTACACCTAATCCTTTTCTCACTTGTGTGACTGGGTGCGTCAATGACAATAGCCAGGAGGAGAGGAAATTCAGGGTCAAGACTTGTTCACACAGGAAAATCAGCCTGAATAAAACTAGGATGTGCAATACGATGCCCCTGGAAAAGGCAATACTGCCCTTCTGCTCCTCTCTCCCTCTCTCCATCTTGTGCCAACATCAACATGTCGATGGCCACATGCTAAAGTAGATCCAGGGACCAACAGAGTAGAAACTGAACTGGAAGGAGTGAGCCTCGTGTCTCTTTGGCTGGTGCAGTGTGTTAGTCTATGAAGGGTGAAGAGGGAAAGGGAGACCTCTGCCCTTAGACCTTACCCTTTGATAATATAGAGAGTCTTGGGGAAATAACTACTTGGACATTTTAGCGTTTTGACTTTCTTCTCTTCCAAGTTCCTGCCAAAGTATGCTGAAGGCACAGCACACGACTTAGTCTTCAGATTGTCACTGTGAGGACGAGGTCAGAAGAAACTATTGGGCTGTGGATCAGCATTCTGGTTTACAGTATGTTAACTTCCCTACTGTGAAAACACCCTGGAGATAATAAAGCCTTGTTGTAACCCCACGCTGTAAAAATCAGGTCTTTCAGTTAGGTTGACTGGTTTATATAAGTGCTGGATGAGTACAAAAGAAGTCAGAATCTGATTCAGAGGTTCAGATTGCAGAGCCATTGCTGGGGAATTCCTGAGTATAGCACTTCTCCAGATTTTATAATGCATACAAATAGCAGTGCATTTATGCCTACTTCCAGTAACAGCCTGCCCATTATTGAAAAAACATGCATTTAGTTAAATTATTTTAGGAAGTAATTATTGTATTCTTAACCCTGCAGTAACTGGTATATGGGAGACCTGTCATTTCTGAACACTGTACACTTCATGCCTACATGACTTCTATTTGTTTATGAGCTTTTCCTTTGTTTTTAATTATTGGCAACACTTAAAAGGTCTTTCACTGTAAAATTTAAATCCTCAAAATTAGATAATGTGCTATTTTTAACCACTCTTTGATCATCACTTAGAAATACATCCTGGAAACTGGCAAGTTCTTACGCGTCATGTCTAGCTTTGATGGCAGTATTTCTCTTACCAGGCAATATACTCCTGGGAATGTCACTTAGACTATAAAGAAACACATAAGCCTGTGGATAAATCTTTGTGGCACTGGTGTCTTACAATTTTCATTTTTTTACACTGTGTTATGTTTTCTGCATTTTTTTTTTTCAATAGTACACTCAAAAGCTAAGATCAAGTTTTTGTGTTTCTGGTGTGAATTCAATGCTGCTTTCATTGTTTTAGCATGTAAGTTATTAACTCAGGGTTTGAATTCCAGGTCCAAGGTGATCCAGCCAATGGTTACTGTGGTGCCGCCTTACGTCTCATCCTTGATCAGGTCATTTCTGCTTATCCATAGCAGCCTCTACACTGTAATTAGGTTTACTTCCTTAAACCATCAGAAAACTCCACTGCCAAAAAAGCAGCCTGTTTGCTTTTATTTTATTTTTGCTGAAATGTTGCAGCACAGGGTCTGGTGTGATGGCATGGGCTGGAGGTGCAATGACCAGCAGTTTGATAGTCTCAGGCCACAGTGAAGCTATTAAAAGCACTGGATGAACCTGAAGTTTGTGATCCCGATAAAGCCAACAAAGGGATGTAGACTGTGCCATAGATATTAATATTGATTAGGTAACTAAGAAATGTGTCCTGTTGATTTTGGCATTTTGGCCTCACAGAGTCTGTGTGAACACCACTTCGTTGTTTCTAACATCTAGTTTGTCAAAGGAGGTGGGAGACAGGCATGTAATTCCCTACAGCTTGCAAGACAATTTGTGAAAATTGCCTTTGAAAAATCTTGCTGGCAAAGTCTTCTGTCTTGGACATGGATACAGCTTATGAAGGTTTCTGAAGTTAATGGTTAAGAGCAGAGATTTGAACTCTAGAGAATCTCTGAGAACTGTGGTATGTAACCTCAGTGAAGGCAGGATTCCTTTCTATAGGACTAGCTTTGTGCTTAAAAGTAGGTACAAGCTTGCACCACTTGCTGAACTACAGCTTCAATAAAAGTTTTTCCCCCCCACACACACACTATATTTTGCTTCGGGTTTCCCATAACCACTTTTTGACTTCAGTTCAACTGTCCCATTAATAAGACTCAGAGAATGTGGTCCTGAAGGACATATTGTGGTTCATAAGCTCCCTTCTTATACCACACCATAGAGTCCCTTTCAATAGTTTATCCTCAGATCATTAGTTTATCATTCAAGACATTTTCTATAAATTTAGTTTTATTCTTGAAGCTTCCAAAATATGGTATGTTTATATTGTTTTATACTTTTGATGTTATATTTAAGCAAGATAATTCCACGTGCTCATAGCAACCAGCACGTAGGGGCCGTCAACACAGAACAAATACACACAAAATTGTTACCAAATGTTCTTAGTATATATATACTTTCAAAAAAAGAGAAATAAAAAACATGCATAGTCTGACTTTTCAACACGGCCACTTAATTACTTACTTGACAAACACTGAATAATAAAATGCAAATGAATTCTTGCAAGATTTTTAATTCTTTTAGCTGCAAAGTATAGATTTTCAGTGAGTGGGTGGTCTAAGAATTTGCCTTTTGTTCAGCAATTTTTCCTGGGATGTGAATAAGGCTGTGTTTTCCTAAGTGAATCAGTGCTACAGTGATATATTAGCAGATAATTCACAAGGAAAATTGGTGAGGAAGGGCAGAAAACGTGAATGAACATCTTTCGCAGAAGATTGACTATTGAAAGTAGGAGCTACTGGTAATGAGCTCCAGACATATTGCTGTAGGAGCGATAAGAACAGGAAATGCTTTGGGCAACATTGTTCTACGAAAATAGTCCTTTTAAAATGCAACATGGCTGGCCTGTCTTTAGCAGCATAGCTGTTGAAAGGATTGCATTAAATGAATTGTACGATAGATGACTCTTGACATACTGGGCTCCTCCTTGTTTCAGATTGTACTTTATGGATCTTGTTAAGCTCTGGGACTGAAACAGCGGACTCTTTCAAGAGATAACATGAAGAAGTTCAGCTAATCGTCTCTGTAGCTCCCTGTTATCTAGTGTTAATGAAAAGATTAAGAATATCAGCTTATTTTCATTTGATGGGAAAGGCTCTGGGTGGTTTTTTTTTTACAGCCATGAAAGGAGTGTCTGACACAATCTGGGAAAGCACTGGCATTCAAACAAGTATTCTTCTGAACCCAGACAGTTATATAAGTTTCACTGGGTGCCATTGCCAATTTACTGAAAGCAATTTTTTTGATATTACGCATCATTTCAATGATGTTGTAAAGACACTGAAACTGAAATATTTGCTACCTCCTGTTCTAAAGACTTTATTAGTTTGGGAACGTCAGATTCCAAACAATGTAATTATTCATCATTAACTTTTTTTCCACTCTTCCCTCTGGAATACACTCCATTTCAGGCCAGGCTTGTTGGGAAACTTAAATGAGGGCAAGAGCAACCAGACAGTAAACAAAGGCAGAAATTCAGTTGTTATGGACGTATTTTGAAGTCATGTCCCGAAAGCATTGCTCATATGAAGGTGTGCAGGTGTGCAAGCATGACTGTAGCTTATACAATACAATAATTATTTAGGTCTAAGGATTTTTCTGTTGGCAGAAGGAAAAAATCAACGGTTTCAGTTAGCAGTCTACAACTTAGACATGGAAAATTCATAGCAGATGTTCCTTGCAAAACCTTGGCTCTTTGGAGGAAGATAAGACTTATGGTTACTTATTTCTACATAATACCCACTAGGGCCTTTTCAGGGCATTTGTTGTGCTGTTTGATTAATAGAAAAAAAATAGAAAGGA
>VZTU01024829.1:10485-28105 GCA_013400835.1 Zapornia atra | reverse complement strand
CTGTGCACTGAAAAGGACAAAATATTTAAAGTGCTCATTGATTTACTGATAGTTTAGTACTAATCAAGCTGTCATGTATGCAATAAACTAGGACAGGAACAAACAAAAATATTTTGAAAAAAATAAAATGAAAGCCAGGAAAAGACTGTTCCAGTGGGGTTAATAGAAAGAAGGAAGCATCAGAAAGCCACTGAGATTGTATCACTATACAAAAACTTCCTGGTATTTACTTTGTTCAAGAAAGGTTGCAAGCTAAGTTTGAAGATTTCTGAAGCTCCCCATCAGTCCCCTTATTTAAAATATATAGTATTTCTGCAGTCTCAAGTTTCAGTTCTCTACTCTGCTATGTGCTACTGCAATCTTCCCCTTTTCCAGAGAAAAGTACTCTTTACTATGATTAGAGTTGCTTTTAAAGCTATTTTATTGAGATGCATTCTTTGCTACAGGAGTCCAATACTTTCAGGAACCATAAAAATAACAGCTTCAAGTCCTGATGTTTTATTACTTTTCTCCATTTTTATTAAAACTGTTACTAAATGCAAAACTCCAGTAATTAAGATGATTAAAATATAATGGTACTTTCAATAACTTTTAAAATCAATTCACTGTTCTGTTTAAATTTATCCACTTGTTGTTTATAATGATCTAAATATGAACAGATCACCCCCAAAAGCCTACTGCATTCTTCAAAATAAGTTCTTGGAATAGTGGGAAAGAATTAAAAACCAACTTGCCAGGCTTTGTTTGAGTCTCTTATTTATTGCCTTCATTCTGCGTGGCCTTGGCAGCTCATAGCTTCAGAAGGTCTCATAAAGTAGACCAATCAAAGTATTTTTGGAATAGATTTGGTAGCATTATTAACAAACTCCCTATGTCTGTTTTTCTGTACGCACTGCCAAATCGATCTGTAGTAAGAGTCATGACTGTAACCAATTTCTTACGGTTAACAACTAGTCCTGAATGAATCGGAGTAACACAGACCATTAAATTCCTAATTATACATACATATGTACATATATTTAAACAGACCTAAATGTAGCTCGCATTTTCACTGTATTAAAGCAAGGGAATATGAGTGCTGAGTGACACTAAGACTGTACATGAGCCCTGTTCACAGCTTAGTAGGGTTGGTTTAGAAGTGTTTCTTCTTTTATGGTCTCTGATTCTCGCATCCTTTTTATGAAATATGCAGCTCTGTCAAGCCTGTGATATGTCACTCAGGTAGACATGTTATAAAAAAATCACCTGGTGAAATCAGGACTTCTTGGCTGAGTACAATATGGGAACTGACTATTCTAGCTGATGTACACATTGGTCTGCCTTACAGAATGGCACTGAATTGGATAAACACCACACCACTGCATGCCAGAGAACATCAGGGTTTACTGACAAAGCAGAAAAAACCCGCTACATTTTGAATGGAAAAAATATACCCTGAGTTCTACCATTCCTGTTAGACTCTCTTACAAGTGTGTCTCGGAGATTACAGCTATATTAAAATAACACAATAAAAATATCCACGTTCAGTCTCTTCTCTGCAGCCAGCTTATGAAAGTGTTTGCTTTTTTGTATTTGCATATATCCAATTCTCCTTGTTTCTGTGATAAAACTTTTATAGTTGATAAATTATAAATCACATTTATGTATAATTTATTATTTTAAATACATATTTTATCTTCTAGCTTTTTAAACAGGGAACTATTTTAGCTTTGTTCCTTTAAGGTCTCAGTAGTTTGAAAAATTCATGAATAAAGCATGCTTCAAGCTGCATTTACATTTTTATAGTGTGTGCTGTACCAGTATAGATTTTGCTTTCTAGATGTACACTTTTAGGTCAACAGGATTGTCTCAAGAAAAAAACTTACAAAAATCTCTGGGACTTCATAAACATACTTTTTCATCATTTTCCAGCACCTTGGACACCTCCCCTACATACTTGCCCTTCTTCTGTCAGGAAATTATAATGCTTTCTAGATGCACATATACATCTATGCTAATACCTGTCGGGTATCTCTTGTACTGATTTCTATATTAGATCCAGGCAAGATTTAGCTATTTTGAAACACAGAAGCCTTAATGCTACCACAGAATAATTCATTTTTTTTCAGGAGATAGATTAGTTTTTCAAGTAGGTTTATTTCATTTCTATAGTTAAAAGGCCACATTATGATTTCAGTCATTACAAAATGAAAGGCATTTCTTCATTTCAGAATTATCTGGACTTATACAAATGCTTCATAGATTAGAATTTGATTATATTATCTTACATCTTCCAAAGACCTCTCAGAGCAAAATGCAGGTGGTCTATTGAAATTCATCTGCCTTGGGAAAAATACCATATAACTTTTTTCAATAAAAACAAAGCCCTACAGGCACTGGTTTGATTCCAATTCCTTTCAACTTCTCTAAAAGCATAGTGTCATCCAGGTTACCCTGAAACTCAGCTAAAGCTTTTCCCCAGGACTGAAGTTTTTGCTCCATGAAATTTAATCTTATAAACAGTCCTCTTTTTTCCCCAAAAAAATTTGAAAGTTTACAGAGAATAAAAAATGCATTATGCAGATAGCTATGAATTTATGCAAACTATGCTAGGAATGTGGAGAGACAAAGATGTGGTAATAATTTACTGTTAATTACAAGAAATATCCAACCTTCGTACAGATATTTTTGCCAGTAGTTACTCTACACAGAGGCAACTACTGTATCCCCTCTCTAACAAATTGCATCTAAACAATAAATGACAAGAAGTTTTGAGAAAAAAGAAGGACGTGAAGAATGAATGGATCACTTTGCAAGTATAGAATACATTTTGGAGATGGTGTAAATTGCTTTTGCCCCTCTCTCACAAAATTAGGCATCTTTATATTGCTGTAGACATATCACAGAATCACAGAATGTTAGGGGTTGGAAGGAACCTCAGAAGATTGTCTAGTTCAACCCCCCACCAGAGCAGGATCGCCTAGATCTTATCTTTGCAAAAGTAAAATTAAAAAAAAAAAATCCCTACAAAAAGGATTACACATGTCCATTTAAACATTGAAAAATAATATATGATCTCTCATATTTGTTAACTGAAGCATCAAATGACTAATGCAGTCCATTTTGATGAGTCACTGCACAATATGTGAGCTGGCAAATGTGAAAACATTCCCAGAACTAACTAGTATTGTGGGTACTGAAAAAAAATACAAACCACAACAAAAAAAACATGAAGAGGAAAACCACAAACCCCAAACCAAACTCTTTATACTGCATTCAAACTCTAGTCACATCTTTGAAATACCTTCCAATCAGCCAACAGTATCTGGCACACATTTACAACCTGCATGCACTCAGAGACTTTGGTACTCAGCTCTATTTTCTCTCCAAGCTTTGGTTCAGGAATTCAACCACTTAATATTCTGGCACTGTGCTACCTTTGGAATTTACTGCAGGTTTTGGTGGGGTATTTTTTGTTTCGTTTTGCTTTGATTTTTTTATCCTTCTATTTCTTTCTATGGTGAGAGTATTCTCGAGCGGGAATAGAGCTCTCAAGATCCTCTACATCCTCCAACTCATTCTTTTTCACTGACTTTCCTCTGCAGTCAGAAATTATATTTGTCCCTCCTGTTTTCTCCCCACTTTTCTTCCCAACCCTCTTTACTTCACAACTACTGAAAAGACACCAGATCTCAGTGAGGAGACAACTTTTGAAAAGGAAAAAGTAAGTTTAAATAGGGTTTGCTCATGATTGAATTATCCAGAGAACCTAAATATTCCTAAACACAAAAGGTCATCCAGTTGTAGGGGGAAAAAATACTGCAAAACAACTGTTGAGGTTTCCTTTTCAGTCTTGTCGCCTGGAAGAGAAAATGATTCCCTTTATTTTGCCGAACAGACAGGAGGCAAACAGCACATGCCATTGCTGACTGAACTGCAAAATCAAAATTGACAAATCCTGGAGGAGGAAGCTACTATTATAAAGCCAGGCACGACTGCTAATGCTACCTTGACTTCCTCAGCTCATACCTGCTGCTGCTGCTCAACAGCCCCTGAGGCCCAAGTGACATTACTCTGGATTCCAAGACAAGCCAAGAAAGGGAACGATAATTTTGTAATAATAAAAAAAAAACAAACCAAAAAACAAAACAGAAGAAAAATGAGACTGATATAGAAGACTAACCACACCATTGTAAGTTTTGTGCTGAGATAAAGGAGAGGAAGGAGACTGTACTAAAACTCAGATCACTTGAAAATAGTAACAATATTATTCATGACAGTTAAATGAAGAAAGAAAGATGTAACAGAAAATTAAGGTCAGGGCTGAAAAAGTACAAATTAAGTATAATAGTGGTCCCTGACATTTTTCCCTTTTTAATTTGTCATAAAAGTAATTATTATTATTATCGAACAGAGTTGTCTTACTCTCTGTACAGAAAAAAGGCAAAATTTGCAAACTGAAACTCTTTTCTAATTTCCCTGAAAAAATGACAGTAATTCTAAAGGGTGCTTTGTGGATTTACTCTGTGTCTATATATATATATATACATCCACACCAATCCACATATTATATGAGTGCATGTGCATGGTTGCACATACACATATAGGAAAAGAATCTACTAATTACAGCAGACGTCAGCAGAATGGAGAGCCTGCTTTAAGACATCTAGGTATTTTAAGAAAGAATGATGAAATGGTAGATCTTAAGTAATTCCATCAACTCTTGTCCTCCATTGTTACAGAATGTTTTGGTGTGGGGAAGAGCAAACACTTCACCAAAGTTTAAGAGTATATTTATACCAGTATTCTAAATTTATAAATGCTCTACCTGGTTTGGCTTTAGATTAAAAATCCAAGCTGGCCTTCTAACTGTAACTTGCAATATATCACTGTGAAAGAAGCATGAAAAGCACAGCCATGCAAGTTATGATTGGCATGTTTAGACTTTTCTTTGCTCTCAAGGGTTCGAGGAACAGACCTGAAGCATTAATATTCCGTCTGTGGATGTGCAAAGCTCAGTTTTTGCTGAATTCACAAAATTACCCCAGCAACATTAAGAGTCCAAAGCCGAAAAATTTCATATAGCTTTTAGTCCTTGTAGCTCTGTCAATTTTCACCAGTGAGGGAGATACCCAGTTCACAGGAGCTCAAACTGAACTGCTTTTTAACTTCTCAATTTCTGAATGATGAGGGTTTTACAAAATTTAATATTCAAATAAATCCTTTGGAAGAGAAATGTTAAGGATGACATAGAAACAAGCTAATAGAGCAAAACATCTTTTAAAGTAGAAATTTTCTGTCATTTCAGAGGTGTTGAGACTAGGTGCAAAGTCCTTGCTTCAGGTGTATTGCCATCATTGTATCAACGCTGAGGTGTGTCTCTCTTATGCCACAGCATAAGGGAAAGACAGTTCCTAAGTCTCATGAGAGATAAGTAATGCAGGGCAGACCAAATGTAAAATCATACATTACCTGTATAATGGAGAAGGGATCCACAGAAAAAGCTGTAGCTGGGGAATGCATATTTCATCAGGTTGTGTCTTTCCAGCACAAAGCATAAACTCAAAGTATTTCCAGTGCTTTGGACCATTCCCCCACTCCAAACCTCACCAAGCCAGTTGCTGTGGATTTGTACTTCATCTTCTGAATTACAGCAAATTTAGCACGCACAGACTAATTTTACTGTTTCTTTTCCTTTCCAACTACTTTCATGATGTTACATGGTAGTAAAGCATTAAAAGAGTGGCTCATGTATCTTCACTTCTGATTTAACTGAAGTACATTTATACATTCCTTTTCCTAGGCATACCATAATGAAATGACACCCTTATTCTATAGCCAGAATGGTAATTTTAAGATTGCTTTTATCTCGAATTCTTTAATCAGGGAAATATTTTCCTGGGTAAAATTCAACATTGTCCACTTGGTTAAAATAAGAAGCGATGAACAACATCAAAAAGACCCCACTGCCTTTAAAATAGTGTAAAAGCAAGAAGATCTCATTGTTACTCAGATGTTCCTGGCTTGCAAAAGCTGGAGGGAAAAAAAAAATAAATTATGTGACATGAAAATTGGTTTCTGTAAGTGAAGTCTGAGCAGTTTATTGAGTTCTTATTTTTCTCTAATCTCTAAACTCTTCTATGTACTAGAATACAGTACTATAATTATTTGGTAACAGAGAATGGACTTTTGGAGGATTTTATTTGTTTCTTCCATTTGGATGGAAGCTATAGCACCTGGATAATTCTGGGTCTTCCTGGACTGTCTTTTTAGGTGTACTTTGAAACAGGGAGACAGAAGGTTTTTGCACTTTCTTTCTGAATTTATGTAGTTTTCAGAGGGAAGTGGCTGATTTCCACTGGCAACCTGTCTCAGTACTATCACTAAGAAATAAAAATTTTATGATTATAGAAATTGAAAGTGTTAATAAGACAGCAGTTGCTGTCTTGGACGGCTACACAAATGCAGGGATCAAGAAGCAGCAGGTATACTGGCATCCTCTCTGCCTTCATTCTTTTCCTTGACTGTGAGGCAATTTTTGAATGGGAAAATGAAGGACTGAAAGGTGAGAATGCAGGATATGTTATGGCAGGAAAAAAGGATGTTATATATAATTTTTTTTGCCATTATTCTGTGATTAGCCTAGGTTGTAGCTAATATTCCTATTGTAAATTTATTCACCTAGAAGTTAGGATAGAAAATGATAATGCATATCAACTGTTTATTGTAGTTTTCTGTTTGTAAACTTTCATATAAATGACATTGTTTTCCTTTTTTTATTTTATATTCACTTTGGCTGCAGTAATGCCTTACTATATTAAAAAGCAAACCTATAATCATGAAGGCAAATAGGAAGGCTCCTGGTGATCGTAATTGAAGAAGGTAATTTCTTCCAGAATTCACTCAGACTGTCTTTGAAGTCCAGTGATACCTGATTGCCATTTGCATTTACTGTAAAAAAAAGCCAAGTATTTTCTGTGAAGTAAAAGTAATTGTTCCCACTAGGAAAAATATTGCTGGACTATGCTCAAAAGGTAGTAATCTCTCCAATATCCAATCCCACAATCAACAGAAACATATTAGCCCTCATAAAAAGTCATTTACAGACAAAGTCTAACAAATGGAAAAAATGGATCTGTCTATACTGACATAAAAATCTTTTTCCTGCCAATGAGGTTTGCACAGGAGAAGAATAATAGTCAACAAATGAGTGACAGGGACTAGAAAACATTCAGAAAACTACATGACTTCAGAAGGACCAAAAGGCTAAATCCTTCCTTAATCCTAACCAATTTTGAAAAACAGGAGGTACACTTAATACCAGAATAAAGCTAAATGTGGACCAATTCCCAAATCAATAATCATGCTTCTAAATTAAATGTAAGTAGGTGCCTGGATGGGAACTAAACAATTAAAATATTTGTCAGGACCTGGCCCTAATACACTTTGAGTGTTATCCAGAGGTCTGGGTGTGGCCAGCCCCGGTGCTCCCTCTCCACTGCCCCTAGACCAGGTTTGGCCCCTGAGGCAGGGCTGGCTTGGCCTTGGCTCAGCACCCCATGGGCTGAATGGGTAAACTCCCTGGTGATGTGCAGAAGACGACACTTATGGAAAGGGCTGTGAGAAGCCTGGACTTGTCTCCTTGCTCTGGGTACTGCCTTTCAGCTCAAACATGGTCCCCAGGCAGGCCCTGGGCTCCAGTGAACCAGGCACTACCCTGACACCATCATATCCCAGGGCCTGCCTTCTCAGCTGGACCTCAGACACCTGTGCTGGCATCTGAGGATGGCGAGGCTCTGGCTGACTCCAGTCACTATCCATGCCCAGCATTGCACTCCTCGCTGGTGGCTGTAGAATAGGTCTGGCCAGGGAGGGAGGGCACTGCACTACCCCACAGCCCACCCCAGACCTCACCAGGTCACACCCACCAAGGTTGCAGTCTGGAAATTAGGTCTGGAGGAGAAGGCTTGTGCCAGGAGCCACGTCCTCACGTGGATCCAGTCTTGAAAGAAAGTGAAGACTTAAACCATACTGAACAGGGTTTGTCATCTATGCTGAAATTCAGTCGTGGTCATGACCACAGCTCACAATACAATATGTCTAACCACATTTCGAGTTGTAAGAAAGCCCAGCAGAGCGATGGCAAATTTAATAGCAGTCAGCAGCATTAAAAACAGCAGAGAGGTCTATCTGAAGAAGTATGTATGTGATTGATCTGTTAGCTAAGGACAGAAGAAAGTAATTCACCAAAGCAGGAAGTTTGCTTCAGTATTGTGCTCTAGCCTGAGAGGGTCCTATGATACTGGCAAGTGACAGCTGGTCCTGCTGAATGCCTCAATAACTTCTAACCATAAAATACAGTAAATAAAATAGGGCAACAGTAGGAAAAAAAAAAAGACAGACAGACAGACAAGATAAAATAGATTTAAAAAAAACCCCACTGAGGCACTTTTGCCTTCCTAAGGAATGAATTGAGAATAGAGTTAGATTCCAGTTTATATTTTCAGTCAGGTGTTTTCTTTGTTGCCTTGAATAAACCCTTTCTTGCTAGATTTGAGTGCTCAGGAAAGTGCAGTCAGACAATCCAGGAAACAGAAGTCTTTTATGTACACACCCTGGGATACTAAATTATTGCTGGGTGGGTGAACTATTGCAGTACTGGCCCATTAAGGAGAAGATTAAGAATCTGAAATCAAAGGGAATCTTTCATGGCTCTATATGTACCTTCTATTATTTTTCTGTAGTTGTTAACGCTCTAAAAAAGATGAGAGCAAGTTTAATATAATTTTCTGAGCATATGGCTACCAGCACAGCAGTTATTTTTAAATTTACCCTAATGGCTGTGCCAACTTTGTTTCAGTACTGACATACTACAATACCTATGCTATGTCCTTACTGGGGTTCTCTAGAGTGGTGAGGCTGACAATCACTTTTAATTCTGGGCCTGAAAAAGGGATGTGCTACAGATAAATGTGCATTAGGGAGTGGCATGATGCCAAGAAATTTTACTTTACCTGTGACATAAGTCAGATTCAAAACCAGGTCTGTCTGTGATCTTTAGAGAATAGGTTGCTGCTTGGTAAAATTATGCTATATAACAAATTGTATTAATCTGTGCTTCAAGGCAGCTTGAAGCTCTATGTTTCAGCTATATAACATTTTTGAACTCTACTATGTGCAGGATTAAGTTCTATAGTAGAAATTAATTAAAATAGTTTAAAAAAACTTATCTTGGAGGTTTTCTGGAAACAGCAGTCCTTTTGGAAGACAGGCTTTACAGAGAAACCACATTTGAAACCTGTGGCTAATGTAAACCATCACTATTTAGAAATAACTAGTGATATGTTGGTCTATGGAGAGGTAATCAGTAGTTTGCAAAGTCCAAATGCCCTTTTCAAGTTGTTTTTTTTGTGTTGTTTTTTCCCTTTCTGTCCATTGTATCCTTTTTTGCTACAGTAATTAATTTCTACTGTAAAAGACCACCAGACTGCTTTAGGTGAACAACTCAATTCACCTAAGCTGTGACTTACAGCAGGCCATCCGTGAAAATGCTAATAAATTGTGCATGAAATTGATTTAATCTATAGTTGAGGCATAATTTGTCCTGCAGAATGTTGTATGTGCAGTTCACTAATATTTTTTATTTTCTTTACTATTCTGTGGCCTGATTTGCTGTATATTTACTACAATAATTTCAGTTTTCTGTGTTGTGGTGGTTTGACCCTGGCTGGAGGCCGGACGCCCACCAAAGCCGCTCTATCACTCCCCTCTTCAGCTGGACAGGGAAGAAAATATATCTTGAGAGGCTTGGGAGTCGAGATGAGGACAGGAAGAGACCATTCTGCAATGAGCGTCACGGGCACAACAGACTCAATGTGGAATAAAGGAAAAAAAACTAATTGATGACACTGCACTGTACACCCAGTGACACCAGATTTGGGTAATGAGAAGTGTGACCAGATCTTAAAGCACCTCCCCCCAGCCCTCCCTTAGCAGACTTCACTTTAGCCATGATTTCACTCCCTTCTTCCCCCACATTGTGTCACAGGGAGGGGCAGGGACTGGGGGAATCCGGGTTTTAGTTAGTTCCTCATGAGTTGTTTTCATTCTTAGCTGCTGGAAGCGGGGACATTCATTCCACATACCCTTCCTTCTCCAGCATGTGGTCCCACCCACAGCAGACAGTCCTTTATGAACTCCTCCAACGTGAGTCCTTTCCCACAGGGCTTCAGCTCCTCATCAGCTGCCCCAGCGTGGGTCACTGCTATGGGGTGCAGTCATAAATCATAGAATGTCTCTCAGGCCCAGACTACTGTCCTCCATGGAGTCACAAGCCCTGCTCTGTGTGCTGCACCCCCTACCCCTACCCCCTGGCCCCAGTAAACCTGCACTGGTGTGGTTATCTCTCTGTCTCATCTCTGTGCCTCTGTCTCTCTCCATGGGCTGCAAGTGCTGGCAGAGGCTTGCTCCATTGTGGGTCACAGTGTCTTCTATACGTCTCCACCTGCTCCGGTGTGGTCTTGGCCTTTTCCATGGGCTGTGAGGGGTGATAACCCACTAGCATTTTCTTTGCTCCTAAATGTGATTCCCAGAGGCGCTATGACTGTCGCTGATGGGCTCAACCTTGGTCAATGACGACTCTGGTCTTGAGTCAGCTGTCAGGACTACAAGAGAGCCTCTAGCTGCTTCTTGCAGAGGCCACCCCTGCAGCCCCCCTTCTCCACCAGAACTCAGCCGCACAAAGCTACAACACGTGTCCAATCCAGGGCTCCCCAGCTCAACACAGACAGGGAATGACTGGAGAGAATCCAGTGGAGGGCTACAAAGATGATGAAGGGACTGGAGCATCTCTAGTATAAGGAAAGGCTGAGAGAGCTGGGTTTATTTAACCTGGAGAAAAGACGACTGAGGTGATTTCATCAACACTTATAGAGGAAAATGCAGATGTTGAGAGGAAGGGGCCAGACTCTCTTCAGTGGTGCCCAGTGACAGGACAAGGGGCAATGGGCACAAACTGGAACAGAGGTTCCACCTCAACATGAGGAAAAACTTCTTTACTACGAGTGTGACATAGCACTGCTACTGGCTTCCGAGAGTTGTGAAGTCTCCTACTCTGGAGGTATTTGAAATATGCCCAGACACGATCCTGTGCAGTATGT
Organism: Zapornia atra; assembly: GCA_013400835.1. NCBI lineage: Eukaryota > Metazoa > Chordata > Aves > Gruiformes > Rallidae > Zapornia > Zapornia atra. The sequence continues at coordinate 16,967 of VZTU01024829.1, read as the reverse complement.
TCTAGCTGATCCTGCTTTAGCTGGGGAGTTGGACTAGATGTTCTTTTGAGGTTCCTTCTAGTTCCTACTGTTCTCTGATTCTCTTTGGGGAAACTTTCTGACTGAGAAGCAGAAGAGTATTAAGGTAGAGGGGTGAGAAGTGTAGCGTGCATTCATAGCAATGGTAAACAGAGCAGAGGCATGAGGTTTCTTGAGGATGGTTCGTAGCCTGATTTGTTTCTTTGAGGTATCTGCCTCTAATAAAACAACAGTAAAGGAAATTCTCCTGCTAAGTGTGCAATATCTAATTAAAGAATTTATACTATGAAATTTAAAAAACATTAAAACATGCATGCACACATACATATATAAAAAAGTGAAAAATATTAATAACTTACTTTTGCTATCATGGACAGGAAGGAATCCATATGCCCAGAATAAGGGGCAAGTCCAGATGTTCACAGAAATCCAGCTGTTAAAAAATAAATCCAGAAGTTCCAGAAAAGTCAAAAGCAGCATTAAAATCTTTATACTTGACCTGGTGCCATACAGATAACATACCAACAAAGGAAAAATACTTTTGACCATAGGAAATTATGCTTAAAATTTCAAAACCTTTGCTACTTAGGAAGCCAGGGTAGCTGATTATAACTCCGGAACATTCTTCCAAATACTTATTTTAAGAGTACAGTAAAATTTCAATGGGATATATTTCCTTTTGAAGCTCAATTCACTCTGAGCCTTGTATAATAGGAACCTCAACTCAAGACAGCTGTTTCACTATGTTTGTGGCAGATTGTCTTCTAAAGCCTCACAGCTCTTATTTGCAGAGTATTTATTTGTTACTGGAAAAGGGTGAACCATATATTAATGAACATAAGAAACTATCACAACTGCTACCCTGCCCATTTTATATATGAATGCATATAGATAGGTTTAATTCAATCCCCAGTTCAGTTGCATTCATGATAGTCAAGTTCAGTTTTGATGGAGCCACCAATAGATAAATAAAGAATAACTGTTTGGATGTTTTCACAATCACAAGCCTAGCTCTAACTTACTTTGTGATTTAATCAAAGAAGATATATTAAAACAAAATACACATGTCAGAATAAAAACTTATGTTTGAATCCTTATTTAATTTTTTAACTTATAAAAACAACACAAAGCTTCTATAAGTTTATTATTTTGCTGAAAAGTCTTTGCTTAAAAAAAAAAAAAAAATCAGACTAACTTATTCTAGTATTTATTCTTCCAGATTGGACGTCTCTGGTGAAGTGATAAATTTAAGGCTTGAAAATACCTTTTTTACTTATACTTACATTGCTGGGACTGACAGATACATTTTCCTAGTTGATAAAGCTTAGGTATGACATTTTTATGACACCTTCCAAAACTAATATGTTTTCCTCCTCATTGAGATGTGTTTTTTCCACCGATAAATCAAGAATTGGTCTGAACCTTTTTGGGGCTTTCCTTTATCTATATATCCTTTTTTTTTTTTTTTTTTACCAGACTTCAAGAAGTCATTCACCAATCCTTCAAGGTCAGATGTGCTCAGTATTATTTCTGTAACACTGAATACTGTCCATGCTCTGGTTAAATTACATGTTACTTAGACTTTGTCTTCTGATAGTATTCGTCAACCCACAGTAGGTAGGAGAGGAAGTTTAATTTTTCAAGTAGGATTTTTTTCCTATTAATTTCAATAAAATTCAGCCAAATATAAAATGTGCCAGATAAACATTTTTGTTCTGTAAGAGTAATCCATATTTCATTCGTTACATTTTTCTGTCATTTTATAAGGTTTCCTGGAATTTCTTTTGATAGCTTTTAATTCTTCTTCCATTAGGCAAGAAACATGATTTAAGGAAGATGACTTAGCAGTCATCACTCAGGCCAGTGAAATTTTAACTAGGCTCTTTAATTTTCTAAAATCTACCAAATCTGTTTGCTTCTTTCTCTTTTTTAAGAAGTTGGTTTTCTTCTCAAACATATATCAAATACGCCTTTTTGTCTAAAAGCTTGGGCATATAGGAAGAACAGTAACTTCTCTGCTTGTTAATCAAAGGAATGAAACCGTTCTTTTCATTCATAGCACCTTCTGATTGCTTTTAATTTTTATTTTGTTTTTGCTCTACTATATTTTTCTTATGGTTAAATACTAAATTCACTGTTTTCTCCTATTTGCTACATAAGATTATAATACATATTCCTTGTATTTTACTACCATAGGACTTCATTGTTGCTGGGTTTTGAATTTCCAGTTTTTATATCTATGTATACATGCATAATATACTCACATATATTACGTACTGAATAAGAATGTTCAACCTTTATTTTAACAAATAAACCTTGTTTTCCCCACTATTCATTTCTGGTTCAGTAGGTAGGATATAAATATGGTTACTTTTTTGTTTGGGTTCAAATAAAAATACCATTCTGACTCAGCAGTCCACTTGTTATCTGGTTCCAGTTCAATTCCAGGCCCCCCCAAAATACAGTTCACTTCAAATGTGATTTCCCTTCTGAAACATCTGGTTGACATAGTAATTGACACATTGTTCAATGCCTTCAATGTGAGGCAGAAAGCTTCACTAACCTTTCACAAAGCTGCTAGCAGAGATGAGTTGGAAAATGCTGCTTGCTTACTTGTTTTGGCATATGTCTCCAGTTGAAACTTGGAACACAATAAATCCCCAAAGCTTGAACTAGCAGGAAAAAAAAAAAAAAAAAGAAACTGGAGAAGAGGAAAGCAACTAGTAGAGCAAGGGAGTTCTGAAGGCATGCGTTAAATATTAGCTAATATATATTTGCAAATGATTCTCATGCGTTCATCCATGTGGCAAATTCTGATGTACTGACTTTAAAGTTCCGTATGAATGCATTTTTTAATCTAAAGTAAAATCCCACACCAAAAAAGCTCTTTTATTGAGTGTGAGAAAGTTTCTCTTTGTTCTAAAATAAAACTCTTCGCCTTTCCCTATTCTCTTTGCCTCCTAACTTCAAGAAATATCAATTTCTAAAACACAGTTTAGGAGCTTCTAGGAAGATTTCTGGCTATACTTCAACAATGTGACAGTGTTCAATATTGCAAGGGCTCTGCATTGTATTTCAACAGCTGAATATGTTACTTACCATACAAGAATGGTAGAGTGGTTATTCCAGCTGTAATGTTGTCTTCTTCTGCTGACATAACTAAATAAATCTTAAGAGTATATGTCTTACTTTTCTTACTTACTTCCAGTCTATTTTTATTCCAAGCACAATGAGGCAGACTTCAAGCAATGGAGAGTGTTGTTTAAGGTCATGAAAGGCACATGTATCTCTCAGACCCACTGTCATTACAGCACATACTTCTTTAGCTCCTTGTATTTGATGCTTTTTTTTGGTGTTAAAATATCTACCTTCTGCTAGGTTTACAATTCTGGAGAGTTTTTTTCTTGTCCCTGAATTTTTCTTCTGTCTTGACATTTATTTTCAGCCCTTTCATCCATCAGTATGCTTCCTCTTCTGTTTTCCTCAGTTTCCACGTCTGTGTTCTTTGCGTGAACACCTCTTTATTCTTTCCCTTCCTTTCTATTTCAGTATGAGTGCTTTTCTTTTTCCACCCACTCTCAATTTTTATTGATTTTTTTCTCCATTTTTCACCCACATCTGCACTACCCCGCTGCATTTTTTCCCTCTTTATTACACTCAGCAACAAAGTAAAATCCACTAGCTTTCTGACCAAATTAGTGAACACGTTAGGTGTCCTGGTTTCATCGGGAATAGAGTTAATTTTCTTCTTAGCAGAAAAATAGTAGTAGAATATAGTGCATGTTTAGGATTTAAGATGAGAATAATGTTGGTATTTTTAGTTGTTGCCAAGAAGTCACGGACTTTTCAGCTTCTCATACTGCCCTGCCAACAAGAAGGTGGAAGGAGGGGGTGCCCAAGAAGCTGGAAGGGGACATAGTCAGAGCAGGTGACCCAAACTCACCAAAGAGATACTCCTTATCATATGACATCATGATCTGTATGCAGCTGAGGGGTGGGCCAGGAGGCAGGGCACGTCGGGGTCTTGTGGAGCATTGACTTCAGGTGGTGAGCAATTGTGCTGTTCATCAGTTGATTAAAAAAACCCAAAACTAAACATCATCATCTTCCTTTTTTTGTCCTATTAAATTGTCTTTATCTCAACCCACAAGCTTTTTGGGGTTAAACCCAACTAGCCAGGTGGAATCAAACCACCAGCAAACACCAGTGAGAGATCTTACGCTACAGTACATTAGTTCCCTTGAAACAGGGAACTGACAAGCAAGGGTAAGGGCACTTCTGGACTGGTGAAGAGATACAGGATAACACAGCCTGGCCCTCAACAGTTTCCATATCAGTAACTAGAGACAGACATCATTTAAAGCATTTTCATAGCCTGCTAAATAATCAAGACTGAATTGTTCTGCAAGCTGGGATAATTTCACTTCTGGGAGGGCAGAAACAAACACTATTTCTATCTTCCTCCCTCGTAAACCAATCTGTTCCAGACATTCCCTGGTTCATCAACATCTTCCTAGGAGGGTATCTCTAAAAAGAAATACTGAAAGCTTTTCCCTGAATTTTCTGTTGAGCAGGTGGGCTGTAGGATGGGTTTTGTTTTGTAGATATATTTTGGATTGTTTGTGAAAGCTGTTTGTTACCATGCCATCTGATGGACAATTTCTCAATGTGCCATCATGAGTAGAGCATCTGCTCTCACCACAATGTTTCTTCTAATATGAATAGGCCTAGAGGAAATTCATCACTGCAATGTATTACTTATGCTGATAAAAAGGTTTGCAAAGTATTGCAAAAGGTAAAACGGTGATATTGTCTGCTCAAGGGCACTTTTACATTTTTGTATCCATGTATATCACTGTTTCCTGATCACAGAATGTTAGGAGTTGGAAGGCACCTCAAAAGATCATCTAGTCTAACCCCCCTGCCAGAGCAGAATCACCTAGACTATTATATCCTGATATATCCTTTCAAATAAAGAAATTAGCATGTGTCAGTCTTTCAGACCTCAGATTAAAATTAAATTATTTCTGTCCCCTATATCACTGTGTTCTGATGGAGATTCTTCAGGACCTGTTGTCCTTAATTTTTTGTAGTAGGAGGGCTTAAGTGTGGTAAACTTACTTGGTTAAAGCACAGTAATAGTGGCATATTGCCAGTTATTGCTAGAAACTGTACTGCAGGTGATGATCTTTAATGTGCAGCCAGGCAAATGGCAACATGTAAATATTGCATTTCTTACTCCTAAAGAATTTCTTTTTTTAATTTTTTTTTTTTAGGCAGGGGAGGAGGGAATTTTGTTACATAACATTTTAATGTCTGTCAGCTTTCTAAAATTTCACCTAGGGCAAGGAGGAATAATTTATGGACTCACAGAATGGTTTAGGTTGGAAGTGCTTCTTGCTCTTTGCTCAAGCAGGGTCAGCTAGAACAGACTGTCCAGGACAACGTGCAGTCAGGTTCTGAATATCTCCTCAGATGGAGACTTTAAAACTTCCCTGGCCAATCTGTTCCAGTGTTTGACCAACTGCACAGTAAGGAAATGTCTTCCTGTGTGTTCAGATAGCACACGTTTAATTTGTGCCCATTCCTTCTTTTCCTACCACTTGGTGCCAATGAGAATAATTTGACTCTCTCATGTGATTTCCCTCCCATCAGATACTTTTTCACATCAAGAAGGTCCCCCTGTGCCTTCTCTTCTCCAAGGAATGAGTCTCAGCTCTCTACTTATATGAAAGATATGCTAGTACCTTAATCATCTGTGTGGTCCTTTGCTAGACTTGGTCGATGAAGTTCCATTCTCAATTTTTCCATAGCTCTAGGTCACACTGGTCTCTGCAGGCAAACTATTGCTCTTTCTAAAACTATTACATCGGGGACTTTAACTGCCCAACTTTTTTTTTTTTTAATTAAAAAATTTTGCAGATACAGATAAATTATTTTGAAGCATTCAAACCCAAATCTCATAGCTACATGTATAAGCTTATAAATATATACACAGTTAATATAATGTCTTTTAATACTGTGGTGGTTTAGCCCTGGCTGGAGGCCAGACGCCCACCAAAGCCAGTCTATGACTCCCCTTCCCAGGTGGACAGGGGAGAAAATATATATTAAGAGGCTTAGGAGTCAAGATAAGGACAAAGAGAAATCATTTTATCAGCAACGATATGGGCAAAACAGACTCAACACAGTGCAGGAAAGAACTATTCTAATTTATTACACTACACTAGAAAGAACAGTGAAGAACTGGAGTCGGGAGTGCAATCAAATCTTAAAACAAATGCAACCAGATCTTAAAAACACGTTCCCCCCACCACTCCCTTCTTAGCAGACTTTAATCAGAATCTTGCTCCCTTCTTCCCCCCAGCTCGCAGTACAGGGGGGGCAGGGACTGGGGAACGATGGGGTTCTCAGTAGCACCTTCCCCCCACCCCTCCATTCTAAGCAGAATTCCCTTTAGCCAT
>VZTU01024829.1:0-10102 GCA_013400835.1 Zapornia atra | reverse complement strand
TCATCTCTGTAGGTTCCAAGTGCTGGCAGGGGCTTGCTTCAGCGTAAGGGTCACAGCGTCTTCTCCATGTCTCCACCTGCTCCATCCAGCATGGAGCCCCTCCACAGGCTGCAGGTGGGGTCTCGGCCTTTACCATGGGGTTTCTCCACGGGCTACAGGGGCATCTTTCTCTCCGGCACCTGGGGCGCCTACTCCCCCTCCCCAGCCTTGGTGTGCACAGCTCGTTACATCTTTTCACTCCCTTCTCCGGTGGCAAAATGCAGCTGCTTCCGGGTTGTTTTCTCCTCTATGTGATTCTCAGAGGCGCTGTGACTATCTCTCACTGGCTTGGCCCTGGTCAACAATGATTCTGGCCTTGGATTGTTTACATTTTGGAGCTCCAGAGAATTCCGGCAGCTCCTCACAGCTGCCATTTTCTGCACCCCCTGTTCTTTTCCAGCACCCAACCTCGCAAAACTGTGACAAGTACTATTACATAAACAGCAAAGAACTAAAAGAGCTACATGTCACTGCACACTGAACAATTTTTGCAGTAGTTCTTTGCCAGTTAACTTCTCATTTGGTATTCTTAATTTGACAGTCCTTTTACAGTTATCTTCAAGTTCATATTAGATCCTAAATTCTGCACTGACCTCTTGTAAGCAGTTCTCTGTGCTCAGGCAGAGCTTATGCAGTCTTCTGAAGTTGCTTTTAAAATAAGATCCACTGTCCTTAAGAGACTGGCACCTGAAAACGCAACCTCAGGCACAACTGGAGAGTGCTTTGCAGAGCATGTGGTGTCCTGGTCGCCCTAGCAGACCTCTGTACCACAAGGCAGCTTAATATGCCACGATGTGCTCACAGACAAACTATATGCTTGCTGCCTGCGGGCTGTCTACAGGCTACGGGTGCAGAAGGAAGGTGGATGTTCCAGGCAGAGTGCCATACATCTATTTCAGAGTGAAACCACTAGTGAGACTCTGCATAGGTACAGGGTCTGCCAGAACCACAACCAATTGCAAGTTCAGAATATAAATAACTACATTAGACATAGTCCATTAGGGATCTTTTCAGATCCCATTTGAGGAAAAGACTCTTACAGGTCTCACCTGTAAAGAATCAAAACACAGACTTGTCAACTACCAAGTCTTGTGGTGTTTGTAGATTTTCTTAAAAGCCTCAGGTTCCCAAGACAGGTCTTTTATGAACACTTTCAATGCCTTTTAAACTTTTTTAAAATTAATTTTTATATAACTCACTCTATATAATGCCTCTAATCCCCACAGTTACAGAAGAAAGCTCAGAACTTTGTGACTCAAAGTTAGTCTTAAAGCTCAAAAGCAGAGACAGAAAAAAAAATAGTGGTAGGCTGTTATTTTTAAAGCTGCTATTCTGGCACTTGATCTGTGCCTTTTGAACATTTGGGCTTAACAACACTAAAAACATTTCACCCTTTTTGTTGCCACAGATTCCAATATGCTTTCCAATTTGGAAATTAAACTAGGAAAAACGTTAATTAACATGAAGTACATCTAACTTTGTGATATAGGACAGTGGTCTCTTAAATAGGATGTGCACACCCCAGGGGTTTCACTGTGATCTGTTAGGTTGTGAGAAAAAATTTAGAACTTTAATTTAGATTTATCTACCAAAAGAAAAAAAAAAGAAGATAAATTAAATTTTACTAATATTTAACATATGGTTTGACACTGGCACCCTCACTCTGTCTGTATGTCAGAGAGTCCCATGTCACCTACATAGTCACCAAAGCATCCTGGAGGAAAAGTGTTCCACAACGTGGAGGAGGTGGTGACAATGGTACCTCAGTTGTTTTCTCACTTTCAGCACATTGCAATATATTGATGTTTATGTGTCCTTGATTAAGCAGATTTACAGATTCTATTTTCTAGCTTTACCTAAAGTAACCCTTGCAAAATAGATAAGTTTGTTAAAATGAAAATAATGCTAATCGTGTGCACAAGCAAACTACAAGAAAATGGCAGAGATGACATCTCTCTTATTCTTAGTACAAGTCTTTTGTCAGTCATAAAGTGAAAACAATAACAATCTAATCAGATGCAATCAGCAAAGTTTAAAGTCATGTGATAATCAACCCAGCACTACAGTAAATGTAACAATAAGTGTTTAGAAGCATCTTTTGAAGTTTTTTACTTAAGAGCAAAAGACAAAAATTTGCCATGGTAAAAATGCCTGAAATACACAGAAAACAATATGGCAACAAGCTAAACTGCATTCAGCCTCTGGGAAGACCTCTGGGCCGTGTTCTCAAAACAGTATTTTGTAACCCTGTACAGGACTTGAAACACATTCATGAGACTGAGCAATAGGAACATGCTAATCTGAAAGGTATTCAAAACTCTCAAAGCTGCTGTAACCAGCCTGAAGGGGAAAGGGGAGGTGAAAGACCGGGAAGGAAGTATCTCCTCATTTTCCCCATATATTGGATATAATTATAAATCAGTTTTGAGAGTTGTTGTCCAAGGCACGTCCATGACAGCAATACCACAGAAATACCAGCTTAGGCTTGTAACCCTTGAGCCATAAATCAGTATCACGCTCTCAGAGGTGATAAACAATCAGCACATCAGGGGTTACATACAGCAAGTATGGGTTTACATACCAGAGCCAAGTGACCAACCAAAACATCTTTATAATAATAAACACTTATCACAGCTTCATTTTAGCATGTTCTGGCTATATCTATCATTATCCCAACCCTCTGAGCCCCAAGTTGGGCACTGCAAAGGACTTTTGTGATTCAGCCCCAGCTGGCAGCTGGGAACCATGTGCCACCCACTCACCCCTCCGATAGCAGGATGGGGAGGAAAATGGGAAGACAAAGGCAAACCTTGGGGGCTGGGATGAGTTTACTGGGATAGCAAAGGGAGAGAGAAAGAATAACTGGACTTAGAACAGCTTATGTAAAATGGTTATAACACAAGGCAATTTACTGCCCCACGAGACACTCAGCCCAGATTCAGACCATCCCAGAGCCACCGTGTCTGGCACTCTTTTATGGTGAGCATGATGTCACATGGTATGGAATAACCCCTGGGCCAGCTTACCTCACCTGTTCTGGCTCCTTGTGAACATTAACTGCAACCACAACACTGCTGAAGAAACATGTATTAAACAAATTAAGCAAGGTAGGAGCTTTGCTACACAGTTGCCTGAAAATGTGTGTTTCTAACATGTCATGGTTTATACTATTTGCTAACTTCTGTTCCAATAATGAAACACATTAGGAACTACTGCTTTGTAAGCCACTCGGCTTACGGCACATGAAAGGTGTACTAGAGAAGATGAATTCTCAAACGTTGTTAAGTTACAATATATCAGGACACTTCAGGCAAAAAAAAAGCAGATTTTCATTTAATATTCGAGAGATGATAAAATTAAAAGAAAAAAAAAAAGAAAACAGAGAGCATGGCATCTAATTGCTGGTTTTTGTTCCTCAGGGTGCTCACTACAAAAAGAAATCATTTATTTTCTCTCTTAGGTAAATTAATATAAACTACCCATGATCCTCTACTACTTCTTCCCTCCTCCTCCTCCCCCGCTGTACTGTTCATGTAAGAAGTTAAACTGATTCCACTTTTCCACTGAACTGTAAAACTTAGTGTGTACAGCATGAGTAAATACAGGAGAGAGAGCAGCCAGTGAAATAAAGCAAGTTAATAAGTTTTTTCCATCTTGCTTACAATTACATGGTTTTAAACAGACATGAAGCGAGGAAAACCACTAGGCAAATAAAACCCTTTTGAAAAAGCAAATCTTTTTTTGTTTGTTCTGTAAAGAAAAAAACCCAAAACTAATATACTTTTCCATGTCTGGGAATCTACTTTTTCAAGTTCAGGGTGTACGAGATGTTAAAGGGTCAATAAAAACCTTGTTAGATGTTTCAGAAATCAGTTTAGGATATAAACCCTGTTGTGCATTACCAAGAACAGGAAACACTGCAATGAGGGAAACAAGCGGGAGCAAAGCCTCGAACAGTAAAGTTACACTTGGCCATCTGGGATTCAGTCTGGCTCCTGTGAAGAAATAATACCGCCCCTGAGAGAGAATCCTTAATAGGAAACTGAAAACCTTGCAGTAGGAAAGAAGTCATCAAATATCTAATGGTCCAGAGGTTTTCTGGCAGAACATAGAAATGTCTTAGGGCAAACGCAATGGGGTTCCTCCTAATAACTTTACATTTGGAGGAAGAGGAGATTGGAGGACAAAAAACCCAAACCCATTTTACACTGCAGAAACCAAAACTGGTAGACTCTTGTGTTGCTTCAAACTCTAGCTGGATCATCAGCCAAAGATACATACCATAAATAATTTATAAGTCTCCAAAACAAATGGGAAGTAATGCATATAATGTGTGTCATTGCCTGGAATGTGTTAATTTCTGTTGTAATATCAAGCTACAACTAGCATTATTAAGTAAAGATAAGTGAATATCTACTGGGGAAAAAAAAAAGCATAAAGCATAATGAAATGGCACTAATAAAAGGAAATGAGGTGGTAGTCATGAGAAAATGCAAACTACTTCAAAAGGCAACACAACCATTTTAATAATAGTTAGTAGCTAAAATACATCCAATCCACAAGAGCATAAAGGTTCTCCTTTGACTCACAGCACAAGTGTCTGCTGACAAATATGAATGAAGTAGCAGCATGAAAGTAAACAGATGTTTTTCGTTGTAATCTTGTAATGTTGTCTGCATCACACTGCCTGAAAAAAACTGTCCTGGAACATTAACTGTGGTCTTACCTGTTGTATAAATTGGCTTTGCAATTGGAGAATCACCGTATTGGATCCTACCCATCACCACAGTGTTTGTGCTACTACCTATGGTTTAGCAGGCAATCTCTGCTGCAAGAGGAATTTGCACTGTAGATTTCAAATATTTTTAACCAAATGCCATTTCAGCATTTGGAACTTGAAATACCTTTTTTTTCCTGCTTCCCTAACAGGTCAATCAGTCCATGAGCAGCTACGCTAGCTCTTTTTTAAAATTTCCAAATCAGGACTTGTCACTAGTTTCCAAACTCTTAAGAGATTGTACTGTTCATATTCCATTCTTTCTTTTATTCTAGACTTCTGTCCTCTTTCTGTACATTTTCACTATCATTGATAAGGATGTTACATAAAATAAATCATAGCACCATTTGTATACTACCAGAAGGAGCTGCTATCAGAGTAAGCTTTTAAAAATTGTTTTTGCATTTTCCACATATCTTCTAATTTCTATTTAATGGTATTCCTAGCTATACCAAACATACACTGCAAACATCTATCTGGAATTCTGCAAGGCCTTTGACACGTTCCACCTGCTCTGGTTGCATCCAGAGGGTGGTGGGCAATGGCTTGAAGTCCAGATAGAAGATGGTGACAAGCAGCGTTCCTTAAGGGTCCATACTATGACCAGTGCTTCTATGTCTTTATTAATGAAATTGACAGTTGGACTAAGTGCATCCTCAGCAAGTTTGATGATGACACCAAGCTGGGTGGTGAGGTTAATGTGCCAGAGGGACAGAATGCTGTCCAGAGAGACGTGGACAGGCTGGAGAAGTGGGTGTCATGAAGTTCAACAAAGCCAAGTGCAGGGTCCTGTGTCTGGGTGGGGGACAATCCATGTTATCCATACGTGTTAGGAGATGATGTGCTGGAAAGCAGCCCTGAGGAAAAGGAACTAGGGGAACTTGTGGATGTGAAGCTGTATATGAGCAATCGATGTGCCCATGCAGCCCAGAAGGCCAACCACATCCTGGACTGCATCATTCTGCTCCTCTACTCTGCTCTGGTGAGACCTCACCTCCTAGTACTGTGTCCAGCTTTGGAGCCCTCAACACAAGGAGGACATGGACCTGTTGGAGCACATCCAGAGGAGGGACACAAAAATGATCAAAGTGCTGGAGCACCTCTCCTACATGGTAACAGGCTGAGAGAATTAGGCTTGTTCAGCTTGAAGAAGGCTCAGTGGGAGGCCTTCCAATACCTGAAAGGTACCTATAAGAATGCTGGGGAAGAACTGTTCACAAGGGCATGTAGCAGTTGGACGAGGGGTAATGGTTTTAAACTTGAAAAGGAGAGATTTAGGTTGAGTGTTAGGAAATAATTCTTCAATATGAGCGTGGTGAGACACTGGAACGAGTTGCCGAGAAAGGTGGTGGAGACCCCATCCCAGGAGATACTCAAGGTCAGGCTTGATGGGGTTCTGAGTGACCTTATCTAGTGAAGATGTCCCTGCATACTGCAGGTGGGTTGGACTAGATGATCTGTAAAGGCCTCTTCTAACCTAACACATTCTATGATTCTATGAACACAAGTTCTGATTTTTTTGACAGACACTAAAGTTAAAGCAAGCTGATTTTTTGGTTTTTTTTCTCCTTTAGGAAAGAAACAAGATTCTTTTCCTGTTGTTAATGACTTTGGGTCACTCAAACAGATTACCGTCATAAAAGAAACCTGACTTTGTTAAAGCTGTAAATTTCTTTGTGCTGGTTTATTTTTTCTCCTTTGACCACATTTTTTATTTTACAAATAAAGTTGCAGTTTGAAAGAGGATATGAAGGAGGTACTAAAGAAAGGGAAGATTTTTCAAGGCTATTTTCCCTTACTACACATGCATTTTGAGTGAAATAATCACACCACACTTCCTCTTGCTCTATTTAAAAAAGCCAGTAAAATTCCGTAAAGCATATAATAATTAGTTATTCAAAACCTTGCACATAATGAAGAAAGTCATAATTTTTAAATGCTAGGTAATAGAAAACTCCTTTCAAATCACCAACAAGAATTGGCCACTTATGTGTCTTGGATGATTTGTTTCTCACTCAGAACCCAGACATGATAAACTGATTCAGTTCAGCCTCAGTGGTTTTCAGCAAGATAGTATTATAAACTTTTGTTACTTCTCAAAATAAAATTAACATCCTAGATGTTTAAAAGCACTTATGAAAATATTAATCTTTGTGCCTTTTAAATTCTATACAATATTTTCAAATGTAACAATTGGAAGATAATTCCTCCCCTGCCTACGACCCCTAGCAAATAGATCCTCTTTCTCCCCCGCCTCCACCTCGGAAATGGTGGTTGAGAAATGCTAGGCATTTAAAGTAGCTTTCATTCTATGGAAGACTGAGATAAAATAAATTATACAGTTATTTAAAAACAGCTTCTTCAAAACTTCCCTGCCAGTAATCTGTATTTAGAAAGGAAAAGGAGAAGAAAAAAAAAAAAAAGTCTTTCAGAAACAGAAGTGTGTATGAGTTCAGATAGTTAATGCAACTGTGCTCTTACTTCCCATGAATCCACTCTGCTAAATGTTGAATGTGAAAGGTATTGTTCAGGAGGAGCATGAAGTCTTCCAAAGACTGCTGTGAGTTGAATGAAATAATAATAAGGGTAAAGTATGATTTCAAAGAAATATTGGCATTTCATAATGCAGGGCCAGTCTTTCAAGGATCAGCTACAGTGAACTGAGGAATACAACCAGAACTCTCAACTATACTCAGAAAAAAGCCTCATTCCATAAGCCAAATGCAGTCTTGAAAGCTTCTGGGAAAAAAAAACAACAACAACAAACTGAACACAAAAAACAAACTAATGAAAGAAAAAACCCAACAAAAACCACCAAACAAAAAAAAAAACCCAACAAAAACAACAACAACAACCAAACCCTGAACCCTTGTATTAGCAAGAATAATCTTTCAAGGTAATTCTAGGTCCTGTGTAGGAAAGATCTATAATGGCAGAAAGAGCTACCCATTTGTCAACAAGCAGGAATGAAGTTATCACACCTTTTACTTAGTCAATTCTCTTTGCTCTTAGAAATGAAAGAAAAATATCTGCAAAACTGCCAAAGCAAGATGAAGATAGGGCACAGAGTCTCAAGTAATATGTGAGAGACAGTAAAATAAAAGTAAAAAGTAGGTTTAGGCTTACCTTCAATAAGTAGGTCATGTCAAAAAGAGCATGCATGACCTTTTATTGATGCTGTGACCTTGTCAAATGTGTACATATTAGATCTTTATAGTGCTGGCTATAAGAAATTGGAACCAAGACTGATCTGAGCATGACAAGAGGATGGGACAGAATTATCAGTGATATCACTGACCCAAAAGATGAGGTAGACACCTCTGTATGGAGACTAGTGCCCCAGAGTAACAGCAAGAAATAGCCAGCAACAGTAAAAGAAAGGGATAATGACGGATTAAATCACTGAACATACTGTTTTGCTCCAAGCGGGGGACTGGTTGCAGGAAGCCAGCATGAAAAAGAGAGAACTTGGTGTTCTGTAAAAATTTCTTCAGAAGATCCTAGAGGAACAACTGTCGGGTCGTGAGGAAGCACTGGAGTCTTGTCCTCACTGATAGACTGGAGGATAAGGTAAGCTACATTCTGTACCATGACTGTGGTTAACATGGTACCATGCTATCAGGGCTCTGAGTCCTGCTCAGTTACCTTTCAGAGAGGTGCACCATGCAACTGCAAGATGTAGATAACTAACGGCACGTATGAGATGATACAAATTTGGGCATTATTGCTTCAGTGGCATGGTGCTGGTTTGGGGTTTTTATTCCTTATTATAACTAATATTTGTTATTGTCTTATTAATTTTAGTGAAGTATTTGAATTAAACAAGGGTTCAGCTATTTATTTGGCATTAGTGCCCCTATGCTAACCAACCACCACAGTAATTTGAGACATAATTTCATGAAGGTGATAAAGTTGAGAGCCACAAATCAGTCCTAGTATTCCAGTGTCACAGCTGCCCTGTGCAAGTTATGCAGGTGACATCCAAAGGCAAAGCACTTACAACTGTCCCACATCTAACCATTAGGTTAACTAGCATGCCAATGGGTAACAGTCAAGATACGGCTCGTGCTAAAGTTGTGATAATAACCTCCTCATTTTAGAATTTATATACCTCACATAAACATATTCCAGTAAAGTGCCTAAGGCAATAGCAAAATTAGCCCAAAATTTCGGGGAGGTGAAGGTGGGGAGGGGGAAGACAGGGGGAACAAGACAACACATTGTAGTGCTGTAAAAGATGGGATAAGCTTCTGAAGCATCTCACCAAATAAAAGTGAGAGAACATACGAGCCCTTTGGAGCGTTTCACTGCGGAACTTTGCACTTGAAGATAAACTTACCAAAACCAGAGTAGAACCAATATGAATACAGAGAGAGCTGGTTCTTGAAACTCTAGACAAATTGGAGGCAATAGTTAAGAGTGTTTGAATAATGGGAAGAGCTACAGAGAAAGAAATGGAGGGGAACTGTGACTTCCTATGTCATTGAATTGCTTTAGCTTTTTTCTGAAGAATCTTTTCTCTCCTTGTATGATTTAGGACAAAATAAAAGAAATCAACACTGTATTGCAACAATGTATCAAGTTCACTTTAAGGTGTGTCAGGTTTAAACTAGGAGAGATATACATTGTTTAAATACGCACATGCATTTTTCCTAGACTTAATTATCAAATAGTTGGATAATTAATAAAACAGTCTTCACCTAGCTAACAGAAGGGTAGTGTTTATTACAGTACTTTACTTCTGGAGGAATCAAGATGTACACATACACATGTTTTCTGGTATTTATCTAATATTTAAAAACTCTCAAGACACATTTCTGTTTACTCCTTGAGAAGCAATACACAGACAGGGAGCACAGCTTTAATTACAACTTCACCTGGCATACACATAAAGCTACTGTTTTTTCTTTGAAACTTACTTATGCAGTTGCATGATTCCATATTACACCTAGACCACAAGTAGGGAGCTCATCTTAAGGCTCAGTTAATGATGCTTTATTAATAGTGTTGCAGTTTGGTGCAGCTGTGCTGCTTTGATGGCTTTTGTAAGCCGCAGTTACAGCTCCCTGCAAGCTCCATATTTTGAAAACATTGGTCCTTTCAAGGCCAAATTTGAGACTAAGCCTATCAGAGCTGGTCATAGCGCCTCTGTGAATCACATATAGGAGAAAAAAAAACCCGCTGGCAGGCGCACTTTGCCACCAGAGCAGGAGTGAGAAGATGTAACAAGCTGCATGGACACCAAAGCCAGGCCCACAGGAGCGGGGGGAATGAAGAATGCGAAAA
>VZTU01024828.1:196-18850 GCA_013400835.1 Zapornia atra | reverse complement strand
TCTCGTCGGCGCTGCGCATCCCCGTGGTCAGCATCGTGCTGGGCGAGTTCCCCCGGCGGAGCCCGGTAAGGCTTCGGGGGGCGCGGAGCGACGGGCAGGGCTCCCCCCGCCCGAGGGCAGAGGAGCGCGGTGCTCCTCCGCGCGGGCGCAGCCACCCCCGCGTACCCCGCGGGCAAGGGCCGGGATCCGGCCGGCTCCCGGCTGGCGGCTGGTCATGGGCTTGAGAGCCGGGCAGCGGTTGGGGTGGCGAGGGACACTGCCCGAGCCCTGCCCGCGGACAAGCATTCGGTCTCTCTGTCCGCCGGAATCGCTTTCTTGGTCCTTCCCTCCTCTTCTTGCATCCTCTCCCGCGCTGGCCCTTGCTCGCAGCTCCTGGATGGAGTAGGACGAGCATCGTCTCTATAGAAAGGCAGAGCTCGGTGGCAAAAGCGGAGTTGTGAGCCCGAAGTCAAATGCCGTGTTAAGTTGTGGAGTTGAGAGGAGAAGGGGGATCCAGGACGTGCTCTGGTGAGAAGCTGCTCTTCTGGAGGTCCTTACCTTGGCTGCTGTAGAAGGACACACTTCCCAAACCAAAATAAGGTTGTCGGAAGGGGGAAGAGTAACCAAAACAACAAAGTAAAAACCAAATCAAAAAGCAGTCTTGAAAACAGCGTTCGGGTGTTTATTGCTGGTCTTGATGCTGTGCTGTCTTTGTGTGGGGACACTAAGTTGTTCACCAGGTGACACTTCTCAGGAAGTTGTTCACTGTAAGTTGACTTGGAGTATCAGGACCATGAGGATTTTCTTTACTCATAGTTCATGCATTGCAGCTAGATCATATTTTTGCTAAATTGCTCAACTAAAGATGTAAAAAAATAAAGCCTGTGTCTGTGCTTGTTTAGCTAAAACGGAAACAAAATTTGCTGTGTTTGACTGTCTGAGGCACAAATAGTGGTGTCCAAAGGGAGCTAAACTTCCTATCATCAGAGATGGCAACTGAGTGTTACACAGTCTGGAAAAAGGTGATTGTTTAATATTTTGTAAATGCGTGTTTGATGCCAGTAATAAGAGTTGGAGGAGAAGGCTCTATTCTGTGTGGCCCATGCCATGGAAGTCATGAGTAAAATGGCAGAAGCTGCCATTTAAGTAGCCAGGAGAAATAGTTGTTTAATATAAAAACAGATAATTAACTTTGCTCTCAAAATGTAATTAGAAAAAAAAAAGATTACAAACTGCATTTGATTTGCAAAAGCGAATACAAAATCCAGCCTGGCTCACTGTTAGACTTCTGGTTTTTTTCTGTTAGATTGCAACAGAAAAGCTGCGAAAGGAAAGTCTGTGCTAGCCAGCTCCTAGGCTGTAATTGAAGATGTGACATCTGTATGGTGGTCTGAACTCGGATAGTTTTCTCTACCACAGCAAAACCCACATAACTCAGGTTTCTGTAAATTTTTACAGAAACTCGAGGGTAACCAGTGCCACTGAATGCCACTGTTGGTGTGTGTTCAGTGCCAGTAGCATCCCAGTTTGCACAGTTACATCTACCAGCCTTACTGCTACAGTTGCAAGTGTGCTGTATTCAATAGCCAAAGCTCCCTGAAGACCAGATCCTGAACCCAGCATCTCCTTGCTCTGTCTGTTAAAATCAGAATAATTTTCTCTTTTACCTTAGAGATGGGTCTAAGTTCATTCAGAGCTGCCTGAGGCCACAAGAAGTGTTAAATGCATACAGCATAGGGTTAGAGTCATTGCTCCTTTCCACAGACTTCAAAGCTCCTGCTTAACTTTTAAATTGTTCTCAGCGGGGAGCCAACTGGATCAGTCTCTCCAAATCAGGACTTTGTTCTTAAGCAGACATATGTCATTGTCTTCAGTGACAGTGAAACCAATGCCTGACATTGAACTTGTGCTGAATAGAGTCCCTTTTTTTTTTTTCAGCTGAGCTGAAAAAGTCACTCTTCAAGGCTCTGTGGATTTAAAAAAACCCCTCAGCCTTACTCAAAGGCCAGCAAGTAATACAAGTGTATTAGTCTTTCAGGATTGGCTTGGAGGGCTGACATCTTACTGAACACTCTTTTTCCATACTTTCACATAATAAATACCATTCTAAGGCTAACTCAGGAGGCAATGCTCCAGCAGTCTTACCTCCCATTCTTCCCGGTTACAGGATGTCTAACAGCATCTTGTGCCCAGGAGGCCCCCGAGATGTTTGTCTCAGCAGCGTATGGTGTCCTGCTGTGTGCTGCTGGCAGGGGTGTTTTTTGTCACTCTCACTCCACCTGTCCACTGACACGAAATGAACATACTGTGGACCTCCCACACTCCCAGCTTAGCAGCCCCAGAGCCACAGACTGGGTGCTTCTGTTGACTGGCAGTTTTAGAGGGTGCAAGTATAAATGACATCTTTGTAGGCGAGGCAGGTTTTGCTAATAAGCCCAGCATGTGTTTTTTTCTTCAGAGAAGAAAAGTCAGGAAGAAAAGACTGAGATCTAACCTTGCTTCTGAAATGTGAAGGATCAGCCTCCCTGGGGCTGCCCTTCCTGCTGATACTTTGGCAGAAACGTACACATACCATGCTTGCACCACTGCTGAATGTTAGCATTTATTACTTCATACAAAAGTTTACAATAAGCAGATCTTCATTTTAATTGAAAAGTCTGTTGATGTTTGAGAAAATCTTCCCTAACGTGGTGAAAGGCAAAACTTGAAATAAAAAAGAAGGTAAGGATCCTGAACTGAAGATACTGTGATTATACTACTGGCTGTTGCCTCTGTGAATCTGACGCTAACAGTTCAAACATGTAACATAGGGGGAACATCCACAGTGTCACAGCTGGATAGCTAGTCAGCTGGATACCTGGAGTGTTTTCAAAAGTTTTGTGGCTGCTCAAGCATCTTCAAAAGTCCGTTTGTCATTAAATTCTACCGAAGTGTAAAAAAAAAAAAGGAAAAAAGTTGTCTTCCCTTGTGACTATTAATAAACACAAGACAACAACCATCACATGCTGTGGTACAGCATTCATTCTCTCACAAGCCACAGCTTTGCTGGAGGCTCGGCACATGTGGCTTCAAGGGATTCTACACAGAGTAGTGCGACATACATTTTTCGTTTCCATTTGAATATGTGATTTAATGACTAACAGGTACCGACAATAAATCTAGACGTGGTTGTGACCCGTAAAAAGCTGTTTACTTTTCTGAGTTTACAGGCACTCCTGTAAATTTTCAGAGTCTGGGTAAGCAAAAGTAACAATTTACCCCTGTATTTCATGGAGCAGAAAAAAACACTGGGCTGTTTTACTACTACCATGAACGCAGATTGCACTGCAGCTTTGACAGGTCATTATTTTGGAGGCAGCAGCTCACAAACACTGATAGCACTGAGGCAAGGCTTGTCACGTTGCGTATGTTTGTATGAAGAAACAGACTTTACTTTCTCATTCCAAGACTACCAACATCCTTTCCCAAGAATGGAGCAGGGATCTGATCCAGGGAACACGAACGATAAGTAAAAATTATGTCACTTCTAGTACTACAGTTCAGAGCCAGAAGTTTGGAAAGTATAGTCCATAATACCCATTTTATAGGTGATACTATCAGAAACACAGGGGAGATCATGTTTGCCGAAGCCTTCTCTGAACTTCAGAACTCGGGGAGTATTTTCAGTGGGTTTCAGATAAATTGGTAGCTCTGATGTCTTTTAACATGAAAAGGAATCTTCTCCAGAGCAGTGAAACAGAATAAAGTGAATCTGAATCATCAGTCCCTGCATAGCCAGTCTGTGCTTTATCTGGTTTCCTGAGGAACTGGAATTGCTGGCACTGCCGATTACTGCTGTGACTTAAGAGAGGGTCAGAAGAATAAATAAATCAAGTCAGGTTTTTAGGTTAAACAGTGTTATTTCCTGGTGAAGGAGCAAGTTCAGCCTCAGAAGAGATGCTGTAGGAAGGGACTACCGTTAACATTTAATTTTTAAATTAGTTTTTAAAGGAATTAAGGTTTCTTCTAAAAACAGCTTTATAGTTTATACATCTCAAACCACCCTGGGTAGAGAATTACGTATCTTTCCCTTTTGTAAATAGTCAGATATACCACTGCATCCTCAGAAGTCATTCTGACTGACTAGATACTGGATATGCAGAGCACCAGCAAAGGCAGGTAGAAATTACAGCAAGGGAATGGAGATGTGGAAAAACTGCTGTCCAACTAAACACCTAAAGACATCTTTTTTTCCCTCCTGCAAGCCAAAAATTGCATTTTTTGCAGAAAAGCATTTTTTATTAAAAAAAAAAAATTAAAAATAAAAAATTTGAAAATTTCATTTTCCGGGAGAGACTGCAAAACACATCCTTAGCTGCAGGCTCCAGTAATTCAGACTATCATTCCTAATCTGATTTAGTCCAAATGCAGAAGTTTGTACTAGTTACTGTGCAGATGAGGAATATGTATTCAGTCTCTTCCTGTGACCACCAGCGCTCCTCATGTCATGCTGCATAAATGCTATGGCATATACCTTTTGTGCACTTCAAGAGGGTTTATGAGAGGTACCTCAAGGAAAAAAGCGTGGCAATTGGAAGGACATGCAAACAAAAGTTCAGCTGCTTCTCTTTCAGACAAAGGTCCCTGTGCAGTTTTGCTCCAAGTGTGCTTTTGAAACTTGAACAAATTAGGCCACACAACTACAATGCAGCAGGAACAGGGAAGTGGTAGTTCGTTGTTCTCAGCTCTGGTGTGGCCACATCTTGAATAGTGTGCCCAGTTTTGGGCCCCTCACTACAGGAAGGACATCAAGATGCTGGAGCGTGTCCAGAGGAAGGTGATGAAGCTGGTGAAGGGTCTGGAGCACAAGTCCTGTGGGGAATGGCTGAGAGGGCTTTTTAGTCTTGAGAAAAGGAGACTGAGGGGAGACCTTATCACTCTTTACAACTCTCTACAGCTACCTGCAAGGAGGTTGCAGACATGTCGGGGGGTCAGTCGTTTCTCTGTAGTGACAAGTGACAGGACAAGAGGAAATGGCTTGAAATTGCACCAGGGGAGATTTAGGTTAGATATCAGGAAGAATTTCTTTCCTGAAAGGGTTGTCAGGCATTGGAACAGGCTGCCCAGGGAGGTGGTGGAGTCACCATCCCTGGAGGTATTTAAAAGGTGTGTGGATGAAGTGCTTAAGGACATGATCTAGAGCTGGACTAGGCAGGGTTTGATTCAATGATCTTAAAGGTCTCTTCCAACCCAGGTGATTCTATGATAAAGTGAGAGATCTTTTACATTGTCAGCTGTAAAAAAGCTTTGTGTACCTTAACAGTTTTGCTCCATAGCCAGGTATACTTAAGAGTCATTAATTCTTTTGAACACAGATTTCAGATGTATAACTGATGTTTTGCTGGGAGCATTGTGGTCCTATATGAAAGAGGTCTTCTATGGTTACAGTCTATTGCACTATTTACAACCTGATCCAGCCTCCTTCCTCTCATATGCTTCTCCGCAATATTTTAAGTTGTCCCCAGGTTGTTACTTTGAGAATGGCACCACTTGTGCTCCCATACCATGTTGGGCATTATCAGCTATGACAGTAGCACAGTTTTCATAGTTCACTGTGTTGTCAGCTGGAGCCAATCTGCTACCTGCAAGTTGATAAATGATGTGTGTTGAAGGAAGAGCCCTTGTTTATATTCTTGTGCATGGTCAGAAAGCCATCAAGTTTTGTGAAAGTGATGTTGGCATAATGTTTGGGAGTTGTGTTGCCACCTCTTTGTTTTGTGGGAGGTTTTTTCACCTCGTTCAATGCTCAGGATCTGTTTTGTGTATGTGTTGCACACTTGATAGTACAAGAAGTCATCCTTGTCCCCTAAACTGTCAGAGACATAATAAACACTGTGTAAAACACCACTAGAAGCATCCAGTCACGTAAAACAACACTGCAGCCAGCCTACCCATGGGGACTTCCTTCAGTTCCTCTATCAACAAGGTTTGCCTGCTCAGAAGCATGGAATAATGAAAATAAAGGGCTTGTCTCTTTAGTCCAGTTACATTGTTTAAGGAGAATTCAGTTCGTCATGACTGTAAAGGATCCTTTTTTTCAGAATGCAGGAAAGTGGTGAAAGTATGTTTACTTTCAGTTCTCTCCTCTGGATCCTTAACTTTAACATCATATTGAGACAGAAGGGCTGGAGCTCTGCTGAGGTGAACTTACAGTGCCATCCGCAACCCCTCTCCCTGGGGAAAGGCCACTGAGAAACACACTGAATTCACTATCCTACTACTGGACAGGATATTAAGGGGCCTTGTAGCTTAGAATTTCTATTTTAGCATGGTATGTGATAATGTATATGACACTTTGAGGTATGAGAACATTGCTGTTTTTCAAGGTGGTTTTCTGCTTACAGAGGACCAAATTTTTGGGGTGAAAAAGTGTTTTCAAGCATATTGATCTAAGACTTTGAAGAGTGGGTAGTGCAGCATTATTTGAAATGCATACACCAGAGATTGTTCATCTGAGTGGCTTCAAGTCAACAGTGAGAAATCTATTTCAAATACAGCAAGGGGTTATTACCCAGATTTAGAATGTGCACTGAGTCTATAATTATTTAAGGTATCTGACTCTGGGAATCCTTAGATAAAATTATGCCAATGATCACTTTGTTCTTGAAGTACATCCAGTTCTGTCCAGTTTTATCAAATCACTTAGTCAAATTTATAAATTCTGTTGTGTGTTCAGTTACATCAATTCCATTTGAAGAGGTTGGTGAAGAGTTAAGATTCAGGAAAAGGGTAGAAGGAAGGTGATTCTTTTAGTTAAATGCTTTGCCAGTGGATATTCCCTACATGAATGAAAATCAAATGTCTATATTGAATTGGTATGAAAACTCAAAAGCAAAGATACCTGCTTTGTAGGTTGATACGCATTTCATTAATAGTCTATTTCCTCTCTGTACTCACGATATCATACTAGATTCTGGAGAAAATATCTGAGCTGGCTAGTAACAAGATTTTCTCATTCCTCATCGTGTGCTGCTTCTCTGATGCAGACAAGGAGGCTGAGGGGACACCTCATCATGGTCTGTGGCTTCGTTATGAGGGGGAGCGAAGGAGCAGGTGCTGGTCTCCTCTCTGGTGCCCAGGGATAGAAGGCAAGCATGAAGCTGTGGTGGTGGAGGTTTCAGTTGGATGTTAGGAAGAGGTTCTTTACTGAGAGGGTGTTTGGGCACTGGAACAGGCTCCCCAGGGAAGGGGTCACATCACGGAGCTCGGTTGAGTTCAAGAAGCGCCTGGACGATGCACTTAGTTCCATGCTCTGGCTTGGCTGGTCCTGTGTGGAGCCAGGAGTTGGACTCTCTGATCCTTATGGGTCCCTTCCAACTTCTGTGATTCTGTTCTAAAAAGCTGAGTTGGCATCGAATTCAGTACCATGAATTATGTTTTCTTCTTGGTCTTTTGCTACTCCGGGTATTCACTATGTCTTACTCATTGCATAGCCTAGAAAAGGTCTTTCACAATACACTGCACAAACTTACGTTAATAATGAGTGATTAAACTATGACAGGGTTAAATTGTTAATTATTATTTTACCAAAAGACATGTATTATTAGATGAAACACCAAAGAGTACTCAGCTATATTCACCAAGTAGAAATGAAAAATTTGGCCCCAAAAGACAAATTCGAAGACAATTTGCTACCAGATGCTGTATGAACACAAAAGTTACAGTACCAAACAGATTATTAACAAAGAAACACTTTATATAAATGTAAGCTGGGGTGTTCAGTGTAACTTGCCCCAAGAATTTTTCCACAAGAGTCAGAGAAAGCACCCCATCTTTCTACTAAAATACATGGCAGACCTAGATAAAGAGGGCTGTGGAAATTAGAAAACTGCCAAGGATCTTGTCATGCTACATATTATTCAATTCAGTGCTCAAATTAGGTTCAAAGACTACTTAAAATGTTGTAATCAAGGGTATATTTAATGAGTTACTTATTAGCTGTAACCTGTGAAACACTGAAAACTCATTTAAGTAGAACTTTAGTTTATGTTGGATTTAGCTACAATTTTTAAGTGATCAAATAAAACATTTATCTTGTGTTCCATTCTTTTCTTTTGTGGATTTCCATGTGTTGGGGGTTTGTTTCGGGTTTTTTTTAATGTGAAAAAAATCCAGGCACAGCATGGCTAGAATTTATGTACTTCCTATAATTAGCAGAAAAGAGGGGAAAGCACAGTTTCTTTTTAAATTCTAGATCTGTCTTTCAAAGAAGAATCATCCAAATCCATGTTTCTAGGAAGGGGAAGGGAGGGGAAAGGACCATCTTGCCAGTTTGGTTGGACAAGAGTACCCTGCATCTCACTGCAATACTAAGCATTGCAGAGTTTATTCTCAAGAGCTGAAAGAAGCCAGGGAAAAGAGAGGGAAGAAAACAAGGAAGCAAGAAAACTAGATACATTGATGTCAGTGATACAGGGAGAGAGAAGGAGGGAAAAAAATGAGAGGAAACAAAGGAAGAAGTGCTCTTCTTTGTCTCTTTACTTTTTTGTAATTCCAGAAGCATAAAAAACAAGGGAACTGAATTTTACATGAGTGCACTGTATAAAGAGCTGGGATCACCAAGCACAAAGCAGGGCAGCTTGCCCAAGTCAGCGCTGGATCAGCAGGGCTGTCTTGATCCTTGGCTAAGGACAATTATTTCCAGTGTGTAATGCTTCCCCAACACATTGTGCAGACCTCCCAGGGAGCTGCAAACCAACATCTGGGAACCTGTGAAAGGAACAGGGATTAGATGGCCTAGCAGAGTGTGTGAAAAGTCAGTGTGAGTGGGTGGAATTAGTGGAGGCCTTTTCTCCCCCTTGGTGCTGAGAATTACAGTAAGAGAGATACACCTGGGTGTCTCAGGATGCAGTCCCACTTGATGCTGTGGCACTGGGTGTCAGATGTCTTGCAGTCAGCATTTCAGAGTGCCTGGAATTCACCTGGTTACATGCAGTAAGGGTCCAAAAGGGATTTCCTAAGGAGTGGGAGCCAGTTCAGACATGAAACCTTTGGGGTTGCAGCACCAAACATCAGCGACTGTTCCTTACTTCTGGCCTGGCCCTGAAGGTCTACCTGTTTTCCCAAACACCTCATCAATCAGCTAAATCAGTTTTTACCACCACGGGAGGAGGATGTGCAGATGGTGGAAGTAACAGCAGATCTGAAAGAAAGATTTAAGCTTGAGTAGGCAGCAATGATAGATGATTCATTTATTAAGGGAGTCACACTCGAGCAAAGCCATTTGTGCAAGGGACTCCTTGTCAGTGTGACTAAGAAGTTCACAATCTGGCCCTGAGTGCTTCACAGCTGTCACATCAAAAGCTACTAACAATACTCTTGGTAACTATGGACAACTGCATGAAGAAGAAGGGGCTTGACAATGCAGTATACCACAAACCGCAATAATCCACAGTAATTGTTACGTGCTGCCTTTGCAGGGCATGGCAACCCAACAATTATGTGCACCTGGCCTTGGGACTTGTTTTGGGCTGTACACAAAGTTTCAAAACATCTCCCTGTGCAGGTTTGATGTTCACCACTCACTCCTAAGCTTACTGTATCCTTTCCCCACAGTGTAGTACAATGCAGCCACTCACAAGTGTCTTACATCCCTGTAGCATGTGTGTACTGTGTTGGCTCAAGTACAGAGCAAGTGTCTACCACTGCTGTGCGAAGCAGTCACCCCCATCTCTGTGAGCTGTGTGAGTGTGTTATCAGCAGTTCGAGAGACGCTGCTCAACCGCTCAGATGTGCCCCGCTGCACGAAGTCTCCTTTGCAATGGACTGCATCCTTGCAGGCGTGGTGAGCTGGGAGAGCCCTCAGGAGCTGCCTGGAAGGTTTCCACTTGGCATGGGTTTGAAAAGATCCAGTGTACAGCGTGCTGGCTAATTAACTTTTATCCGAAATGTTTCAGTCACCTGAATTTGCATAGCTGCAGGCAGCAGATGGGGAGGTGGAGAAGGAGGGGGAGAAGAGTGAACGTGAATACAGGTGCACCCTCGGCTGCCAATAAAGCACAGTAATCGGCAAAATTACTGGATCGTTTGATTGTTGTTATTATATCGGGGAAATCAAATGCTAGGGAATTCAGAAGCAGGCACCATTTTTTCCTTTGCTTGCTACAGTATTTTTATTACTTTTCCTTCATCAGCTTTCATCTGTGATGATAGTTTCCAAAGCCTGTTTTACAATGTGGAAAGTATTTGAAACACTTACAAAAATCTATGAATATGCTGCACAGGCATATTTTAAACTCTTAGTATTTCCCTAAAGGCATAGTACTCTGCTTCCAGCTTTTTTTAAGACTGTGAAGGAAATGATTGCCCGTGCTGTTCATAAGGTGTTTCACAAGGCTTTCTAACTTCAGACTGAGTTAAAAGGTAGATCTTCAAGCATAAACTGAGATTTTAAAAACAAAGTTTTGCATTTGTTGCAAGGAAAGAACTATTAAACACAGCAATTAATAGCTAGAAAGAACAGCTGTATTATGCAGCAGGCTGCCTCAATGATGTTACTGATAAAGCAGTTACATTACACTCATCTTAATAGCATACTCACTCAAACCGGCTTAACAAGAACTTTTTTTTGCAAATCAGATGAAAAGTCACAGTTTGATAATTTTCCGGTGCTATTTTAGATGAAAGCATAATTATTTCTCACTTTCTCAGCATTTAAAACTCATATATCAGTGAAACAGCTCTCAAGGAGACCAGTTGTTTTTAAGAATTTACAGTACTTGACGTAAGCATCAGTATATGGGAAAAATAGATGTAGCCTTTACATGGAGCTGCTGGCTGCCCTCTTTTGAGTGTGTACTGGAAGTTTTATGTGTGATTTACGTCTTCTTAGTACACTAATACCGTGGAGTTGATTTTATTCCCTCATTAGAAGGGCAACAAGGTGAAAGAGTTATGTGCCTGGGTTTCCTCTGCTTAAATTGCATGTGGTAGGTGATAAACTATAGAGCTCCAAGGAGACAAATATAAACCCAGTAACACCCTTGAAGCAAATGTGGGTAAACAGAGGGGGAAAAAAAATTACTATTTTTGGTTTAAGCTTTGAGACAGGCGGACATCACGTTGCACTTGCTGAACAGGAGTTTCCAGGACCTTATTCTTTTTTCCAGAGTACAAAATCAAGTGACCCTTTGAAGGAAGGCTCAGCTCTTCTGCTGTCTTTCTCTCTCCCAAGTCACCTGGCAAGCACACAACCTGCATCAGTAACATTCAGTGTCGTTTCCTTGCTCCAGTACCGCAGAAGAAGGTGGCATGGTGCTGTGTGACTCCCCCCGCTCCCCTTCCCCCCCCGGCCCAACCCCACTGCCATTTCTGCAAAACCAATTGCACTGCCTGGTGTGGCAGGCAGATGATCTGCGGTACTACTAGCTACCTTCTGACTGCATAGAAAGGCAGCTCATCTCAGACTCCCACTGGCATCTATAAAACTGTCGACTGCAGAGCTAATGGCAGGGAAACGGTAAAACATGGCATCAGTGTTTGGTCCTCAGAGATTTGGGGCGGGGTGGAGGGGAACCCACCTATTTATCACCTCTTTAAAAGTTCATCTCACAACCTATCAGTATAGACATACACTGGGTAGGCTGGTATGGTTAACAGTACTCTTGTGGCCTCTGGTGAGGAATCTTGCATCAGCAGTCAACACAGGGAAGCCAAAATGTTGATTATTCTGTCACCCTTATGATCATCTTTATACACATTAATTATTTACATAGGGCAGGGCACTTACACGCTTGTTAATTAAAACCTCCTTTTTTCATTCTGCTATACCCCTAAGATCTCTGTAGCTGTAATCCTTCTGACAGCATTTATTTCACATTCATTGTGCCATATTCTGTTTAAGGCTATGTTTCATTGTATAAATAGAAAATCCTTCAGTGTAGAATACTTCTGCAAAAGGATTCCTTCACACTGAGAATTTCTTTTGAGAAAAACAGATCGGTGATTGGTCTGTTTTGAATATTGATGCTGAGAATCCCCAGGAACCCTCAAATTTTATTCAGCTACACCATTTTCTACCTACGCTTCCATTTTTAGTGTGGCACGTTCATTTTACCAATTCTTCATCTTGCCCATTGGTCTTTGTTCTGAGGGCCTGTCTTCCACTGTAGGGTAATACAGATCCTAAATTAACTATGTCTTGACTCCAGAAAAAGACCGCAAGGCTCTATTGTGATACAAATGATCAGCAACATAAATTGCTCGTCACTCACTGCTCATCACATTCTCTGAAGAGCACCAAAAATAAGACACTTATTTATAAATAGCCCGGCCTGCTAGATTCCAGTGAAACTGAATTTTCTATCTTCCCACCATTTTGACAGTGCATATAAATATGTAACATGTAGTTATGAGAAAGTTAGATGTGCTGTGATGTCCTCCTTGGGCATTCACAACCCTTACTGGTTTACAACAAAAGAATAAATTGCAAATTGAGACCTGTGTTGGGATGCAGCATGCCACATGATTAGGAGAAGAAAGGTGCTTTGCTTGGTGGAGAATGGGAGCTTGTTGCCGAGATCATACTGCTCTTGTATTTCTCCCCAGAACTGTATTTTAAGAGGAAAACAAAGTGAGAATTCACAGTGAATGATGCATCTGATAATCAAAAGACATTTTTTTCCGCCTGAAAAACCACCTGAAATTTCTGGAACAAGCATGAACAATGTAAGCATTACAGGAATAACTGCATCCCAGAGCCTTCCAAAAAAAATGTATGAAAAGTGTTTCCTTTTACTTCACTGGCTTTGAATAGGGACCAGCTTGAGATGTAGTTTTGGTTTTTGGCTGAGCCACATGATTTTATTTTTTTCTTCCAATCTGATAAAGACAGGAATTGGAGATAGACATGAAAGCTGGAACTTGCAAATACTGCAAGTGTTCGGTTTTGCTATTCATTTTCTATAAGCATTTGTCCTAGTGTAATTTGATTACTGGACCGTTCCTGAAAAGCAAATGTTGAGGAGAACAAAACAGCTGAAACGAATTCTTTCATTCATGTGAGTATCTATGTGTTTTTTCTGATGCAATTGCCATCATTAAAAAAAAACAAAACCCACAACAAATAAACCAAACCAATATATTCACACTTCCTCTTCATTTAAGCGTGGTATGGATTTGCTTAGGATGAGGAGCTAGTCCAGCAGGATCTGTGGCTTGTTGCTGCAATATAAAAATATACTCATAAGGGAACTTAATACCTCTATCAGCTTTAACATTTAATTTTACCTGACTTTGCCTTATTTTCACCTGAGAGTTCCCTTCACTTAAAAATCTATAGAAAGACATTCACTACGATCAAGGATAATGCAGACAATTCATCTTTTTGTGGGTCTGCATTATGCTAGCACTATGAGAGCAAATGCATGTCTTCTGAGAGTCATGCAAAATTATTATCAACTTATTAGAGAATAATAAGCAGCAAAATGGCTTATTACTGTCAATAAGAAAGGGAGAAATGAGCATGGAGTCTGACCATTGAACAGGGGACTCAAATGGGAAAATCAGTCCTGTTCAACACAAAATCATATGGGAAAATAGGTATGAGCTGAGTATGGGAACAGTTTCTGGTCTGTCGATCCAGGCATGGACAAATCCAGCTGAATTTCCTTCTTTTGTTAGAATTTTCTTCTGGAAGGTTAATAGTTGTCCAAGGATGTCAAAATCATCAACAAAACATCACCTGTCTGTAAACTATATGCTGAGTCTGCATGCCTGTTCGACCACTGACAACAACGTGGTCACCATTGGAACTGTGGTGTGGTGCTGTGGCATCCGTTGTTCCTTAGAGTATTAGCTGTGGGATGAAGAGACAGCCAACCCAGAGAGTACATTCGCTGCTGCTGTGCATGAAATCTTTTCTTGAGGAGGACTTTATTTAACCTGAGCAATGTTTCTAGACACAACATATGTGCCAGGAGATCAATGCGGCCCTCACAGTGGGGTGATTCCCCATGCTTTGACTGTGAAGTTGAAGGATATTCCAGAAACCTTCACACCTCTTTGCCTGATCCTCTCTGCCCCAGTTTAACAGTCTGCATGTGCGTCAGTCCATATGCTCAAACGTGTAAAATCTTCAGAGATTTTTAAGAGTGGTCTCCCAACAAATGTTGCTTACCTTTCAGAAAAGAAAAGCAAGCCTTTCGCACAAGATCTAGCTTTCTGCGTGTGTCTCCTTGTCTCTTTCATTCACACATCTGGCTGGCTGTTTCATGCCAATTTATTAAGAATATATCGTGGTGGATATAGCCACCACCAAGGATTTTAAGCCGTGAATTTTACAGACTATTTCTGGTCCCTCGGTCAGGCGGCACAGTGCAGCTTCCATGCTGATGCAAAATTCAGAGCTTACGGCTTTTCACCTGGCTTAATTTCATCCCAGGTCACTGACATGCCCAGAAGTTAATTTGTCTTTTGGAAGACTGACGACGACTTACATTCAAGTGCATCATGCAATCAGAGAAAACTGGAATGGGGAATGAAAAATAAAAGTAGTTCTTATTTCTTCAGGATACATAACTGATTTGGTGAATATTTTTTTTTGGAGGTTCTCTCTCTCCCTGGAGCAGAGAGAGACAGCAGCTTTGATAGTGTGTGTTCTCGCCAAACTCGTAAGAGCGGTGGTCTGTCATCCTTTCCTTTCAGGTTGTCTGGGGGAATTAGATACTCCTCTGCAACACTTTCCCTTGTTCAGAGAGTTAAAAAGAATCACTGCACCAAAAATAGTCGCTGCGGATTCCTCGTCCCCAGGCTTGGTTCACCAGACTCTGCAGAGTCACCGCGGATTATTTGCATGGAGATGGATAGACGCAAACGTCTTGCTGAGATTAGTGAGACATGACGCTTTCGTATTTTATCACAAGCGCTTATCCATGTTAAACTCCCAGGGCGTGCTTCATTTTCGCTGGTTCTTACCCTCTCCTTTAGGAGGATACAATCACCCACTCAAGAAGCAGAAATAGTGCATGACTAACTATGTCACGGAACAAATGATTAACACTAAGTAGTTTGTGCTAGCTGTTTGCAAACAATCCACGTGCCGACAATTATGCTGAGGCAATTTTGTGAATACCTAACTCAGTGTATTTTGCATAACTCAAGACTGGCTCCGAATCATTAAATTCATAACTTCTCTCTTGTTTGTTAAATTCATAAATGTCGTTATTTCTTCTGGTCCATAGAACTGGTACTGCTAGGCTCAACTGTGGTACTGGTCTGTAACGCTGGACTGGCAAAGGCTGTAGGAAGGATGGTGGCTCCGATGAACGAGATGCCATCCAAAACGAGTTACAGCTGCTGTGCTCTAAGAGTTTGTAAGCCATGAAGTGCAGAGGAGGGCAGTCATGCGCAGGCAGATCCATTAATACATCTGATGCTTTTGGAATTGCAGCTACGTAAATAGTGATGCTTTTTCCTCCAGCTGCATTCAGCCCACCCACAGAGGTTTTGGTCTGGCTGCCTAAGTGCCTCAAAATGCTCAGAGAGTTCATTATCATGAGCTGAGGGCGTCTTCGTCAGCTGCAATCACTCATCACCTGTCTGCTGACGTCACAGTTAAAGAGCTGACCTAGAGAGACCATAGCATCCATAGATGTCATCACATGGGCTGAGGCGGGAAGACCTGAGCTGTGAGGAAGGAGATGTCTTGTGTGTCAGTAGGAAGCTCAAGCACAGACAAGAGTTAATACTGATACCTTTGGAGTATTTGAGAGTCTTTTGACTTGGCAGACATGTGCATGCCTACCAGATCCTAAAGCACACAGCTCATAAAAAAAATAAAAACCCAGCATACTTTGGGTGATCGGTTCTTTGCAATAAGTGTAGTGGTTTTCAGCTGTCACAGATTTGCACAAATGCTGCATAACTTTTAGGAGGAGATACATTATTTTATAAGAGGGGGATAGTGAAGTAGTGGAAATTCAAGAGTTGCAACAGAAAAGGTAGAACCAGTGTTTAAAACAAAACTGGATTTGTAAAGGCCTTCCCCTTCATTTCCATGCTGCAAAGCATTCTTCCCATCAATAACATTCAGCCTGTTAAATTGTTGCTGTTACTTTCATTACCTTCTCATAAACGAAGCCAACCCTTATTAACCTGCCACAACAGCTCTTTCCCTTTCCCCCTCAAGAAAAATAAAGTAGGAGTATAAAAAAGTTTTTGCATAAATAAGTAGGATGAAGAACTTTATTTACAGTGAAGTAAATTTGTTACTTAATTCCATCATAACTGTTTACTCAGCTGTTCCAGTTTTTTTGACAAGGGTGAGAAGTGCATTAAACCTGCATACCACCAAATTCTTGCTAGTGAAGCACTATGGTGGGGGTTTATGTTGCTCTCCATCCTCACCAACAGCGGCTGGGCTGTGCTGTGGTTCTTGCCCCTGGGAAGGGCATTGAGCACCAGCAGCACAACAAAAAGGGAGGGGAGGCTGTAAGGCAAAAAATACTCTATCCTTACTGTAGAGCTACTGCACCAGGGCAGTCATCAGAGATCATCGCCTCCAGCAGTGATTTGTCCATATGGTGCTTTTATGTAACTGCAGCAGGAAAGGGACCTGCAGGGAAAGGCGGACGAGCTCCTTCTCATGGTGTGATAGTGGGACCAACTGCACTTGCCACAGGCAGAGCCAGAGGAAGGGAGAATTACGTCTATTTGGACGGTGCCAGTGTCTTGTGATCAGTGCTAGCTTCTGGCAAGTGATTGTGTCAGGCAACAACACGGATCTTCAGTACAGCCAGATGGTCCCATCAAACATTGCATGCTGTTTTCTTGAGTGTACACGGTCACATATTTATCCTCATTCTGTGCCCGCCATCACGTAATATATCCATACAGGTGGACACATTGCTTAAAGCCCATAAAGTATCAGTTACCACAGCTCCACTGAGTCCATGCTCATTACAAAGAGGACATTAATAAGTCTCATTCATATTTTATAGTAGTTTAGAATGTTGGTCTAAATGTCTAGTGCTAGGTCCAGAATAAAAGAAATCCCAGTAGCAGTAATCTATGCAAATATTTGTGCATAGTAGTGAGGTGTTGGTATTGTGTCAAGCATATTTTCTGTCAGGCATTGAGATGAGAATATTGAGTCATAACTACAAGCCCTAAAGGTTTATCTGATGATCTTGCATGTTATAAATCAAAGGATGAAATAGGCTTGGGTGGTGATACGCTCTCCCAGCCCTTAAGGCAGTATTTACTGTCACCTGCTTTCTACTTTTTGAAGTGCTGAATATGACTCTGTACCCAGAGCCATTGGAATACTATGGGTAATTAGTAGGTTTCTTATCAACTTAAGCCCAGAAAGCCAACTGTGTCCCAGGCTGCATCAAAGCCAGTGTGACCAGAAGGTCAAGGGAGGTGACTCTGTCCCTCTACTCCACTCTCATGATACTCCACCTGGAGTACTGTGTCCGGCTCTGGAGTCCCTAGTACAAGAAAGACATAAACCTGTTGGAGGGAGTCTAGAGGAGACCACAAAGACAATCAGGGGGCTGGAGCACCTCCCCAGTGAAGACGGGCTGAGAGAGTTGGGGTTGTTCAGCCTGGAGAAAGCTCTGGGGAGACCTTATTGCAGCCTTCCAGTACTTGTAGGGGCCTATAGGAAAGCTGGAGAGGGACTGTTTATTAGTGAGTTTAGTAGCAGGACAAGGAGTAATAGGTTTAAACTGAAGAAAGGGAGATTTGGATTAGAAGTTAGGGAGAAATTCTTCTCTGTGAGGGCAATGAGGCACTGTCACAGGTTGCCCAGAAAAGCTGTGGATGCCACCGAAACCCTGACCGTGTTCAGGGTCAGGCTGGATGGGGCTTTAGGCAACCTGGTCTAGTGGAAGGTGTCCCTGCCCATGGCAGGTGGGTTGGAATGAGATGAGCTTTGAGGTTCCTTCCAATCCAAACCAATCTGTTATTCTGTGAGTCTGTGATTAATAAGGAAATTACAATGTCTAAATGCTTGCAGACATGGGGTCCTGATGAGGCAAGCATCAATGGCATGAGTAATACTAGTGTGGAAGGACAAACCAGTGCACTGTTAGTAGTATAATGGTACAGATGCCCCAATTATGTAACAATAAGTGATAAAATAAATGGTTGGCAGTTACTCTGCACATTCTTTTGAGGCAGCTGTGTCTAGTGCTTGAAGGAGCAGGAGATTTAAGCCCTAGATTCTGTTTCTGGCAAAATGTTGGTATATTCTCTAAGACGTGACTTAACCATTTTTTTTTCCTTTTTTCCCCCTGATCCCTCCCTGTCTGAAAGGGTGTGAAATATTTGTATTGCTGTAAGCCTTAAGATGAGCAGAGAGCCAGTCTTCCCCAAGCCTGTAGTGCTGCATGGGGTTGGTATGTTCCAAGTGCAGGACTCTCCACTTGACCTTGTTGAACTTCATCCCATTGGTCTCAGCCCATGGGTCCAGTCTGTTCAGGTCTCTTTGAAGACCCTCCCTACCCTTAGGCAGATCAGCGCTTCCTCCCAGCTTAGTGTCAGTTT
Organism: Zapornia atra; assembly: GCA_013400835.1. Lineage (NCBI taxonomy): Eukaryota > Metazoa > Chordata > Aves > Gruiformes > Rallidae > Zapornia > Zapornia atra. The sequence continues at coordinate 343 of VZTU01024828.1, read as the reverse complement.
ACTGAAGGAACATTCAATCCCTTCATCCAGATAATTGATAAAGATACTGAATAAAACTGGACCCAGGATTGAGCCCTGGGGGATGCCACTTGTGACCAGCCTCCAGCTGGATTTGACTCCATTCACCACCACCCTTTGGGCCTGGCC
>VZTU01024827.1:149939-177951 GCA_013400835.1 Zapornia atra | reverse complement strand
ACACTGCAGCCCGCAGCCGCCCGTGGAAATCGCACGCCCCACGTCTGCATTGAGGCAGGCAGACTGCCTGGCTCATGCCCGTGATGACTTTAGAGCTGACAATCTCCTCTCCTCGACCCCCCCCACCTTCCACACCCACCCCTCTGCTCAATGGCAGCACTGCTGCCTCTCACACCAGACTATATTTGCAATATGTGCTAATTTACCAGCTATATGCCCTTGGATTTTAAAATGAACTCATCAGTCAACGTTTCTAGTACCGATGCTCCCTCTCTCTCCCTCACACACACCCTCCACTGCAGACATGTTACTCATTCACCAAGCATTTCCTCTCCGAATGTCCGTCAGACGCATATACACTTCATTGATCAAACCAAATCCCTTGATAACAATAAATAATAATACAGACAGTTAACATCAGCGGGGAGCAAAGCGGGGAAGGAGGGGGGGAGAGACAAAGATGACGACTAAATCTGCATTGTGCTTTATGAGGCTGATCCTTGTGTTTTCCAGAGATGCGCTGCACAATGCGGAGCACAGGTACGCCCCCGAAGATGGGGCACACACACCTAGCCATGCGCAGCCTCACCTGGGACCCCACGCCTGCCCCAGCGATGGGGCTGGGAGGTGAGGCTGTTAATGCCCACTGCCTGGCTCTGCAGAGGCTCTGAAAGGTTGCCAGTGGGAGCAGAAGGTGCTCTAAAGGAGAGCCTAATGCAGAATACAGAAAGAAAAAGAAAGAAAGAAAGAAGTTTCTTTGTTAGGCTGTGGCTGCATGGGTACTTAGGGCATCAGGGTATCTGGGCACCCAGAGATGCTGATGGGATTTTCAGAAGCACCTTCCTAGCTCCCACCAAAATCCATTCCCTTTGTATTGCAGACGCAGAGCACCTATGCAAGAAACCAGGTTAGGAAGACAGGCTATTAGATATTCCTCTGCTACACGTGCAGGGTATTTCAAGGGCTTCAGTTTTAGGGCTTCAGTGGCTTTATTTCCCAGTTTGCTAGGGCTGAAACGGGGGGGAGGCAGGAGAAGCTGCCTCTTGGGATTATGGCTAGTTAGACATCTTGTGTGGGTCTGGCAAAGAGAAAGTGACGGCAGTGTAAGTGTTCGGGAAGTTGGGGAGGGTGGGGCTATCTAGAAATCTTTGACTCACTGGGGTAACTCCCTGAACACAGGAATTAAATTATTACTCAAAGCAAGCTACATTTTATGAGCAGCAGCCTTAGAATGAAATTCTGCAGGCGCACGGAGTTTGGAACAGCTAGAACAAACGCATGGAAATAAATACACAATGCATAATTAAATTACTGGGTGCAATGCAGAAGTCCCTGGGTGACAGAGGAGGTGGGATTATGCAGCCAAGTCCCAAGACCCATGGATACAAATTTTCCTATTTATACTGCCATAATCCTGACTGACATCAGCCTAGATATAGGGAAAGAATCAGACCCCGTGCACTGAAGGATCTAATCTTTGGGAAAAGTAGACTGGATTAGAGAGACGGTATCTGCCATCCACCCTTTCACTCTCCTTACAGGTTCCCTCACCGCCACGGCAATGTGTGAGCCCTTGCCATCACACAGAACAATTTACATCTGTTGTCTTTTTCAGGTTCCCTTATCTTCCTTGAGGAAAAAACCCAAGATGTTTGGGTTGGGTTTTTTTTTAAAGTTTTTCTGCAAACACGTAATTTCTTTATACAATTTAACCAAGTCTTTGGAGGATACTTATTTCAAGCAGTTAACACCTGACCCCAATTTTTGTGGGTAATTAGTGAGCTAGATAACCACACAAAGTGGGTAATTATTTAGCACCCAAGGGTACTGTACAAGAGGGTAGAGGCTGGCAGTGTTAACAAAAGCACATCTCTATTTATTGTATCTATACTGGTGATGTTTTAAGAACAGTTACTCCATCTAATGATCCGTGATGAATCAGTAAACTCTTTTGCCGCCCTTACTTAGTGCCTGTGTGCAGTCTAACCAAGGGCAGGATGTGAAGGCAAAGCAAGCTGAAGCCCCAGCTCTGGAATACACACAGGCCTGGGGAGAAGTGAGGGGTGTCTGCTTCAGAGGAGGCAGTAAGACTGGAAGTGCCTGCTCTAGAATGGCAGCAGCAGAGCCCAACAGCCAGCACTGATCAGTAACAGGTTGGTTGAGCTGACTCGAAAAGCCACATAGGATGGAGCCTGAGCATCGTGCCTCAGGGTCTGCTTCTTGACCGGGTCGTGTAGCTGGGCTGATGGATGTTTCTATATGACAATAACCCTAATCATGTTTTAACCAAGTTCAGTCTTCTTGCTTACTGAAAATTGCTTTGAAACCTGTTCAAATGAGGCGTTTTGTGTCTGTGCAAGGTCAGGGCTGAAATGCAAGAGGGGAGAACCTGGGAGAGGGGAAGAAATGGTATTTGATGAACTTCAACTGTCTGCAATCTCCAATATTTAACTGGAAAATACCAAATCCTCAGTAGGTTTTCCCCCCACAAATTTAAGAAGAAAGAAGAGATGGGAACTCCTTTGAACCATCCTTTTTTTTCTGAGACCAACCTTTGAAAGATTTGGCTACCAAAAAAGTATGTTTGGTCATCAGAACCATGGGAAAAGGAGCTTTGTGCTGGAAGCAGATCCATAATCCTAAACACAGTGGTCACTATCCACTGCCCACTATTTGCAGTGTTAGACACACACTTAAGGATGTCTTCAAACCAAGGCGGTACACTTGGCAGAAAAACACTTTCCTCTTTTAATTGCTTTCATGAATCATCACTAACATCCGGACACTTCATTTACTAGAGTCCAATAACCTTGTTTTTCAAAGCCTCGGATTCCAAAACTTAAGGCCCTCCAGGCTGGCACAAAAAACGTAGGGGCATCATTCTCTTTAGCTCATGGCCATGTATTTAGCTTAGCTTACTGCTCTGGAGTCATTCAAGCCACATCACCCAGCACTGCAACCACCTTGAAGTTTTAACTGAGAAAAGTTTGAGGGGTGTCCTTAGCTCCTCATGTTTCTCTTTTGTTCTGTTTTTGCAACTACTGAAAGAGGCTTGAAAACTGTAAAGTAATTTGAAAAGGTACCAAGTCTCCACAGACCGTTCAGTCCTGAATCATTTACGTGACCAGTGTGAACACACTAAGGAAAAAAAAGCACAACCCACCCCCCCCAAAGAAACGCCAGAACTGGGGTGAGTTCAGAGCACCAGTGAGGGAGATGCTTGTCCACTCCAAGCTGCACCAGAAGACTGAAACTTCTTTCATGTGCTACAGGTCATTTAACAACCCAGCAACTTACAATGTTTGGCTGCTACCATGCTGAGGTGGGTATAAATAAGTTGGTATCCCCTTTGCTAATCCTCTTAGGGGCATGGTTTGCAGGAAAAAGTTCTTGCAGAAATGGAGTGAGAGCTAAGTTTGCAGAGAGAAGCTGTAAAAGAGAAAGGAAGAACGAGTTTAGCTATGGAGACAGATTCAAAGGAAGAAGAGACCTTGGCAGGTGCACAGTTACAGCAGAAAGCAGACTGAGGACGAACTGCTACTATTTTTTTTTTCTGAGACCAACTGCAATTAACGATTCAAAGGAGGAGACATGCAGGAGGAGGGATGCTCAGCCAGAGAGGATGCTTTAGGGACTCAAGCGTTAACTGCAGCACCTTAAGGTCTTTTTGTGATGAGTCAGTAACCACACTCTAGACAAATTAAAAGACTGTTTTAGGACAGGTCTTTAACATAGTAGTTCCACCTCAGCTACATGGACAGCACATATGAGAATACGTAAGCATAGTTTGCAAGTGAATAAAATATCTTTGGTATAGAAAAAAGCATTCACTAATGCAAATGAAGAACTCCCAATAATGCGAGGAAAGGTATGGATGCACAGCATGGGGCACATCCATGGGAAGCAAAGTTAGGCAGAGGTGCCACGACCTGGGCATTACCAGGCTTTATCAAGCAAGGACTTTGTCAACCAAAAGCTACCAATCTGAACCTCTCTGTTTCATATACCATCGTCTAATTCAACATCAAGCCAGTGATAAAACTGCTTCCCCACATATAGAACCATCACGACAATGCTTACCTGTGTCCTTGGAGGGTTCTGAGGTCCTCAGAAGAAAGCTGCCATGTCCAGATTACTTTTGTTACCCTCATCCGATACCCTGTTAGTCGACAGAGAGGATGGAGTTGGTTGCAGGTCACGTAAATGCCCTTTCATCGCCACCAATTCTGTTTTAACGTTGACTCACCCACCAACTTTCACCTCCAAACCCAACAATGACCTCTCCCAAGCACTATCCTGACAGCAGCACAGCTTAAAAGGAGGTTGTTGCATTTTCTCTCTATCCCCCAATTCTGCTAACAGGTTTCTGAAAGATCTCAGAGCTCCAGCCAAATCAATCCCTGGGTAATGGAGAACAATTGAAGTAACGAGGTGGGAAAGCCCTAAAACAATTGTATCCCAAGGTGAACAAAGCAAACCAAAAGCAACACGAGGCAGTGCTGCTCAAGTCCTGCTGCTAGACCTGCTAAGTGGCTAGGGCAAGTCTCTCCATCTCTGTGCGTTTCCTCTTCTGCCTGCCTTATCTCTTCAGACTTTGAGCTCCTGGGAACAGGGAGTCTCTTCTCACAGGATATCTACGTGATGCCAAGCTATTTAGGTCTTGCTGTCAAAGAAATAACAGGCTTGTGCACTTTAACAGAGGGACAGTCTGAAGGCAAATCTAGTCCTCACCTCCTGTGAAACCAGACACAGAGGTCTTCACATACAGTAACTTGTTTTTGGTTGCTTCACCAGTGTTGAGAGCGTATTAAAAATTCAAAAGCCATGTTTTGAGATGCACGTGACAGACAGAATGAATGTCAGCATGCAAGGAAGACACGGCAACCTCTGAGGACTTACGTTTGGCCCATCAGATGCTGCTCAGTCTCTGCATACCAGAAATAGCAGCAGGATGCAGGCACAACTGCCACTCTCCCCACTCCTGGTGCCAGTCCATACTTCCGCATCACTTAACATCGCAGGGCAGGCTCTAGTACACCCTGAACTTGAATTCAGTTGGTTTTATAAAGCAAAAAGACATTTTTGAGACACAAAATGAAGACAATGAACAGAACAATCTGAATATTAGATTACTTATTATGATAATAAACAACGGTCTTTAATTAGGACTTTTAAAGTGCAATAATAAACTTTACCAGTGGAGTTTGTTTGTATGAAAGTAGTATTAGTATCATCAGGGAATGTACATGTCAGCATGGAGGCAGACCATGCGAAACACTCCTTTCACAGAGACACATCGTATGCTTCCCATGCGGTTTAGAACACAACGTGCAACATAGGAATGACCCAGAATGACCCTGAATGACCCCTACACAATCGGTCCCTCTGCCTTTACAATACTCCTTATGAGGAACGAGGACCTCTACTCTACAGACAGTGAATAAAACCAAAGAACGCTGAGCAGCTCATCCAAGATCCCACAGGGAGCCTGTAGCAGAACTTCAGGGTCTGCACCAACGGCATAAAAAACCCAGTAAACTGTCCCACTGAAACAGGAGAGGCTGTGCACACTCTATGCCCCATTAATAATAAAAGACGACAGGCACCATGAGCTGAACACAAACAAGAATCCCTCACAGCAGAGACAGTTTTAAAATTACAAAGCTGATTCAGCTGGAGCCTCAGAGAACTCGGAACTCAGGCTTCCCAGGAACAACCTCTGCCAGTCACTACCGAAGACACCTTCTCCCTGGGTGCCAGTGACCACGAGAACCACAATTGTGACCCTGGTGCAGAGAGAAACCCCTCCCCAAGCTCACACCTGGGATGATTCCGTAGTGGCAACTTAACTCTTATGACGTGGCCCACACTGGGAGCCTCATGCTTCCTGCTAGGCCCAGCAGTCCACATGGAAAGAGCTGCAGCAAGCAGCAGGTCCCCAGTCATTATTTGATCACCTTCCTCCTTAATTGCCCTTCTTAATTACTTGAGTGGCAACCACAAAAAGCCAATCTAGCAACGGAAATCCATTCTTTGAACAACTTCTGCCTTTTTTCTTAGATTGCCAACTATTGCTGTATAAGCCACTGCTGATTAATACGGGGCCCTCGGGGGAAAGCCACTGCCTGTCCACTGCTATCATCTCCAACGTCTTCTCTTCCTCAACCAACGATTCAAGTCTCTAAAAAATAAGGGCAAAAGATCCCTTATTTTATTGTTACAAGATGACCGTGTTTTTTCCCCTTGCTGTCTTCTTTCAGGAAGATGTATTAGCACTGCGTTTGCTCCTCCACGCGGTGGGATTTCTTAAATAAAAACGTATGTTATATACGTATGGGGTTGGAACTAGAGCCGCATTAGCCTATTAACTATCCACATTTGCTTCAGACTTGGCCAGCCACCTAGAAAACCTGCCAAGACCTTTCTGGCAGCCTTTTCCCAACAGTTCCAGGAAAACATGGAATATTCAAAGAATTTTAGGGCCTCCTGGCTTCGTTTGTCACCACTCTCTTTGCCCACTTAAAACTAAATCACAGGCAAATTGCTCTAATGCCCTATTAAAGATTTAAAAACGGCCTTCTCTGCAGCAGGGAATCTGAGGACAAATCTGCGTTAATATATAATGCAAAGCCCGTGTTAATATCTAATGCAATGTAGCGTGAGGCAGGCCGAGGGCTTCGCAACAAGTAGGAGAGCTGCTGTACAAACTTCGAACTGTCCTATGTGGGGTCTGTGTACCTCCCTCAGACACCCAGGCGAAGCAGAGATTGATTTTGTTCTCACTGTTACTTGAGTGAATGACTGTTGAGGTTTCTGGCCTGTGCCATACAAGCAGCAAACAGAAATGTGAATGGTGACACCAGAATTCACCATCTCTGTGGGTCTCAAGGCACTGCTTGAGCAACACTGCCCAAGATAATGCTTGAGGCCCGTTGCCTAGAACGTGTCTGTAAGGTAACACAGGATTCACTATGACTGAATGGCAGAGAATCATAGAATGACAGACTGTGTTAGGTTGGAAGGGACCTTCAAAGGCTGTCCAGGCCAACACCCTAGAGCAAGCAGGGACATGTTCACTGGATTGGGTCACTCAGAGCCCCATCAGGCCTGATATTGAATGTCCCCAGGGATGGGGCCTCCACCACCTCTCTGGGCAACCTGTTCTGGTGATCCACTACCCTCAGAGTGAAGAACTTTTTCCTAATATCCCATCTAAATCTCCCCTTTGCAAGTTTAAAACTGTCACCCCTCGTCCTACTGCTCCATGATTCTGTAATCAGGATTCAGAGCAGGATTTACAGAAATGGCAACTGTGTAAGCCTTTTCTTTGCAACCTAAACCAGAATGTAACTCCTCTAAAGCCACGGCCAGGAAAAAGAGAAAAATCCTGCTGTCACTGGCATGAACTAAGTTGTTACTAACCAAGAGTAACCTCCCGAGAGGCTGCGTGCTCTTTGTAACGAGACTGGATTTCAGCGACTACAAGTTGCCCTTGTGTCGGCATGTAACCAACACAGATGATTCCAGAACACCTCACACGAGCAATTCCACTAGCAGAGGGAGGGCACCTTCACTTACTGAAGAAGACCGAGATTACAGTTCGCTCATTCTGACACAAAGCCCCAGGAAGTCGCTTTATGGAATGCAGTGCCCAGCCCAGGGACCTCGTGGATTTGTGACAGCACCATGCTCATAGATTGCTGGCCGGTGACTTCTGTCCTAGAACCCTACAAACAGGCAGGATTCATCCATCTGACTACAGTGTTACTAGCACAGTATGAGGTGGACACTGATGCAGTGCTTTCTGCTAAGACCTGCAGTTTTTAACTTCTCATTCAATAACTGTTCTCACATGCAAATGAAGGGACACACATGACTTGAACTACCTTAGGGCTCTTATAAAACGAGCCGTCCTTTCCCATTTCAAAAGCTACTAGAGGGGTAATTTGGGAGCAATCATGTCCTGCCTTCCTCCCTTCCCACTTCTTTCCTGGTTTTCCTCCTCTTCCTCATTCTTCTTTTTCTTTTTTTTTTTTTTTTTAAAATCCTGTCCTCCAAATCTAACCGCCTTGCTTCTGAAAGGGAATGGAAAGCCAAAGGGAAGCTGTGGCATCTGACAGACTGCAGACACCACTACTGCAGACCACTCTCTGATGCCACAACTGCTACTGCCTGTCAGAAGAGATGAGAGGCCACTCCAAACACAAGAAAAACAAACTTTAAAATAAACCCCCATCAGCAGCATTAATCCGGGAATGAGTTTGACCTGCTGTTTACAACAGTTCCTTAAATCTTACTTAAGCCAAGGAATACAAAGTGTCTGCTTACACTCTTCGGGGGACTGACTGCAGTGACCCTCAACTCCAGCACCAGCCTGAGATGCTGCAACCACAGATCTCCAGTCAGCAGCATCTGGAAGTGCCAGCTCAAGCCCCCGGGCAGGGCAGCAGGGCCATTGCTCATCACATCCCACAGCAGCCACTGACAGCCTGAGCATATCTCTGTCTGTCAGGCTCCAGCATGGTGAAGATGAGCCCTAACCTCCCACTGAAAAGCAGATGTGGAAGCAGAGCCAGATGCAACACTCCCCACCGCTTAGGACCAAGCCCTAAGATGTTCACAAAAGCTTCCATTCGTGGCATGAGCTTTATACCTGTTCTGCATCTAGGAACAATGGGCAACAAGATCTAATTGCCTATCAAGAACTAATTGAGAAGGAAACAAAGAAAACCCAAATCTGTCTTTACCAACCATTTGCCTGACTGGTTACAGCTCCTTCAGACAGTGACAGTCACACGTGTAAAAAACCAGCCCATTCACAAAAACCATTCTTACCCTACGACTGTTAGACGTGACATTTACACATCACTGTTAATTGTAAATGACTTGATCCTGACATTTTGCTAATACATTATGAAAACCACAATGAAACCCTATGAGCTGTGTGTCACACCTGTAACAAAGAGATGCTTAGAGAAATCATGGCCTTGGCACCAGACCCTGGCCAAAGGTGGAAGGAAAAATGGCAGCAGGGTGACTCACGCTTGGAGTAGACTCATCCTCAGTGACCCGAGAAGAGCAAGGGAGAACCCTGCACCACAGTGTTTGCTCCACTGTGGCACAAGGTGGTAGTCTGGCTACCTGGACAGAGGAACCTACAAGAACGCAGATAGAAAAGAGAAATCAAGGCCTCTGTGTTGGCTAGGCCTATGCCGCTCTCAAACAGGCCTCTTAAAAGTGGTCTGGAGTGCCTTAGGCTTTTTTCTTGTAAAAAGAAGAGGCATTTGCAGATCAAGAGGTGGCTGGCAGGAGCCAGGTGTCCTGCAGGCACTGGCAAGCCCCCACCTGCGAGCTCCTTCCCCAGAGGTAAGTGACTTCATCCTTAGCAGCGGTAGCTGCTCCCTCCTGCTTCTAAGAAAAGAGTTGCTTGGTAAACTTCTGGGCAGTGGTATTTCTTTTGCAGTACATCCCACACAACCTTGGATCACCTAACTGGAGAGGAAGCTGTTTTCCAGGAATTTGAGAAGGTAGTGGGGAAGAGGTGGTTGTAAGGAGGAGCCACCGCATATAACATGGGATGCAGAACTTCAATGTCTTTCTGTATCTGCCCCAGAAACCTGATTCTTGAACTCATTTAACCAAGAAACAGGGCCATGACATTGCACAAAGAGGCTGATTTCACCCTGTTGCATGTAAAAAAAAATTGCTCTGGGAGAATACATTTTATATTTTGAATATATAAATCCAAATATATGTAACTGGGACTGCCTGGAGCATCAGTGGAGTCAGGGCAACTACAAGCTTTGTCTTGTTTTAAAAAAAAAGAAAAAAAAGAAGTGGGCTTGTTTTTTCCCCCGATAAAATATTTTGGATCTTCCTCCGCTCTGGGAAATTTCCAAATGTCAGATTTCCTTTCTGTTCCAGTTTAGACTGGAACCTTTTATCCCAAGGTTAAACCCTGGTAGCACACCACCACATGCACATGAGTTTGTCTCTGATTGAAGTTTGACTGGATATGGAACTTATGGCAAAAAAACTCATGCTGGAAATGTTGAGCTTCACCTGGCTTCATATCTAAACTGCCAAGCTAAGAGAAGTGAAAAGCAAGACCAAGAAGGGGAGGGTCAGTCAAAAAGAGATCTCTGCTCTGGCCTCAGGCTGTTCTTGTCTGACAGAGATGCTCCTAACACTGAGCTGGTCTCTACCCACTAATTCTTTTACGTTCTGGTTGCACCGTGCGTTGTGGTCAACAGCTACATCTCATTGAAAGGACATCTTTTTCCCTTACAGGTTCTACTTCTGACACTAAGAGGCACAAAAAAGAACTCCTTCAGTAATTTCCAATTTCAAAAGGAAAGCATAGCAGTCTTTCTGAGGTCCAGGCTTTGAATCTATGTAATGAAATTGTCTTATTTTTAACTGTCCGCGCAGCTTTCAAGCAGAAGCGTGTTAGAATTCATATTAATTTGTGCAGTACCCTATCATCACCATAATTTAGCTCACAAGGTTGCTGTGCTTGGAATTCCAGTTATGACATGAATTCTATACATTTTATACAGATTTATAAATGGCATCAATAGAACACTTAGGGCCTTATTCATTAAACAATGAGTCATTCTGGCATTCCGTTCTATTTCATCCCAGTTCTTACAAAACTTTTATGTACAAATTTGACTGTACTTAAGGCATCTGATATAGCAGCAGAAGTGTTGCAGCACGGTTTCAACTGGGTGTGGAAACAGATCAAAGGCGCTGTTTAAAAAAAAATACCCCCCTCCCCGTAACGGCACAAGTTCCTGAGTTTCCGGCTCTTTTCAGGAGGAACAGCATTCAGGTCCCAGGAAACAGCTCTTGCCTCAGCTTTCTCACCGGCAGAGGTTGGCCCTCTCCCAGGACAGCCATGAGGCAGCACAACAGAACAGTCGGGAAACACTTACAGGGTCCTAAGTGACCAGGTACTGCTTCTGTGGGTAAGCAGAGTTCCTCCTTCTCCAGGACTCTTAGGGTGCCACCTTTCACAAGTGTCAGAGCCAAGCGAAATATCCAGAAGCAAAAGAAAACTGAGAACAGTGCACAACTGCAAGCATTTGCTTGCTGCCTGGTGAACCAGAAAACTGTACATCTGAGCACAGCACTTTGGTAGCTTTTCCTGACTGGTCATTTCAGTGCTGCACTACAAGAGGCCTGAAGGCTTCCCTTCCTATGCAGCTTGTGATGGTGACACCAGCAAACTAATGATGGGACAGGATAACAAGGTGAATTTGCAAAAGAATTCCCCTAGTAAACTAAAGTTTTTTTGTACAGATTGGTTCTATTTTCTCAGTAAGCCTGTGTATTTTAAATAAGAACTGAGTCAAAAATAAAAAGATTAAGCCCAAATAAAACCTGTCACCTATCTTTGAGGAATGCATCTATATCACACACAGTGGCTAGCAGTATGCCTACACAGCAAAATACGGACCATTGTTTGGTAAATTCCATCTTAATCTGGGCAGAGCACATAAAAATGGCAGTGAAGTCATGATGGTATGGGTTTTAGCACGCTCTAGCAACTAGAGTACAAAGTCTTCAGGGCCATGCTGGTTCCTAGCCGGTGGGAATCTGTTTGAACTGTTCTCATTACTTCATTCAATGCAGTTAATCTAGGTAAAACTGGCACGTGCTACAAACCACTCTCCATTTTGGAGTTCGGACACCTCAGCGCATATCACTCTCTTTCACCTCCTCTCTGTCCTTTCAGCCTTCTTCCCAAATGTGCTGGATATACAGCTGTGACTTCTGCAAGTTCTGTAAAGCCAAATAAGCCTTGGAGGAATGCTCCTCTATCGAATCTGGTCGGGATTAGAAACCAATCTCACAGAAGCTGTTGGGGAGGAAGAAGGCACAGACACAAACGTACATAAGGCAAACGAGTGCACTAGCTGTCTTTTCACTGGAAACCATTCCGAGACCTCATCATTCCTCGGATGCTTGTGGATTGCGTCATTACATATATAAGCATCAGTGCCTATTTTTGTTCCTTATCCTTAATAAGTCACAGTAAATTTGGAATCCATTTCACTACATATTCTTGCACATTAGGACACTATCTATCAAGCAATCGCCGTGCCAAGAAAAGCACAACACTATCTGCACCCATCGTCCATAAGGGAGAGGAGGGGTGTGCACTGAAGTAAAGTGCACCGTCTCACCTCCCTTGCTTCACTCTCCATGGCACTTCTAGTGCTTCACTTCGTGTTACAAACTTGAAGGGATGAAAAACAAGATCAAAGTTTACATTTCGTTATCATGGGACAAGTAATCTCCTGGGAGGTGGATTGTTTCTTTCTCCTTTTACATTCCAGTGGAAATACTCTCTGAAAAACAGTTGCTATCTCTCCCTGCTATTCACGGCCTTAATTCAATCAAATCTGGGAATGGAGTATTAATGGAAAATAAGGAAAATAAGACACTTTTGTCCGTTCATTGCCCAAGATGAGAGAAACTAAACTGGCAATCAACTGTTCAGGGCGAGCCACTTTCCTTTTGCTTCCTCTTCTTTTAATCTACAGCTCATGAGTTGTTCCTTTACTCATCGCAAAAGGTCCATAATTGTAACACTGCCATATTCTCCTGGAAATCTATTTAAATGGCATATGATAGAAGCCATATGATAGAAGCTTAATTACATAGAGGGCATATGGAAGGCATATGACATAAGGACATATGGAAGGCATATGATAGAAGGGCATCCGAGGACATATGATGGAAGTCTAATTAATTGACAATACATCCTCTCATCAGAGGGAGAGCTGGAATGCTATTTTGTTCAGAAGAAAAATATGCACGTTGCATGATGTTTATTGTCAACTTCAACGTACCACTGGCCAGTCTCCTTTTTAGTTATTATTCCTTCTTCTCTGGTTTACATATCGTGTGATTAACACACTTAATATAAAGTTAAGTTTGATAGCCACAAATTGGCGTGTTAGTATAAAGAGCCACTACTCTTTAACCTTCTGAAATTCCCTTATACCTGTGCAAAGCAGGTCTAAAACGCTACCACCAAAAGAAAGCAGAGAGACCATTCTTACTGGGGAGTTATTACTTCCCATTTGTAAAGCTATTCCTAGAGAAGTACCAAACAGGTTAAGAAAAAAAAAAACAAACCATCAGCCCTCATGGAACAAGCTCTACATTGGATGTAAGTCAACACAGTTTGTGGATTTACAGCTGAAAATTTCCATCTGCAAAACAGTTTGGGTGGTGGGAATAAGGTACTGCCTAAAACATGCCCAAAGGTTTCCCCTTTCTTAACTACCTGCATGTGTTTGATGCATGTGCCTTCAGGAAACACTGAAGCAGGCTCACCATGTGCCCATTCTCCACAGGGCTCCTCTACAACACTTGGGGTGGCTCTGCAGCTCCTCAACCTGAACTGCTCTGAGGGAGAGGCAAGCCACCTCGACTGGACGTGTCCAGAAGCATCAGCCTTTGAAACACCCTGTGCAACTGTACAAGCCTTAGTTAAAAAAAACCCCACTTTTAAATCATCATATAGGCTACCTGTCATCACTAGCAGATATTCCCCAAGAGCAGCTCTCCCAAGGGCTGCGTAGATTTAGGTACTTTCACAAAAGTCCACATGGGCTTTACTGAGAAGAAACAGCACCAGCCTCAGCACGCTGAGAGACAACAAGTGGGCCAGGTCTCATAGAGCTACAGGGCCCAGCCTTGCTCAGGTCCTATTGTAGAACTGTCCAAACCAGCCAAGGACTAATGGAAAGGGAAACCTGCTTACACATCTCAGGAACAGAGGGAATACAGGATGTTTTTCATGTTACCTTTGGAGACTTCTGATTGCTGACCGTGAAGGCAGTAACACTGATATGTTGCCATGGTGCTTTTTAGGAATGTTACACATTGCGCTGCTCAAATGCTAATAAAGGAAGACAAGCATCACCAGTCTGCTGAATTTGCTAAAAGCTCCATAATACAGCAGCAAAAAACGCCAAGAGAATGAACAATTCTGATGTTCTAGAGAGGTAGAAGAAAAGAAAAAGTTTTCCAGCTCATCTTACCTGCTCTTTCCTGTTCCGTGTGTCCAGAGCAAACACTGCTGAGGAATTATGGTCGCTCATCACGCCGTTCTGTGCAAGACCCAAGGAAAGCTAGGAGGTTGTACAGTTATCTCCCTTGGTGTAATTCTAAACTATACAACCTACTACCTCAACCTGGATGCATGCAGTCAAAAACGCTGACAGCTACCCACCACTTCACAGCCAGCACAATGTCAGGGGTTTCTAGTTAAGAAAAGTCCTCCAAATTCTCAGTGAGCTAATTGAGAAGGAATAAACACTTTGCTGGCAGAAAGACACGAAAACCAAAGGCAGCTCCCCACACCGCATACAGTAATAGGTAAGACACAGTAAGCCACAGTTATTACCCCTAGGTATAAACAAGATCACCGGTCACTTTTCACACAAGGAGTTCTGTCCCTGTCCAAAGAAATACTTCTTCCCCCCTTTGCAGCAGATGCATCTGCACTGCACCACAGGAACACATACACACAATTTATAAAGCACTTAAAGAAGGCTGAGGATGAGGCTTAGGCTCCTAACATGCCTTTTCCTTTTTGAACACACGTAACACTGATCTTGGAATGTGCACCTGGACTCCTGAATGCTTAAAGGATGACTGCAGAAGCAGGATTAGAAGGAGAACTGCAAAAAGGGTAGAAAGTTTAAAGTAAATTTTACCCTTGCTCCAATCCCTTGCTAAGATTAACGATTTCAGAAACACAACGCTGAGCCTCTCTCAGCAGCCAGGAAAAGACAGTGTTCCCTTAACAAGGAACATGTTACATTTTTAACTCGCATTAGTTCACAGTCAAACAACCAGGATGTTATCCTTGTGACTCATTCCCATTACCCACCAAGGTATTACTTAAAGCAGTATGCTGCCTATTTATTATGGCTTGCGAACAGGCATTAGCATCTTAAAATATGCTAGCGCAGACAGTGGAACTGAAATCAGCCCTGAGATCCTGCCTCTCAGGTGAATGCATCCTCAGGCACAACAGCTCTGCACTGGAAGGTGATTACAAGGGAATCAAACACTGTGAATGAACGCTGAGCTGCGCTGAACAGACGGCATTTTGGTTGTTTCTATTTTCTTAGGATAAAGCAGCATTGCTGACTGCGAGAAAGCCAGCGCCCTACCTTTACTTTCAGAGCCTGACTGGAAATAAAGGAGGAAGGTGAGAAATAATACTGCTCTTCTGAATCAGCTTGCAACAGCAGAGTAATATTGGGAGGGGTGGGGGGAATGTATTTTAACCTGCAAGGTTTAAATATACTTGACGTTGATAGTACTGTCGGAATTCCTAACGACTCCCAATTCAGTAAAGTTTACTTTCACCTGAAATACAACAAATGATTTTAGCTAAGAGCACAGTGCGGTGCCCTAACAGAAAACCACTGTGAGCCTTTTATCAGTGAGAACAGCCACCCAGCCACAAACCTGGATAAGGAAACCGCAGCAATCTGGCCCTGTGCTCAGACCAGGAGCTTCACTGCTCTCTGTAAGAGTCCTGAAACCATCCCAATTCCTCTGTGCACCATCATCATTTTTGTATACTGGAAATCTGTCCTCTCACATGAAATCCCATGATGTCACTTGATCGAGGTGGCTTGATCGAGGCCAACAAGCCTGTGTGCTCATTTAGGGTGACGGAAGATCTCAAACCCCACCCAGCTTCTGTGTGACATGGGAGACATCACTCCCCTCTGGGCTTTCAAAACCATCCCAGTTCATATTCTGCAGGTATAAACTGGACCACTTTGGTATTGCATGGCTAGGTTACTCCTTTGTTTTTTCTACAACTTATCCTTGCAAGCATTTTCTGGTATCTCAGTCTCATCGTGACTGTTAGATAGCATATAATTCAAATCATTTTAAAGTTATAGATAATAACAGATCAGCTTAATTAAGTACTATTAACATCACCATTGCATTGAGATGCCTTGCAGACCGGGCAGTTAGAGCTGAGTAAAAAACTCTCTGATCATTTCCTCGAAAAGAGAAGGTGGAGAAAAAGTGGTCTTGTTTCATTTGCATCCTCAACTGGGTGAAGGTCCTTCCATGGGTATATCAGGAAAGAAAATTCCCTACGAAAAAAAAATTCCTTATTCCCAACTCACGCCTAAATAACCTAAATTTTTCTCAGGTTGTGGCATGACTGTTCTGTTCATGACTCGCCACCTCTCCTCACTGCTCTTCCATCGCAACTTCCTCTTCATCACCACACTGATGAATCCTTGAGCTGTCAGCTCTGTGCTGGCACTTATTCAAAGAGCATTCTCGCTCCCTCCCCCGTCACTATCTTGAGCTGTGCCCTGCTCTGCGCACGTGCTTCTGCTGCAGGTGCCAAGCCCTACTCCAAGGTGCCATGGCAGTGTCCCAGCACAAACTGCCCGGAGAAGGTCCTCGCTGAGAAAATATTCTTGTCCCAACTCACATATACGCCAACACTTCTCTGCACAAATATGACTGTAATAAGACTTTCCACGGACCTCTGTGCAACATACACCCCAGTTACAGAGTAATACAAAGAGCATTTTCTAAATGTTAAAGTGGTGTCTGTCTCAGGGGATGGTACCTACCACAGCCTCTAAGCAATTTTGGACACCTCCACAGCCTCCTGTCAAGTTTCCCCCATTTCTGAGAGCTTGCCCTCAGAGTTACGGGTATTTTGTTCCCACCACTTTAAGCCTGGATAGATGAAAGTGCATTTGCACCCCAGAGGAACTGTGACTTCAAGCAGAAAGAAGCATCATACATCCAGTCACTCTGTCAGCTTACGTATCTGCTGCTACTGCTGACATGAAGTACCAAGTTCAGGATCAAGTATTAAAACAGAAGTCATCTAATTGCCATTACTTCTGCACCCTCACAACATCCATCAGTGCCTGGCTCTCTGGTTCCTACCTTCTTCGGGGAGGACACAGCACTAGAGGGGATCAAGACACTTCTTTGGGAGGCACGAACCTCCGTTTTTGTTTTCTGGTGGTTTCAGCCTATTATGTCTTTAACCAATTAGCACAATCATACCTAATTATGTAATTAGGGTAAATATGCAATCTAATGGCAATGTTCAATTACGATACGTATCAATGTCAGAGGTGCTCCTATTAAATGCTGCGGTGGGGAGAGCTGCCTTACACGTGGAGCTGTGTGCTTGTACATGAGCTCGCGTGCGCCAGCGCCTATTGTTCATGAACCCTTTTAGGCCTCTCGGTTTTTCAGAATCACAGAAATGATTTCAGACACTGCTGTGGACAAAAGGAAATCTCTGTCCCAGCCCAGCCAGTTTTAAAAGTTTTAAAGAAACAGCGTAATCAGAAGTCTGTGTCCTTTTTACCTAGTGAAACTCTCTGATTTTGGAAATACACGGAGGAGCTGACGTAGAGGTGAAGACGACTGTCTCATCGCAGAGAAGATGGGATTCAGTGAACACTTATTTTCATATGGAGAGGAGATGTTATTGTAGCAGTTCTCTCCAGACAGACAGAGGGTTAAACTTGAGAGTTAACAGGAACCCCAGCCACTGACCCCAGAGGACATCACATCACGGTGCAAGCGCTAAGCAGGACTAGGAAGTTATGCAGAAGTATCGCTCATTTTACTACCCACTCCCTTCATGAACTTCAGGTGAGAGAAGAGTTCAGCATCCTGCTTCCCCTACTCTATGCTACATGAACCCACACTTTGTATTTAATTTCTCCAAGAATGAGGGGAGAATTCAAACCCAGAACGGAGCAGCTGCAATATTCCGTTCTTTTAAAACACGCTTTGATTCAAGGTGGCATCTCAGCTGTGATCCACAGGAAAAAAGAGGCCAGAATATCCCCAGGTAACAACACAGAGAACAGCGCATCCCATATCGGTACCCTGCAGCGATGCCATACTTTGTGTGCCTTCATAGACCACTCCTACTGACTTTACGAAACAGCAAGGGGATACCAGCCATGGAAGTTCAGTACCAATGTGTTCAAGCAAGCTCAATTCTGTTTTGTTATTATCATCAGCAAAGTGACAAGCTGAGATTTGGCTCTGAATCTTTATGGCTGTGAAGGATGTAGAAGGAGGAAGAACCCACCTTCAGTTTCAGGCTACCGCAGGGCTAGCCAAGGAGGGGGTGGAAAGCAGAAAATACGAAGCCAACATACTTCCTTAAGTCATTGAGAAAAAAAAAAATACTGAAACCCACTAATGACATTGTTCCAGTTTGAGGTTTGAAGTCTTGTTTGCTAAATTTCAGCCTGGAGTGATCTTTTTTACAGCTGAGTTTCATAAACCTCAGGCAGAAGAGATTTTACAATGGAAATGCTGACATGATTCTTACTTGGTCAGTTCACCCATTCGGCTTTACGTGCTGAAACTTTCTAATTAGGGCTTGGTTGTGATGAGGAACCTCAAGAGCTTCAAAGGTTTACTCTAGCTCTCCTAGAAGTCTGGCAGAGATGCTAAACGGGGTTAGAACTTCAAGAGCCTGCAAAAAGAAGGAAAGAAGCCTCATCTGGGCTCAGCTGAAGTCCAGAGCAAGTAAATATTTTGAAAGCTATCCAAAATTTTTCAGCACATTACAAAAATGGCCTCTGCCTCAACTTTTAGTGAGAGTTACAGCAATCTGAGGATTTACTCAATATTACGTTTCAGTATCTGGTACTTTCTAGGGGAAGGGTAGCCATGCTCTCACTCCTGAACCATTTATAGCAGCACCAGCTCTGGGCTAGACAACACATGGCAGAAGCTCTGTGTTGGGCCTAAGGGTGGATCAGGGATGCTGCTGTGTACATGCTAGCCAGGGCTACAAGGCTGATGACTCTGAATGACACCAAAACCTAAGCTTTTTTGTTTAGGCCTGGCTGGTGTTTGAGCAGGGCATGCTTTTGGTGTTCAACTCAGTGAGCCCAGAGGGAATGCTCCTACTTGAGACTCTGCAGGGCACAGTAAGGACTCGCAGCCAAAGCTGGTTTCACACGCACGCTGAACAGTAAAGGAACTCCCAGGGGATTGCCAGGGAGCTGCTCCAAAACTTGGGTGCTGCTTCCAGGGTGGCATGGCAAGGCTGTATCGTGTGATGCCACCGCATAATTGCTACCAAGGGCTCCATCACCCAGCAGGAGCACAGCTCCCACCCTTCGGATCGCTGTGGCTAATGCTACTTATGTCATGCTCCTAAGTCATGGATACTGCCTGGCTGAGGGGCAGGTGTCTCTCAGTCCCAGATTCCTTCCCTAAGAACATCCTCTCCCGATTTTCTCCCTCGCTGATTAAAAGCAAATAAACAAAGGGGAGGTGTGGGGGGAAATCAGATTACTGAAATAGTTATTTATCTGCCTTTTAAGAATTTAACCAGATTTGATTATCTGAATAAGAGTATTTGGATATGGTTCAAATTCCAGGGTACACAATTACATTCTGCTTACCATGAATCCCATTTGACACTGCATATGGTTATCCTAATTACCCGAATGCTATTGTGGGCTCCTCTGCTGACAAGGGCTCACCATGCTCCCCGCCAGACGAGACTGAGAAAGGGGGAGATGACTCTCATGCCCTGGTGCATGCTGTGCAACAGGCAGGGATGTCTGCAAGGGACCTTACAGGTGCTCTCAGCAGAGGATGTCAGTAATGGAAATGAGAAATGGTCTTGTTATTTTGAGGGAGAAAAGCATGATTTCCTGAATCTGGGGGAGGGGGAAGGGGGAGGAGGGGGAAGAGAAAAAAAGAGGAGCTAGCTTGGGAAGGTTTTGGTTTGCTTCTTCAGAGGAGAGCTACTGTTGCTGGTTCAAACTCCAGGACAACACACCATAGCAAAGCCTCCCCTGATACAGATACAGACACCTAGATCCACAGGAGGCATTTCTGGTTTGGCTCCTGGGAGGTACCAAGGCAGCGACTCTGCCCCCTGCGACAGAAAGGGACTAAATTAATTAAGGTACCAATTTTTGGAGGGGATATTGGGACTTTTTCATGTCCCTGAGGCCTTCCCAGTACTTTCTATGTGCAGGTGCTCTGGTCTGTTTCCAGCTATGGTAACTACCTTCCATTCCTTCAAGTTCCCCCACAACATCAAACTGGGTGAAACGCTCGGTGCTTCCTGCCCTCAGCGATGCTGCAGCACGTCTGTGCACCCTTATGCAGTCACTGTGCCTCAGTGACAGATAAAGAGATCTCTGTGCACGCTGCACAGCACTTGGATCAAAGCTGCTGCATAAATGCGAGCTCCTTACCAGCAAAGTGAGGCAAAAAAATTCAGAAGCAGCGTACAGGTAGAAGCTCCACAGACTCCAATTAGTTTCCCCCATCCTAAAGGGAAGACACATTTCAAGGTTCTTCACATCACTTTGTCAGGCTCCAGTTTCCCTCTAAAACCTAATGAAGTGCAGTGCAGTACAACCAGCAGAAACCAAATACAAATTAACGCTGAAAACACTACGTGGTTCTTTTCAAAGGGCTGAGCTGAAAAACAAAGGGGTGGGGGAGAGTCTGGGAAGCCACAGCTAAGAAGCACAGGCAGGAGTTTAACAAGAAATGAACTGAAATGAATTTTAAAATTCAGTAAAACGCAAGAGAAGGAGGAGGGGAAAAGCCACGTGAGCTCTCGGCAGGAGGGCAGGAGTTGGAGCCAGGCCACCAGAAGTACTAACTTTGGCTCACAGAGCACAGCTGTGGCAACACCAAGTGAACAGGTAGAGCCAGAGCATCACGACAGAGACCCAAATCGTGTGTTGGTCATGGCAGAACAAACATGGCTGGGAGAAGCTACGCTGGCAAAGGTGCCGACTTCACCCACACTGCCATGGGCACACCGCTGTGCCTCTTGCTGCAGAAGACAACAGTGTTCAATCAAGAGGCTTCTTCAGGCACGTTCACCCTGTCCCGTAAAGCAGAGGCTGCGGAGTCTCCCGGCTCACGTCAGGCTGAACCGATGTGTGCCCAAGCAATGGCACAGCCGCCCCTTTTCTCTGCCAAGCACCAGAAAGCCAAGAGCAACCAGAAAACATGCCTAGCCTCAAAAGGTAATGCAGCAGCCCTCCTCCCAGCAGCATAGGGCCTGTGCCTGAGAGCCATTTCTGATGGTGCATGGCTGAAGTTTGCTTTCTAAGCACCAGGCCATGCTTACATTAAGTCTCCTACCAAAAGGGAAAAAAAAAAAAAAATAACCACACCCCCCCCACCACCATGTTGGGTATCAATTAGCAGGTCCAACATCCAACATAGTCAGTGAGAAACTATGCTAAAATATTTTACCAAAAGATCTGTTTCCTCTTCCCTCTTCCTTGACTAAGACATTGATGTTCTAATCCAACAATATGCTTTCAAACCCAGCTGTGGTGTCTCCTTTTAGCAACACATCAGCCCAATCCCTCTGCCATGGGCTTTTTGGCACTCTCAAAGGAATGTCACCTGAAGTGCCAGCCTCTAGAATCATCTGTGACAAACCCCGGGCTGTTGTCAGAACTTTCTGCCTGCAGCCTGATGTCTCCAAATGGCTTTGCAGAGAAGAGACCATCACGCAGAAGTAAGTATGAGACTGGGGACTGGGCTTGCCCAGATCATTTCTCTTTGGAGGTTAGACCAAATGAGCCAAGACAAAGAGTCCTGCTTCAATCACAGCCCATGCTGAAACCCAACTCATTCCACTATGGGATGAAACAATGTCCACTAGCAAAGGGGATGTCATCCCAAGGTTCATCCTCTGCGGCAGCCAAGGTAAGCGCAGACCTGGGAAACAGCTGTGTTGCACAGCAGAGACAGCCCAGCAGCAGAAGTTCCTCCTTCAGCCACGCATCTATGGCGGTGCAGCCCTTACACCTTCGTTTCCAGTGCATGGGGAAGGGGAATGCTGATCACTGGTGCCCATACCCAAACACACGGGCACATAAAATGCCCAACTATGTGCTTTATTTTCTTTCTTAACAGCTGGTTTCGGTTCACGGGGAGAAAGAAGAGCAGTTAGACTGACATTTTATTAGCAGAAGCTCTCTTCAAAATCATTTTATGCTCCTACAGTAAACAGAAAACACACAGAAAACCCTGAAAGTTCAGCAAGGGAGAAAAAAAACCCAACTTTTTTTGTGTTTTGGACTGCAGCAGCGAGCAGCGACCGAGCCAAGTTCAAAACCAGAGAAATTTAGAAGTGGAAATGCAGACCAAATCTTTGGTAGAATTAACACTGAAAGCTGCTGGAAAGAAACAGTCAGACTTTATTTTGAGTTTACAGCCTAATTATTTTCATATAGAATCTGTACATTAGGGTTTTAAAAAAAAACAACAACCCAACTTTTTCAGAAATCATCGTTCCACCCCAACAGCTCAAACATGTTAGCTTTACCCAGCAGGTTCTACACTGCCCACTTACATGGTAGGGTTTGGAGTGGGGTTTTTTCCCCTTTTCCACAAGCTATTTGGCATCTATTTCCCCTTAGAAAACTATTTCAAAAAGACATAAATACCATGAAATTGGAAGGAATGGGATTCTACAGTAAACTAATTTTTGAGAGAGAATAGGAGCAGGCGGGCCAATGCCCTCCCCTCTCCCAGGGCTGCGAGCCCGCAGTACATACACCCAGCCCTTCACAGACCCTTGGTAGGGTCTTGCTCTCACAAGCAAGTTGCCACCTCCAAGCAAAGCAAACCTGGATCCACGTTACCTGATAAACGAAACATTTCACCTGCTTCCCAACAACCTCAGAACGCTCCCTGCGCCGTCCCACAGCCAGACCTATGCATAACTCATCTGAGATTTAATGCCACGTTAAACCCCCCCCCCAGTCCCATTCTGCCCAGGCACAAATGGGTCGCTGGTTTGCCACAAGTGTGTTTAAATGCCAACCGAAGCTGAGAACTGGTATGATAACTGCAGAAGAAGCTCTGCAGCTCCAATTCGGTCTTAAAACAAACGGAGGGAGGAAGGAAGAAGGCATTAGATGGGAGATACAGGCAGCAAAGTGGAACACACTTAGTTCAAATGGGTAAACACAAGGCTCTGTGCTCTTGCCAGACAGACACATACCTATAGATACAAGCTTGTGTGGAATATGACCACAAGTTCGGATCTACGGGTTTGTGGCAACAGGCAGGGATCTCTTCTGTAATTTGCTAGGTTTGGGGTTTGGGTTTGTTTGTGAAGAGGAAAAACCATTTCTGCAAATGAAATTTCGGAGCTGTTAGTACGTTGCAGCCTTCTTTCTCCTCAGCACCTTAAACCCCCTCCTTCGGAGGAGAGTCGCTTACTGACTTGGCTAGAACATTAGCTCTGCTGCTGCTGCAGTTTCCTTCGCTCCCCTGTAACCCCTCTGGAAAAAAAAATCAGCAAAATAAAATGAATTCTAAAATAAACAAAATAAAGCAGATCTGTGGTTTTTGTCTCTGCAAGGACTTTGCTGGACAGCGTTACCGATGATTACGCAGAACTGAAGAATTAACAGCCAACATCAGAGTAGCAAATTATCAGACAGCAAAGTTTTTGTATGTGGGCAGACCTGCAGCAATGTACACGCACCCCCACCACCCCCCAAAAAAAAAGTTGTCTTGTTTCCCTCTGGCAGCCTGGTTAAAACAGACAGAAGCAACTCTGCGTACGGGCTTTCAGAGAAGTCCCTGCTGGTCTGGCCTTCTAGTTTAATTCTATTTTTAAAGGGGGAAAAAAAAAAGCTTTCAGTCTGCTAACCAATTTAGAAGTTTCCCCTCACTCCAGCTCTCCACTGTCTCATCACACTCCTGCTTAAAATGACTGGAGACAAACAGAAAACTTCATTAGGATTTTCCTATTCGGTCTTGCAAAACAGACACAGGAGCATCCTCTCCTTCCCCCCATGTTCCCAAGCTTTCTTTCCCACGTAACTAACATTTCCCATTAGTGAAATTTTTATTGGGTGGGCAACTGGTGGCAACTGAGGCTGCAAAGCAGTCTGGCTGTAAGCTCCACACAGGGCTGGTGAACAGAACCAGTGTCAAAAAAACCCACCCTGTTGCCTGAAGCGTCACCAAATCTTCACTTTTAACCTCTTCTCTTTCTTCAGAACATAGCCTAATGTAACGTGAGCCAATATTATTCTCTATAAAACAAAACAGTCAACACTTGGAAAATAATTTTGATATTCGGGTGCTTTTAGAAAAGTTCTCTCCCTTCTTGTGTAAGTTCTTAAAATAAATCGCTTCAACCTTTCCAGCCTGGTAAGCATGCAATTAAAACACAGTTTTCCTTTATTGGAATTACTCCTCGGGCTGGGTTACAAGAAACTCCTGTTCCACCCAGCAACAGAGATGTTAAACTTTCACCATCTGTCCAAAGGTTATCTAAATTGATAAGCTAAATTTAGGTTTCCTATGCTTTTACCCCGATACCTACCTTAAAAGCGTCCAGCTCTTCCAAAGTTTTCAGCACCCGTAACTCACACCAGGCACAGGAGCTGCAGGGGTTCAGCATCTTTAAAAAGCAGGGACAACTTTTATGTTGGATCCTGAAGGCAATTTTGGAGCACCCAGAATTGAGACAGCTCCAGCCCAGCAGTGATTGTGCAGTGGTCAAGGCAGTGGGTCAGGGAGCACGTGGTCCTGCAGACAGAACAGAGTCACATCATGCACAAATACACGTATTGTGCGCTGCTCTGGAACCAGGCTGCCAACGGGATATAACAAATGTTACCCTACCAAAAATAACCCCAGCCCTCCGACTACAGAGCTCTTTTATTTCAGGGGACCCAAGATTAAAATTCAGGTTGTCTTTTGACCCTTCCAATTGGACGCAACAGGCACAATATTAGAGAGTCAGTAACACTGCTGCTGCATGTACCAGGGAATGTCTCTGTCTCTCATGCTATTATGCAACACTACGTAAGAGAAGAGTATTTTCTTTACAAGTAGATGTATTTTGACCCTAATATTCTTTACATTAATGCATGTGTATGAAGGCACGTCACTCTGCTGGAAGAGAAACGCTTTATTTTTTCATATGAGATAGGAAAAAAGCAAAGTACACAAACTATCTGGAGGTTAACGTTTTTACTAGATTTTCCTAATTTAACCACCTCTTCTTTCTCTCCCCCCCCCACCCCCCCTTTTCTTAATAGTTCACAATCTTGTTTTCTAACCACTGAGATAGTTCAAATCCTTGGAGGAAATGAAGGTGCAGGGTTTGGGTGGCCTTTACATACCTCCCCGTGGTACAGGACTTGTGTCCTCAGTTCTGACTGGTCTGAATAGGAGCTGCAGGCACCCAATGCACCTCGGCAACTGCTCTTTTTTACTGAGTTATTGCAGCTCCTCACAGAGACAGAACCGAGCCAGACCTTCCAAGAGCCCATCACATGCTCGTGTGGGCAGCTGTTAGGTGTTGACCCACACAGAAAATACGCCCTTTATTTAGTTGCCTAAATGAGGGCTGATCTCTGCTGCAATCCTGGCCAACCATCTCCTACTCCCTCGCTACCTGATTGGCTTTTACGAAACAAAAGGGAAGAAGGAGCATTAGGATCCATCGCCATAGCTTCAGTAGTTAAAAAAGGAAAGAGAGAAAGCAAGAGAGCAGCAATAGCTATCTCTGGGAAAGCACCTATGTGTGCCAAATAAATCACTCAAGCAGGTCCCCGCTATAAATCTGCCCGGCCTGCTTCTGCATTCCTGTGAGCCCCAGAGAAAGGCAGCTCGGTGGCACGGAGATCTCTTTTAGTGGCACCTGCGTGCTGTAAATTACAAGTACCCAGGAGCCAACCTCCTCCTGCCCGTGCACTTTGGAAAAACAAACTCCGGGACAATTTTTTTTTGAGACACTGAGCTGAGAAAGGCAGCAGCAAAGGTGGGCTTGGTTTTCCAGAGATATGGATTTTATTTCTTATTTTTAATTAACGAGCGCTGCCTTTTCCAAGACAAATTTCACCTGTCTCAAACTCATTCGGGGAGATCAACTGAGAGCTAGAGATCCTGCAAGATCCGGGTTTCGAAACATTTCCCCACACATTAAGCACACAGCCATGGCACCTTCCAAAAACCTTCCAAACACATGCACCGTGGCAGGAAATCCACAACAGGCAAACAAATCAATCACCTTCACTCTGCATTTGTCCAGAGCGCTGAGAGGGCAAATAAAAAGTTCCAACCTGTCCATTAAAGATCATGTTATTTACACTAAGGATTGTGATATCCTTTGACTCAGGATGCTTCACTTTGCTGTTAGCTTTGTAATATGTCCCAAATCACAGGATCAAGGAGGGTTTGGTACTAGAACCCGGGACAGATGAAGAAGTTGTGAGCTTCCCTTAGCATTAATCCAGTGTAAGACTGGCATTTTGCAGGTTTACAGCCAAAGGAACAGAGGAGGAGAGGCGTAGAAATAAAGTCCCTGAAGCCCTAACGCTGGGTTTGGTCTGTGGGTGGTATCCTTGCAAACCACAAAGCCCTAAATGCCCCGTCCAGGAAAATCGATCATTATGGAATGCATTGTGTGCCTGAGCAAAAGGCTGTTTGCAGCCATTTCATACTCCTGCCATGAAAATAAGGCAAGTGAGAAGCACGGCCACTAAATAATTCCCATTCTTTTCCCTCACCCCTTCCCCCCAGCTTTAACCCCGATCTATACAGGCCGATAAATACATATATACATCCCACTATATATATTTTATATACATTATATACTTACATACGCACACACACACGCATACATACCCTCTATATCTTAAGTTTAAAGACCTTTATCAACAGATTTCTGTAACTTCAAAGAATTTTAAGAAATTATAACGAAAAACAAGGTGCTGCCTGGAGAACGTATCAGAAACCAAATTACCTCAGTATCAGCATTTTAAGAAGGTTTCTTATTGAACGTGCGCTGCCATATTGCTAGGCCCAACTCTTCAAGGAACGTATCCTGGAAGACAAAATATTTATGGATATTTTCATGGCATATTTTCAAGGAATGGATTCCACCTTTACAAACCCAGAGGCTACAGCTGTGGAAGCAAAAGGAGCAGACAAGCTTCGAAGAGAGAAATTACACCCCCTCTTTCCCCCCTACCCTACTCCCCCCCTCGATATCCCAATTTTAATTTTTTGTTTGGAAGATTGTTTTCCATATTACATATTCCTTGGATCGACTCGCTCCTGCCCTCCCCCACACAATGAGTTAAATCTGTGGAAATAAAACGTTTCTGGTAACACAAACATTTAAGAAGTTTGCCAATTCTATTCCCACCAAAGCGATTAAGGAAAATCAAGCAACGTGGAGGTTGCGACGGCAAACGCGTCCCCTGCTAGTTAGTAGCACGCATCAACTTCTTAAACTGGTTAGTTATCATCTACAGATCCTTATCCAATTAAAGTTTGATAAAACAGAATCAAATAGGAGGATCATTACCTGCTTTTGAGAAGGTTCACCAAGCAAGCATTTTAAGCTTTTTGACTCTTTTAACACTGATACAAGGAATAATTATTTCTCTCTGCCGATGCGATTGTTAAAAGAAGAGAAACCCCGGATTGTGGTGGCTTCGTGGATGCTATTCTTTTTGCACCACAGCAGGATTCTTGGCTGCCAGTCCAAGCTGCTTTCACTTGCCAAGTTTTAAGATGCCGGTTTTGCCTTTCATTTTATTGTTCCTTTCGCAACGTTAAAGACCGACTTAAAAACCCATGCACAGCTGCTATCGGGGAGGGGGAATTATTTGAATTTTGCACAAGAATGGAGATGAGGAAGGAGCGCGCTGTGATGTAACCACAACGACACCCACAGAAATATTTCCGATATTGGGGGGGGGGGGAGGGGGGGGATGGCGGATGGGGAGGGGGGTGGACGGGACACGGACTCACGCTCAGAATCCCGGCGCTTTCCCACAACACGGTTGGGATCTAGTGTGAGAGAAGGAAATAATAAAAACAGCCAGACCTACGATCAACCGTCACGTTAGAGGTGGAGGTTGGTACTTCTTCCCCCCCTTTCCTCCCCCTATTTTTTTTTTTTTTTTTTTTTTTT
>VZTU01024827.1:133844-146542 GCA_013400835.1 Zapornia atra | reverse complement strand
GGGCGGGAACCTTCGTGCTGAATATAAAATATAGGAGCTGAGCTTAGTAAGGGAATTTTAAAGAGGAAGTGTTATCCAGGCACACACATATATATATATATAAAAATAAAGCTGCAAGCCTCCCTGAGCCTTCCTGCGTCTCTCTCGCTCCTCTCTCTCTCACACTTCTCCTAACAAAATCCTGTCCCCTGGCAGATGTCTGAATCCCTGCCAGATCTAACAATGTCGGACCCACTCTCTGCCACCAGACGTTCAGGGCCACAGACTACCTCATTCTCTCGGCACAGTGGGGTCATATATACATATTAAATAACCATTTTTTGTTGGGGGTTTCTTTCTCCCCCAGCCCCTGATGCGCATGTTCCTAAACCACACATTTGCAGGCGATATTTCTGCCTTCTCCTTTTAGGAAGGGGCGGATTAAATGGAAGCCTGAAGCGTTCATGGAAGGTGACCGTCGCTGCACAGCATGATCCTCAGTAACCAGCAACACACCAGCCCTCAGCTGGGACAAAATTAAACTTGTGGTTTGGGATTTGGTTTTTTTTCCCCCCCGTTTCTTCTTGTTTGGGTGTGGGAAATGCATCTCTCTCTCTCTTTAAGCCCTCCTTCCATCTCTCACAATCTCAAATGCTCTCCCACTGACGGGCAGCTCGGTACAATCATCCGGCCTTCTGCTCGCTTTGTGCACTGCATTTCACAAGACAAGGGGTTCCAATCCTCACATGAGGAATCCGGTCATCTACAAATTCAGTGGTAGCACCTACAGGGAAAGCCAATTTCATGGGCTGTGCCTTGGAGCTAGTCCTAGAGCCCTACCCTGCCCTCAGGTCCAGCTGAGGTCTTTTCCTGAGGGCAGCATATTGGAGAAGGGGAACCCAAACCGCCCTAATGAGCATCATCTCCACTTTACACCCTGTCCAGCAAAAGCCCAGGAGAGGGGAGTCCATTTACTCAGCCTCCAAGGGTTTCCACACCAGAGCTGAGAGTGATCTCTGCCTTTGTTTCAGCACACGTCACACCATGGTGCCACCCCATTCCCAAGAAACATCATCAGGCATATAGGGTCAAACACTCATCCCCTGCTCCAGCACTTGCTATTCATGTGAGGGACCTGAACCCCACGCTGCAGTGGGGGTGAGGGTGCTGAGCAGCCGAATGTCCCATGGGCTTTGTCTCAGCTGCAAGATGCAAATGGGTAACTGTGACCAATGCCCTGGACGAGGCATAAAGGGGGGACAATGAAAATCTGGAAGGAAAAGTATAGCTGGACTCAGAGCATCACATGGAGGAAGGAGAGGCTGGTCAAGAGCAACTCTACCAAGGTCTGCCACGCAATCCAATGACAGTCTCACTCATCAGAGTATTATTGTGGCACCCAGCGAGGCCAATCCGGGCAGCATGCCTTCCTTGCAGCTCCAAATGATGGTGTGAGGGCATTACCAACAGAGGAGGAAGGTACAAAGTCCCAATCACTAAATAGGGGCTCCCAAGCATATGAATCCGTGGCACTGCACAGGAGCCAGAGACCAAAAGATAATGCATTCTTAAAATGTCTCTCAGTGGGCTAGTGCTCAAGTGGCTACAGAGCCACCCTGAACCTCCCTCCCGGCCAGCCTCAGAGGTGTCCAGCATTGTCCCCACTCATCACGTCTCATTCCTCTTCCATGTACCTGCCAGAAAGTGGAACATTTGACTCACCCGACTGCTTATCCTTCTTTGGGAAGAACCACCTGAAACAAAAACACCAAATGAACACGTTAAAACTACTCATTCAGGAGAAAGGTTTGGCTTTTTTTGGCTATTAAATAAACCATCAGGTCCAGTAACACAGAGCACTTGCAAGGCACTAGTACAGATAGAAAATGGAGAACGCAGAGGAGGCAAAACCCGCTGCAGATGCCACACCAGGTACTCAACTTGCTTTGCCAGCTCTGGGCCTGAAGGTTTCCAGGGGAATGTCTAGTGCTGCGGTTGACTGAGTGGGGCTACATGTTTGTTTTGGTTGCAAATTGGAAGCCTCTATTTTTATCCACAATTCCCCCAAAGCATCTGTTTCTCTCTGGCTATTTCAGGTTTCCTTTTATGAGACCTAGTTAGAGGTAGATCATTATTTTTAAATGTTACTCTCTGCAGTCACACTTACGTTTCATCATTGTTACGTGTGTCATTATCCATGAGTCTGAACCATGTAATTTGAAGATGAGGAGATAAAATCCTTGCAGGGGGTCTGGGAGTTACTTTCCCTGGAGGAAATATTTTGGGATAATACCTACTATTTGGCACAAGCTAGCGCTTCCCCAGTGAACGGAGAAGTGATCCTTTCACAGGTCACACTTTAAAGTCACCTAGAGAAAGAAACTGGAAGCATCCAAAGAGTACACCAACTCCCCAGCAAAGAGGGAGAATACCCAGCGTGTTCCCAACTTGTATTCAAGGCACAGCCATCTAGAAGAATCCACATGAACATCATTTTCCTTCACTGTGTTCACAGGGAGCTCTGCTCCTCGCGAAGAGTAGAAAGATAGGCACGTATCAAACTGTTCCGTGGTCAGACGGTAAGACACAAGGCAGCATGTCTTACTTCGTGAGCTACATGGAGTCACAGTTACAACAGACCTGATGGAGTAGTATTTTTGGACTACTTAAGGGTTTGTATAATGCGATGTAAATGCAACTCAGGTCATTTAATTTAGGAGGCCACCTTCGTTTTGCTCTTTCTGTAAGTGATCTACCCTGCTGCTACTAATGGTTGTGGCAATATTTTTATTGCCTCATCACCACCCTCCCCATGTGTCAGGCAAGTAAACGAGATCTACTCCAGTCTCTCCCTACAGCAGGCACAACGCACCCTCTCATTACTCCACAGACCAGGTACCACCCCACCAGTTCTGGAAGACTGCAGGGCACTGGTAACGGGATGTCACCGCAACGCAGGCAAAGCAGCAAGAGACCATTGTGAGGCATGCAGGCTGCTGGAGACCGCAGCGGGCACACACGCAGCTCACCCAGGCTGCCCAGCTCTGCCCAGAGCTGCCACTGCCTGCCATGTGCGCCCCAGGGAGAACGTGTGCGCACACCTACGCATTCCTTCTGCATTATTCCATGGAAGGCTCATGGCTTTGGCCACCGATTCACTGAGCTTCAAGCAAAGCAGCCCTCCAACAGTCAGCGTAAAGACAAAGAGCTCAACTGGCATCTCATCAGATTCAAAAATCAGACCGAAGTCACGTGAGAAGGATGCTTCGTTAAATGCTGCTGTTGTGATGGTATGATTCCCAGCCTTCCAATGAGAAACACTGCACCACAAAATAGGATGAAACTGTATTAGTGTAGACACACAGACCTACAAGTAGGTACAAATTAATTCAGTATTAAATTGATGCTTATACACCTAATATGGAAGTCTCCAACAACTGCCTTTCCCTCTTCCCCTCGCTCCTAACGTGAAGCTAGCAAGTGTCCGTACCAGGTACCAGGAGCCTTCATTCTGGTCTTCTCCATGAGATTGCGACTGCCATCTCCGAAGCCCTTCTCCAAATAAGCTCATTCCAATAATCAGAACTGCTGCATTTGAAACTTATTAAAACCCATCTAGGTCGGCATTCAGAATTGATCCTTCCTGACCAGCCGTTTAGCATTGCTCACAGACATTCACCCCATGAACAGGCATCTAACCAAACCCAGAGAAAAACATACCCTACTTTCATTTCCCAGTGTTACTACCCTTTTTTTTTGGAAAGCAAATACTTTGTTGGCAAACCAACAAATTTTCTTGGACATTTTTGAGGAGGAAGAAGGAAGGTGATGTCCCATACATCACTTTCTGCAGGTTTAAAAACACCGTAAGCCCCTCTCCCTCCAACACAGAACCAGCCAGAAAATAAAGTGAAACGTGGTGATTATCATAGCAAGAGGATGATGGCTAGGGAGGGAAACAAGGAGGAGTAAGAGACGTGTGTCTACACGCTCAATACCAAAGCAAGGAGGGTTGGAGTGCAGCAGATGCATATCTGAAAGCAGCCTGTCTTACTGGGGGAGGTGGGAACCCTCACGGCCACTTGTCCCTCTCTGAGACTAGAGGAAGGACAAGTGAAACAAACTGTGTCACAGCTTAGCCCACATCACAAAGCCACCTAACAGGGGGAAAAAACCCTGCCTCTCAATTTCAAATGAGTTAAAGGGGAACTGTTCCACCACTGCAGATTTTTGGCTGCATGTCCCCTTAGAACAGAGTGCAGCGAGCATTTTATCTCATCTTCCTTTTCTAAATCTAGGTCATCTCTAGCTGCTAGTGATACCTCTATGATTTTGCCACAGCCCTGGCTGGAACTAAGTCAGTAGCAGCTTAGGAGACACTAAAAGGCAGGCAGCATCTAACTAGCAAAATGAGGGGGCTGCTTCTGCACCGTCGCTGAAGGAGACAGACCACCTACCTTCAGCGGTGGCTCACTGGAGGAGAAAAGCCTTTGAGCCCACAACCAAAAGGCACGAAAATTCACCTCTTGAGCTGCTGGACACAGTGATGGGAGAGCACATCATCCATAGCCACCACACCATTCCAGCATGGCTACAAAGCTTGCCCCTGATAAGAGGGAACAGGGACGGAACAGAGTGAGAAAGTGGTTCACCCGCTGCTGGTCCAACATTCTGGAGATATCCTGATGTCTCTCTCTGAGATACCCACAGATCTAAGACTAGCATAATTGAAGTTAAAAATGAGACCTGGAACCAGCCCTTGGAGTTCAAGAAATGCAGCCTCTTCCCTTTCCTTGCTCATGTGGCCCTTCAAAGGCCTAAAGGATGATCACGTAGACGATGGTCTCAATTGTCACAGCAATGTCTGCTGCTGCAAACTGGAAGGGGTGGGGAGGATGGGGTGCTTCGGACCCGCTTTAGATTAGGAAGAGACAGGAGAAATAAAAAGAGCATCTGACACCAAAATAAAACTATTTTGGTCACTGCCATCTCCCTTATTCTAAATGAAGCAATTGTGGGCTACGTTTGTTTTGCATTCATAATTAGCAGACAGAACAGATGGCAAAGGCGTCACTTAAAGCCACACGTCCGACAAAATAACCCAGGCTGCCAGTGCCATTTTTCACTAGGAACAAGGAATACTTTCCCCTCTTCCCACTGAAACGTATCCCAAAGAAACGGGGCCAGCAAATGTTTGCATCAAGTAGGGGATTCACCGCAAAAAGAAACCCATTGTGTTTTGGAGTCTGTTGATTACTGGCTGGGTGAGGAAGAAAAGGGCAATAGCAAATGGATGGCTAAGAGAACACAAAATAGGAATGGAAACCAGCAATACATTGCCAGCCATATAACAAGGGGCTCAAATAAACTATAGTCTCCCCTCCCCTTAGTCTTGTGGCTCAGGCGTAAGATGGAACTCAGGACATCTGTGTTTCTTGTAGAAGCCTCAGAGGCTCAGGGAATCGCTTTTGGTGAAGGTATCTGCTGTCCCACACCCATACCTGCCTCCCTAAACATGGTTATCCTCTCAATACCCTTCCCAGCTTAAGGATACTGGAAAACTCACTGGGAAACAAGCAAGGCATGAAGTTTAATGCATCACCTGCTGAATGCGAGCAGGTCACAACCATGGCCCACAGAGACTCTTTTGCTAGAAACCTGGAGGGTGACACACGTGTGGCACTCCTGTTTCCTCTGCCAGAAGCACAGGCAAGGAAGGAGATTTTAAAAAAACACCCCAAACCGCATACTACTTGCTGAAAACATTGAAGCGCTGTTCTGTAGCCTGTTGCACAGTACTGCACTGTGTTTGGCTTGTGACACCCTGAATATAGGTTATGCGAACACCGCAGAGGAAGAACTCTGGACAATCTCTTCTGACAGCCCATCTTGTGTGAAAAAGTCCCTTTGTTAAGTTCTTAACCTGCTACAAGGCTCCAACAATTTAATCACGGTGGATAACCCTGCTTGTGGGGGGTGGAGGGAGAAGGAGAGACAGATACTAATAGAGTTTTGCTCCTTTTATAGCCTTGTGAGGTCCTCCGACAGCCTTGCTGATGGGCCACAAGAGCATTTTGGCATACCATCCTCTGAGCACTATGGATAAGCTGTTCCTAGCATGCATGACTGAGCAGTATTAGGACACAGACTGATGGGCAGTATAATAAACACCATGAGCCTTCCCTCACTCTTGCTGCAAATGTGTTAGTAATTGTGAGCTTCCATAGCTATTCCAGCCTTAAAACCTCCTCCCTGGTATTATTAAGATGCTAATAATTGTGGGTCTTGTCCAGCTCCTGCATCCAGAGGTCTCCTTTCTCCGACACTGCAAATGTGTTAATAATCGTGTGCCCTGCTAGCTACTGCAGCACAGAACTCTGCCTGCTCTGATGCTGGAAGTATGGTAATAATAACAAGGCTCAGTACTGCTGTAGCCTGCCCAGCTGATCCTCAGCAAAAGCACAATGCCTAGAGAAAGAGCACAGGCAGAAGGATCGGTGCCTAGGAAAGAGCCTAGACCCAGGGAAAGAGAGCAGGTCCCTGCAAGAGAGTCCAGTCCCTAGCAAAGCGTGGAGCACAGATGTCAGCAGGACCCAAAGCTACCATCTCTACCTCCTCCCCCTGGTCAAAGACCCTTCTGAAAAAGAAAAGCCTCTCTGGGGAGGACTGCATGTACCAAGCCCCATCCATCTGCCAGGTGTCGCACTCAGGCTGCACAGGCTACCTTAACACGCGCCCTCTCAGTGAGGTTCATGGGATCCTGAGAATGCTTTGAGCAAACACATTCCTTCTTCCTCAGGACTTTCCTTCCTTGATTAACCCCACCAAAAGCACACCTCAAGCCACTGTGAGTTAGAAACAGCCAATAATCCTCCCATCCCCCAGTGCCACCCCTGAACTAGCCTAGGGTGCCCAAAACCCCATCCAACCTGTCCTTGAGCCCTGCCAGGGATCTAGGGCAGTCCCAGCTTCTCCAGGCACCCTGTGTCAGGGCCTCCCCAGGAAGGATTTCTGCCTAACATCTCATCTAAATCTAGCCTCTTTCAGTTTAAACCCGTTCCCCCTCGTCCCATCACCCCATGCCTGTGTGAACAGCCCCTCTCCAGCAGACTACGTATTTCATACACAGTATTAAGAATATTCAACTTTTAAAGAGAGAAAAGTACAGTCACGGCATTTTACAGGTGATGGGACTTCACACAAAGCAGCTATATTAACGCAAGATACAGTGAATTCATCATCCTAAAACAGATGGTCCTGACATCTCTGGACACCTTGTTCCTATTTCCTCTCTGTAGTACAGTGGAGCCTCAACTTTGTTTTCGCTGCTTTCCGCGGTTATCTGAACATTCCCAAGCAGAGACCATTACACGAGAAACAGGCTCGTCCAACACATCAGTGCAACTTCCCCTCGGCTTCAGCCTCAGAAGACATTTGCTTTGCGTTACTCCCACTAGCTCTAAGCTGCAAAATCTCCCTGCATTTGCTGGCTGCTCAATAGCCCACAGGAAGGACCCCTATACGCGAAGCCATCGGGATGCACAGCCCAGGGGTACAGCTTAATAGCCCCCAAATTTAGAGCTGGACATTGGTCGACTGGCATAACTTTTAAACATTCAACAACTGCTCTAAATTAGGAAACTGCTCCACAAGTGCTCCTAGAGCTGGTTTGCATCTACTGGGAATTCCCTTTAGATTTGGAAGTGAGGGAATAGCTGCTCCCAGTAGAATACTGCCCTCACCATTTCGGCAGCTTGCAAAGAGGCCTGTGATAACTTCACAGGGGCTGCATCTCTCACAGGGAGAGTTCACCCTGCGAGGCATCTGCCCCAGCACTCATTCGACAATACGACTCAGATTGCTTGTACAGAAATCCAGGGACCTGAGCAGCACAAGAGAGTAACTCCCAAAGTATCAGACTCGAGCCTCAGCTACCCAGCTTGCTGCCATGCATGTCCCACTCTGGCCTCTGCATAAAATGCAGTTACCGTGTCCAAGGACATGCAAAGCCCCAGAAGAAGATGACTCCATCCTCCACATTTCTGCAGAAGACCAGCAGTGAAAAGCCTGAGGAAGGAGAGAAGACTGCATCACCCATCTCTCCAAACCTCAGATGTCAGTGCCTTACCCAGCTGGCTGTCAGCTGCTCTCCAGTGTCAGGACTCACTGCCCTTCCTGAGAAAGTTGTGGAAAAGAAGATCCAGTACACTGAAAGAGGGAGCACAGCTCCCTGACCCAGCAAAGGGGGAACCTGGGCTCCGATTCCTGCTTCGAGGACCGCATATACACTCTGCATTAAACGCTCAGCAACTGAAATGCACAAATAGTCCCCAAAGCCGTAATCTCAACATAAATAGTCATGGAAATAAAACAATTCCCTAGTCAAATCGTTGGTACAATCACTGGAGGAGGTAGGAAGGTGAAAACCCACATTAAGCCTCTGTCAATACTTGGTTATTCATGCAAAGTGGGACGGTGCTAATGGAGCACACATTCCTGGGAGCTGGATGGGGTTCAGATTTCCTAAAGGTAGGGGAGGGTAATCGAAACAGGGTGTCCCACATCTGGGGTGACCTCACCAGTTCCTGAGAGGCTTGATGAAAAGGAAGATGCTACCACTCCTTCTTCCTCTTGTCGAAGCCAGCCTTTAAAAGGTCTGTGTTTGGCTTTGTGGAAGCTCCAGGCAAACATCGTGTTAAACACGAGGGAAAAATGGTATGTGGGTAAAAGATCCCCTTTTGGGGGAGGAAAAAAATGTAGGCTTTTCTCCCTTCACTTCCTGATCCTGCCCCTGCTCTCCCTCCCCCCCTATAAACAGCCCATTATTCACACAGTCCAGGACCACATTAATCCCACTGAAGTCAAGGGAAGTTGTAAGACTCCTGAAAACTTGGTACGCTTCTAATTTAGGCACCAGTGAAACCAGCAGATTAACAGGTGTCAACATATTCATGCATGGGGCTTAATAAAAGCAAAAGGCATTTGGACCCAGAATTCAACAGTGGCAGAACTAAGCTGGTGTGGTTATTACATACACGTGCACACACGTTTTTCATCAGTTCACAGGCTGTATTATCATGCTATCTACACCCATATGTGTTATTCACTATGTTACACAGTAGACATATGTGCATTCAATATTTAATCTGCAACAGCACTTGAGGACATCAATTAGACATGTGTTAAATCTTTTAGAACATACATAAGTGGAGAACGAGGGAGAAGAGATAAATCTCAATGCAAGGAGAGGTATGCAAAGCTGCCAAAGGTGGGGGCCCTTTACGAGTGGATTGGCTGGGTCAATTCACCTTTGTGAACAGTCAGTCTCAAGCACCAGTAGTTACACAGTGTCCTACCATTTCTTCACAGTGGGAACTTCACCTGGTATGCACAGCATCTCTCACCTCCACAGCACCTCTCACTTCCACAGCACCCATTTTGGCCCACAGGCGAGACTCTCAGCAGCACCATGAAGCACATGGTTACCTCACTCTGACTTGTCTAGTCGTAACTGCAAGGGAATGAGGTAACCCATCTCACCCCCAATAAATGTATTCTCATTGTTCAACCCAATTTTCCTCCTTTCTTTTCATTTACTCAGTTAAACCTGTTCACATCTATGGTTCTGCATTACTACCATGCACTTAACAGCACTCAGAGTAACGATCCCCACTGCAGGAGACAGCTCTGAGCATCATCTCAAGTTCCAAATCTCCTGCTGGAAAGGCTCTAACTGCTGTCTGCAGGCAGCTACCAGCTCAGGGAGGAAGGGACATGTACCACTGCTACCAGTACAGAGGCCCCTGGTAAGCTCTGCAGAGCTGCCTAAGGCACCTTCGTGGCACAGGTTGGGTAGGCTGGAATCTCCCAGGTGTGCTTTTTTCCACAACTTCTTTCTACGCTCAGGCAACTAGGCTGAGATGCCTTAAGAATGCCTGAGCAACTCTCACAGCCTCTTGAAAATCAAGCTTTCTATTGATTTTTGCATTTCTGAGCATGACAGAAGGTCTTGGAACTGCATATTAGAGGCCACTTTGGACAATGAGACTGTGATACTGCTTGGGGCTTGCAGAATATGGATAAACATTATCCCAACATCAAGACACGCTTTCTGGTAACAAGTTTAAGGTTCCTTCAGTGTCCTTTCATCCTGTTACTATAAATTCTTGCCCAAATTTCTCAGGAGACCAGAACTCAAATCCATTTAGATGTACCCATGCAGTAATAAATAAAATAATAATTAATAGGTTACTTGGATAAAGGCTTTCCATCTTAGGGCAGAGGAAAGTATTAGTTAATTAATCATCAAGTTGGCATTAACTTATCTTTTGGCACCTACAATAAAATGTAAATCTAAAAAGAGCAGGGCAGGGAGGGGGGGAACAAAGAAAGAAGCAGCCAACAATAGTTTTGGAAATGGATGACAAAATCCAACTGTTCTGCCTCACTGCTGCCAAACTAAGCTCAGTGTTATCAGTGCAAAGATTAAAAAAGGAGAGATTTTCCTCTGAACCTTAAGTCACACTTCTGAGCTACACAGGACACGGCAGCAGTGGAGAAGACAAGAGAATTCACTCACCCTGAAAATGAGCGGAAATAAGAATGGATCTGTTCAGTTCTTGATTTCCCCAAAGGCAGCCCTGTGGGGCAGAGAAAGAAAGGAGGACATGGGTTTCCGTTATGCAGCACATGAAGAAGGGATCCCCCACACTCCTTCCCTTCCTGGGCACCATCCCACCCACCTTTGCCCTCAGTCGCTCTCCCCTGCATGGCATGAGGAGGGGGATTATAGCCAACCCGCCCTGTTTTCACACCACTAAGTGGAAAGGGTTCTAGTGAGATCCTGGCTTTAGCTGAATATTGTTCTGGGAATTATTTTAGTGTAGGAATGATGAGAAAAATTGTTTTCCCACCTTCCATCAGAGGCTCTCACAGCTGCTGAACAAAGATGCAAGATCCTCCCATGGAATTGAATTTTCCCCAATTGATTTTGTTTAGCTTCCTTTTGAGTGAAACCTCATTCTTTGAGAGAGAGGTCAATTCCAGAAACACATGCACAACGTTCAATGCATGCATCAATTTGAGTATTAAGGGATGCAGGTTCTCCCATGATTCCCCCACCGACAGCCGAGCTGCCCTTTCTCTGCCTCTGGCTCAGTACCTGCAATGAAAAGTCAGTTCAGTTCTTGTCTGTCCTGTTAGTGATTTTCTGGGTTTTTTGCAGAATCAAAGGAGGTCTCAACATCTCTGGCCATATGCTACAGCTATGGCAGGGAAGACGACTCTAAAAGGGACATTACACTCTCCTAAATCCCCTGAAAAATCATTTAGTCTCCTAATGGACATTCAAGTGTGGGAAAC
The DNA here is from genome assembly GCA_013400835.1 of Zapornia atra. Classification (NCBI taxonomy): domain Eukaryota; kingdom Metazoa; phylum Chordata; class Aves; order Gruiformes; family Rallidae; genus Zapornia; species Zapornia atra. Next base: position 135,202 of record VZTU01024827.1, on the reverse strand, counting down.
CTAGGCCTTAATTTTTAAGCTGCTCCAGGACTTTCCCATTGTTTTCTCCTGCTGCTGGTTTTTGATAGTCTTACCAATTATTAGTACTACACTGGACCATAAACCAGCAGCCTCGAGTCAAAGGGATCCAAAGCCCCTCCAAGCCAAACTACCCCTGCTGCCAGAATTTCTCTGAGTTCCTGGGCAAGTCACGTACTCCACTGATGCAGCAGTTCCTATTAAGGGAAGGCAGAAAGCACTGCTCCAGCTGATGGTGATGGTCTTCAAAAACTATGACCTGGAAGTTATCTAGATGGAGGGATAAGCTTTGATGGTTTTAGGCTCAAAAGATAGATGTGCTATAATGGGATTTTTGGGATCTGATAGCTATCCCTAGTCTTTACTACAGACCCATTCTTGGTAAAACCACTTAGTCACATCACCATGTATTTCTCAGATAACCCTGATGATGTATTCCCTCCACAAGAAAAAAAATGGTGAAAACCATTAACACTTGGTAAAATACTGCCTACGGGGAAAACATTACAGCACTTCTACCCCAAATCCAGAGATGAATGAGCACAGGATGTGTTTACACACATTTCTTCCAAAACAGCAATTAATAAACATTCAGTTCAGTTCAATCCCACGTCAAACAAATTTTGCAACCACCTCTGAGTGTTTATTTGATCAGTCCTCCCCAGTCACAGGCAAATCACTGCCCACTGAAGGAGACTGTAGCATGGACATGGTCTTTGCTCCTCCAGAAAGCTGTTCTGTGAAACAAATGAACTGCAAGGAAGGGAGGGCAGAAAGAGAGCCTTAAACTGCCTTTGTTCCTGCCTTTAAAGGTATCCTAAACTATATTTGCCTACAACACCCTCCCAGGAGTCCTACTATCACCCAAGATTCTCTAAGCCTATAAGCCCAGTGCTGCCCAATGGCACCCTGCGCAGGGCAGCTCCAGCAGCCTCACACCACCTGGGGAAACCGAGGCATTCTACAAAGCCGGGTTCACTAAGCAAACACAGCAATGGATTTCTGACCAGCATGGCTACTTGGGCCCAGCGCAGAGCCCACAGCTTCTCAGAGCCCCTACTACCCCACCCAAATAAAGACCTATTATTTCCCTAGATCCAGCACACTGTATCGTCTCTTACCTTCTGTTTCCCTTTTTTCAGCAAAATGACAGGAAACCCAGCAATTTGGGACATTCTGACTGAATGCACAAACCCCATCAAGGCCCAGTCTTGGCTGCACCAAAGTCCATTCAGAGGCTGCATTTTTTTTGCCCCAAATTGTCCAGCCACAGTGACTCACAAATCTACAGCAAGAAGTAAAATGCTTCTGGATCTCTAAAGAGAGGATGCAGTTTTAGG